>CM028358.1:25916666-26516666 GCA_016618105.1 Dendrobium huoshanense | reverse complement strand
ACGATCAGAGGGTTTTTATTCAAATCAGCCAGGATGATAGGATATCATCCTATACAATTAGTACAAGTTGTTCAATATCGTCTAGAACATCACCTTGAATGGGTGTCTAGATGATGAAAAAAATACTTGAACGTCCTGGCCAATCTCACGATCGTCCTGGCTGATTAGTTCAATTTAGTATATATTATCTAGAATATTATACCCTGAATAGAAGCTGGTCGATATTTGATCATCCATGAACAACTAAGGTTTTTGAACTGATCATCCCAGCCGATCATGAGATCGTCCAGGATGATATGATCGAGCAATCAAACCTTAATTGCTTTTCTTAATTAGCAGATTAATTTATGCATAATTGTATTGCATCATCTAGGATGATGTCTTAGACGATGTTTAAAATTAAAATATACCTAAATAGATTCGGTGGCTGATTCTTTCTGATTTGAGCCTATCATCATGGCCAATTCGAATATCATCCAGGACGATGCACTTAATGATGGCTGCCTTAACTCGGATGCCCTAATTAGGATTTCTATTTTTTTAACTGATCATCTAGGCTGATGTTTTGATCATCCTGGATGATGTGATCAAAAATAAAAAACTCTAAAAATAGTCAAAAAAATTTCTCCCAAGTGTGTGTGTGCAAGGTTACTTAGCATCAGGATTCACATCATTCATGATTAACTCAAGAAAAGGTAAAATATTAAAAACTGACTCAGACCTAATCTACCCAATCTTGAGCTGGTTCAAATTGCATTTTGATCTTCTGGACCTGAAATATTAGTAGGCAAGGCAAATGTAGAGAAACAGAAGTGTTTGTTATCATCAAAATTATATTCCTTGAAATCATGTTCGCAACAACTCTTACACCACTCTTTATATTGAAAAGCCTTCAAACCCTTAAGGAACTGTAGAATTCATCGAGAAGGTTAACAATAAACCTAAATTTCAATACAATAAATATTCTTTAATAAGCCTTAAAAATAGTAAAATTAATAACAATATCAAGAAAAATCTTGAAAATATAAATTAATATGCATTAAACTCAAAATGAAACCTTAAATCACACAAAAGTATAATTTAATAAATTTATCAATAGCAAATACACTTATTAAAATTGAAATAATAAAAAATAAATATTAATAAATCATAAATAGCTTCAAATGTCTTCAAATATTTTTTAAAGATCATTTAAATCATTTCTGAAATGAAAATTAAGTTTCATGAAAGTTTGAATTAATTCAGATTTTCAAATCTCATAACCAAGTCCTTATGTTTTTAGGAACCTATAAATGGTTTAGATTAGTTTAGGATAAAAGCTCAAACAAAATTTATAAAAATATAAGGTAAATTTTTTTGGGGTCTTAATTATTTTGGAAAACATGTAAACTCAAACTCTGAAGGTTCTAATGATAAGCTTCCTTAAACTTAGAGTTGATTTAATTAAAAAGTAAAACTTGGGTCATTAAATAATTCAAATTTTAATAAAAATTAATTTAAATCCAAAGGAGCTCAAAATTTTATGAGAAGTTTCTCTGTTATTCTTAAGGCATTCAAAATATTCTAATATATTTTTGGAGGTCATTTTGATCGTAAAATTTATTTTCTTATTTAAATAACTAAGAAAATAAGAAATTTGGGATAATTTAAGACATCCTAATTTTCTATGGAATGACCTTGAGATTTTCCATAATTTTAGAAAATTATTCCATTATTTTGGATAGGTTTTTGCTTCGAAAAAAATTAATAAACTCCAAGCTTAATAATGAAATAATTAAATAAATATAAATTTAGAATATTTATTAATAAACATTAAGGTTTATCTTATAGTGAATGGTATACATTTAAGGCAATTATTAAAACCTAAAAATAAAAAATGAAATTCCAAATCATAAATTCTAATTAAAAATAAAAATAATATAATCTTAAACTTTAAATCATCCTTAGATTAAATTAAATATTTCTAAATTAAAATTAGAACACCAAATATATAATTGAGTGATTCCCTCATAAATTAGTAGTAAGCATATGCTAGATAGGTTTATTGTCTAACAATTAACCATAATCAAAGAATAGTACTATCCTAATAGGAAATATAAATTTGATAGATAAATCCACAAGGCAAATTGTGAATTACCATAACCAAGTGAGATGACTAACTCTTCACATAGATAGCTTATTAATCTTTGAATAGCTAAAGGCTCAAAAAATAGTATGATGGGTTGTAATAGGTGAAGGCATATAAAAGAAGTCTAAAAAAAGGTAGAAATTACCTTGGTTAGGACTATATGGGTTCATTATCCCAAGCTATTAAACTTGGGACTACATATTTAATAAAGTAAATAACCCAACTCAATTTGTAAAGTGGTTTGTTAGTAACCATGAATTGTAATATCTAGAGTTCATCTCATGATCTCAATCAGAGAAAAAAGAAAACTCATAATTTCTAGAAGATAGATTATAAAAGGTGAATTGAAAAGATGTAAGACTTTCAATCTTTATTAGAAAATAAAATTCCTATAAAAAGAAGGAAATAGGATAGCTAAGTTGTACATAACTAGAGTTACATAAGTAGAATTACAGTCATGTCTAGGTTAAAATAGCCTTTATCTAACATACTAAAACCATCTAGGTGTATTAATACAACATATCTATGTAAGAAGTTCAATCCTAAGGACCATGATGTATTATACAAGTAATGTCTTTAAGCAAGGAAAACTCATATATATGTATGTAGACTAGTTATTTCATGAATGTGCACTACTGCTTCAGGGTTTTATCTATCGTTTAACTATATTAGGTACCTTATCAAAGATGATTAATTATTTTAAATTTAATAGTGGAATTATGAGAGCATTTATTTTTAAGACAATTGAATATTTTCCTATATTAACTTTAAGTTGATTATCAATTTATAAAAGTTAAAAGAAAAGATTTATCCTAAGAGCTAATAAGTGTAAATTGTGCATTATTTTTATTATGTTAAATACAGTAAAAATGTATTATTTTAGTTGTGTTTGTATATGAATTATGTAAGAAAAAGAAAAATTTAAAAGCTTTAGGCAGCGTAAAAAAGGTTTATACCGCGACGACGTATTTCTTAGCACTAAAGTATTGATCTCTGCACGGCGGTACCTACCTTCTCTATTTGCAAACATTTCCATTTTATAGATGTCACCACCGCAGCACATTACAATGTCGTTGTGCCAAAAATTAGCATCACATTATTGGGTGTCTCGGGAAAATTCATGCAATAGCCCAACCATTCCAATGCGTTGGTGCCAGAAAGTCATTCTGAGTGCCGCAGCGCTCGAATTTAATAATGCTATGGAAAAGAAATTATAATCACTAAGAGCTACGTAGACTCAAAAAATAGACGCATACATTTAGTCCATAACTATCACACATCACTTAGCGCCATAGCAGAGATGTCACTTCAGCGCTGAGGCACTAGTTCACTTTTTGTTGTCATAGCACCACTAGGTCTAGTGTTGTGATGCTCAAGTTTGATTCTTTATTTATAAATAGATGTCGGCTATATTATTTATGTAGTTCAGTTCCCTGAGTGTAATTAAGTAAGATTGCAGTATTTTTCTTTAGTTCCCCCTTATAGTAACACTACAAGAAAATCGTCAATTACCGGTGGATTTTTTCGGCAGCTTGCTGGTGGACTATATTCTGACGGCTTTCCAGCAGCCTAATTTTTTTTAAGAATTTCCAACTGCTTTTCGGTGGTCTTGTTTCTAGCGGCTTTTCGGCTGATTTCTGTCTTAATAGTATTTTTCCTTAATTAATGTAATTAATTAATAATTTTAGTTTACTTTAATTAATTATTAATTTAATAAACTTAGTCTAATTAATTATTAATATAATAACATATTTAATTAATTATTAACTTTAATATTTTCTTTTTATTAATTTTTAATTATAATTTTAGTATGATATAGTTTAAATAAATTATAATAAGAAATCTAACACAATTTCCCTCTCAGCAAAATGGTTGGAACTTAACAAAACAGAGTGAACTCCGTTCGAATCCTGGGTAGGGGGTAGGACGTGTAGCCGGGCAGCAGGCTAGCAGCTCGGGTAGGGAAGCGGGCATGGCGGGAGCTCCGGGCAGGGCAGCTGGCGGGCAGCGGGTAGGGCAGGAGATCGGGTGAGCAGGGCGGGAGCTCAGGAAGGGCAGCTAGAGAACAGCAGGCAACTCAGCGCGAGCTGGTGGGCAGCTGGGTAGCCAGTCTTTTTTTTTTTAATTAAATTTTAGATATTTTCCAGTGGCCTTTTTCCTCCTGAAAACTGTTGGAAAAATTTGTCGCCAGAAAATACAGCTGGAAATATTTTTCCTATGCATGCTTTACCGGCAGAAAATTTGTCGCCACAAATTTACAAAACTGCCAAAAAATGTCCATTTTTCGTCGAAAAATGCCGCCGGTAATACTTGATTTTCTTGTAGTGTAAAGTCAAGGGAGGCTAGGGTAGTGCAAGATTCAATCTTTAGAGTGTCTAGCCTATATTTGTATGAGCAACACTATAAGTAAAGGAAGAGTGCAAAACAAATATTTAGACCTATCCTGGTGATAAACTTCTTACTACTTCTCTTGTACTTTATTCTTTTATGAATAAAATAAATATGAGTTTACTTGTTATTTATGTCATATCTAGCTAAATCTTTTATTTTGGGCTTATGATGAAAATAGCATATTAAGTACTAATGTAGACTCTTATTCTTTAGTAAAAATAATGATGCTTTTAACATCTCTCATTCTTGATTTAATATATATATATATATATATATAATGACTAGGTGTGTAGTTAAAACATATTAAACTTTATAGCCTTGATGGAGGAATGCAAGAACTATTAGAAATATTAAAATGGAATATTGACATGTCTATACATAGGATATTTGAATATTCTAGATTCTATGGAGATAGTAAAACTTTAATAAGACTAACAATATTTCTTTTCACCCCTATAATTTTGATAGAAATCTAAGAATAAACATGCTCTGATCTACATTTATAATTAACAGTCTCATTGGGAAAATTTGTTATTTACTTGCATTTTTCCAAAACAATTTATCAAAATTATATCAACTATTTTCTTACATATTTTCATTCTTTGGTATGAACACAAAAACTTTATTTTTCTTTTCAATGGAATAAATTCACGCATTTGGGGTAAGCGATAGTTGTATTGTTTTAGTATAGTAGATCACTTTCTCATGGGTTCTACACTCTACTCTATCACTTTATTACTTGGATTTGGCAAGTATACAACGACAACATCAAGCCTTTATCCCACTACGTGGGGTCGGCTACATGAATCTTTTTTCTCCATTGTGTCCTATTAAAAGTCAAATTCTTGTTTAAATCTAGTAAAGAAAGGTCATTCCTAATATTTTCTAACCAAGTCTTTTTAGGTCTACCCCTACCTTTTTTAACACAAGTCAAATCTAATACCTCTACTCTCCTAACCGGGACATCGGAAGGTCGCCTTTTTATGTGACCAAACCATCTAAGGTGACTCTCTCTAATCTTATCTTCTACTGGAGCTACTCCAACCTTTTCACGTATATGCTCATTTCGTATCCTATCTCTAAGGGTAAAGCTACTCATCCACGTGAGCATCCTCATCTCTGCGACATTTAACTTAGTATTATGCTTCTCATTTAATGGCCAACATTCGGCACCATAAAGCATTGTAGGCCTCACTACCATCTTATAGAATTTTTCCTTAAGTTTGAGGGGTACATTTCTATCACATAACAAGCCTGATGCATTCCTGCACTTCAACCATCCAACTTGAATTCTGCTGATAATATCCCCATCTATTTCACCATCACTCTGAACAATAGATCCAAGATATCTAAAATGTGTACTCTTATTAATGACTTGATCGTCCAAAGTCACAATCCCCTCACTAGGTCTATTACTACTAAAATTACACTCTATATATTCTGTTTTAGATCTCTCAAGTGAAAACCCTTAGACTCTAAGGTTGACCTCCATAATTCAAGTTTACCTTCCACTCCCTCTCTAGTCTTATCAACAAGAAGAATATCATCAGCAAAAAGCATACAACACAGTACATCCTCTTGCAAATGTCTAGTAAGAACATCCATGACTAAAGCAAAAAGATATGGGCTTAAATCTGATCCTTGATGTAACCCAACCGAAATTGTGAAATACTTTGTCAAACCACCTTGTGTTTGAACACAAGTAATAGCTCCTGCATACATATCTTTAATGATTTGGAAATAAGCTTTATTGACTCCTTTCTTTTCAAGAACTCTCCATAGCACTTCTCTTGGAACTTTATCATATGCTTTTTCTAAATCAATAAATATCATATGTAGATCCTCCTTATTTTCTCTATATTTCTCCATCAAACCTCTTAATAAATGTACGGCTTCCATAGTCGACCTACCCGGCATGAATCCAAATTGATTTTGAGTAATATTAGTATCACGCCGCAACCTATGCTTCATAACTCGCTCCCATAGTTTTAAAGTATGACACATTAACTTAATACCTCTATAATTCGTACAATCTTATGCATCACCTTTATTCTTAAAAATAGGAAATAACACACTCATTCTCCACTCTTCTGGCATCTTTTTAGTCTTCAAAATAGTATTAAAAAGTTTAGTAAGCCAAGAAATCCCTTCATCTCCTAAGCATAAAATAGTGGGATGTTTTAAATTTTAAATCATATAAAATTTAAGTTCATTTTAAATTTAGTGAGTTTAACATTAGCTAACAATTATCTTATCACATCATATGTACTCATCAAGGCTTTGGCACCATTGTCGAGGAAGTTTATGTCTTATTTTAATTTACTATATAATTAAAATAAATATATTTATACCTATTTTGGCCTTTATTTTTATTTTGATTGTTAAAAATTTTGAAAAAGCCAAAAATATTTTTTTGTTTAATGTTTGGTTTCTTTTTTTGTATTATCTTATTGTATGTATGATGGATCAAGTAAGGAGTCTTTATTTTGTGATCAAAAAGTAGAAAGGACCCGTATAAAAATTAATTTAACCATGTTTGACCCAGTTAATGATCAAGAGAATGCTAGACCACTTAGCGAGTAAGCCAATCTTATAGCAGAAGGAATCCATCAGAGTATTAATAGACCTACTATCCATACTAATAGTTTTGAATTAAAATCAATTATTAAAGAAGGTTCAAAATTCTTAGTTTGGTGGAACTCTTATTGAAGATCCTAGCAAGTTTTAATTACAAAGGTATTAGTGATGAAGCTATTAGACTTAGATTGTTCCCAATTTTCTTTAAGTGATAAGGTTAAAAGGTGGTTAAATTATCTTACCCCTGAAAGTTCATGATGTGCTAAGAGGGGGAGTGAATTGGTATTTTAAAAATAGTCCTAAATAGGTGTTCTAACTTTTTATAGATTTTAGACTTTTAAATAAGCAATTCGATTTCACAATGAGGAAACTAACAAATTAACTATGATTTGAAAACAATGATGATGAAATTCTAAAGTGAATAACATAACATTAATCTACGATTTTCACCAAACAGTTATAACAAAGAATTAAATGCGAAAAGTAAAAAATTGAAAAGGAAAAAGCACACCTGAGATTTTTATAGTGGTTCGGTCAACCTTAGCCTACATCCACACTTAGAGTCCTCCACTCCAAGTATTGCACTAAAACTAAGTGACTCTCCTTTTATCCCCTCAATAAGGTAGACTTGCCTTTACAAACTCTCTTCCACCAATTTGGTGTGGTAGAGGACCGAAGCTCCTTTTACAGGCAAAGAACCTTGACTCATTTTTCTCCTACCTAGAGAAGGAAGAGAACCTCGAGGACTAGAATAAGAAGCCTCTCTCCCTAGAGAGCTTACACAAGACACTCCAAAGCTACAAGAAGAGTAAGGGTGCATCTACATGTAAGGCAAGTCTTGATTAGGTGGTAGTTAAAATAATTGATGGATGGAGGCAAATTGAGTGTCAATCGATGAAAATCATTCTTCAAGCCAACACATTTCTTCCTCATGCTATTGTTGTTGTTGGTCAATTTGGTGGTTTAGCCTTTTTTCAACCACTGGAGTCGCTGGATGATGTCATCATGTGGGTAACCGAGATAAGTCGGTACAGGTGGTGGGATTGGTGGCGGTGGAGGCACACCTGCAAGAGTAGCATCCCCTTCATCAAAATCCAACTCGGCGTGCTCATATTTCTGATGAAACATAATACGAAAAGAGGCATCCATGTAGGATATATCCTATCATATGTCCTAAGGCAACATTTTGTTTCCTACGGTTTTGTAGTTTTCAGAAGTGAGACATGTTATGGATATAGTTTAGGATCATTTATGCTTCATCAAATTGGGTGTTTGACATGATTAGGTAGGTGACGACAGAGTAAAGTTGGGTTATGTTTACTAGATCACCAGCTTTTGGGTATGATTGATGTCCTAAGAATGTGCTGGATGATGAGAGCATTCTGAGTTAGAGTTTGGACAAGGTGTTGATGTTGATTTAAAGGGACATTCCTAACTAGCATATTGACATAAGTCCAATCAAATTCATTGGAAATCAGGGATGAGGTCCTTGGGTAGATAGCCCTATATATTCTTCAAAGTCTGCTTTGTTGATTTCTATATTTTGGGGGCAAACAAAAAAGGTCAATGTAAAGATTTTTAAATTTATCCTAAGGTTTGCAAGAAACTCATAGAGAAGTTCAAAATTATACAGGAAAGTTGGGGTAAGAAGAAATTGAAGGGAAGTGGAGGCGAAAAGGCTCATCACCTCAAAATTAAGTGTGGGTTGATTGAGCATTCGGGAAGGCATGATTTTGGATTCTTTGACTTTATGGTAAGATTCTTTATCCTTAGTAGAAATAAAATGATCATCAAAGAGATAAGAGAAGGAGAAGCTCCCTTGAGTCGTTCTGCCATGTTTGCTTCCACTGGACATTGAACAGGAAGGTTTAAAAAGTAAAATTGTGAAGGAAGTTGGAGTGAATTAAACTAATCAAACCATCCATTTTATAAACTTTTAGGCTGTTAGTACAATACGATCAAGGATTATACAATACGATTAGGGAGTTAATTCGTTTGGATGATCTTTAAGGAAAAGGTGGTCAAATCGTGTAATACGATCAAAATCGTACTAGACGATCTGAAGGGATTTCGTTCACCCTGAGAGGTTATTGGTATGATCGATGATGAAAAGTATCATACAGTACAAATGGGTGTTCATACATTATAAAATATAATTATTATTGTACTGGCTTACTTAAATTCGTCTTAATTAATTTGGACACGTGGATTCTACAGTATGAAAATAGGTATTATATAGTACAATGGGAAATAATTTCATTCCAAATGAATTAAATGATCAACTTTCAATGACACATGGATCATAGTGTATGAAGAGAGACATCGTATAGCTCGATGTGCATTTCAGTGACCTAATCTGGATCGTTGATTGAATGACGGGTTGTGATCTAGGCATATCGTACAGTATAAATGTGGATCATACAATATAATGTGAATAAATTTTGAAATATTTGTGGCTTCAATTCTAGCTATTGGGGAAAAGGTTTCCTTGAAGTCTATTCCCTCAATTTTTAGTACCCCTTAGCTACTAATTTGGCCTTATTTTTTACTACTATTCTAGAGTTATTCATCTTATTTTTAAAGATCCACTTTATTCCAACCACACTTTGCTCCTTAGGTCTCTTGACTAATTCTCACACATCATTCCTAACAAATTGGTTTAGCTCTTCTTGCATTGCTAGGATCCAAAATTCGTCTCCTAAGGCTTGATCCATATTGGTGGGTTCTATTATGAAGATAAATAAAGAATGACTAACCTCTTTCTAAAGTCCATGCCTAGTTCTAACACCTTCATAACGGTCTCCTAAGAAAAGTTCTTTAGGATAACTTGAAGAATATTTCCAATCTTTAGGCAAATTTTCTTGAGGTTCTACTCTATCTCCTATAACAATGGTTTCTTCTCCTTGAATGATCTCCATTTCTTCTTCTTTAGGTTTAGATTCATATGCTTATCTGATTTATCAAATCGAATATTAGTAGACTCTTTTACTATTATGGTCCTCTTACTAATAATTCTATAGGCATTACCTACATATGAGTAACCTTAGAAAACACCTTCATCAGACTTGAGATCAAATTTTTCTAAGGGTGACTTTCCATTGATTAAGATAAAGCATTTACATCCAAAAACATGTAAGTGAGGTAGATTGGATGTCATACCCTTAAGGAGTTCATAGGGTGTTTTATTAAGCTTGGATCTAACATTCACCCTATTTAAAATATAATAAGTATTATTTACTTTTTTTTGCCCAAAAATACCTAGGAAGTGAATATTCAACTAGTACTGCCTTAGTTGTTTCCACCAAAGTTCTATTTTTCCTTTCAGTTATTCCATTCTGCTGGGGGTCCTAGGGGTAGATAAGTTATGTTCTATTTTCATCTTTTGATAGAAAGATTCAAACCTATCATTTTCAAACTCTCCACCATGATCACTATGAATTATTAAAATTTCACATCCTATTTTTCTTTGAATCCAAGTAGAGAAAATTCTAAATTCTTCAAATGTCTCACTCTTATGTGCTATAAATCTTATCCAAGTGAATCTAGAGAAGTCTTCTACTATCATAGGTCCATAAGTCTTTCCTCCTAGGCTGGCTGCACTGATAGGTCCATATAATGCATTTCTAGTGGCCTAGAGGTATTGATGTCTTTAATTGAATGAAATGAATATCTTATTTATTTTCCTAGTTGGCAGGCATTACATAGGTGATCCTCAGTAAAGTATAACATAGGTATGCCTCTAACTAGGTTTTTTTGGGTGATATTCTTAAGATTTTTCATGTTCGCATGACATAGTCTACTATACCATAGCCAAGATTCAGCAATTATAGTTTTTAGACATAATGAATTTGAATATTCAATGCAGTTCAAGTCTAACTTCTAAATATTGTTCATTCATTTTCCTTCTAACATAACTTTTTCATTTAAGCTAACCAAGCATTTATTAGAAAGATATTTTATATAAAATCCTTTATCACATAGTTGACTAATACTTAATAAGTTATACTTTAAACCATCAATTAATAAAACATTTTCAATCATAAGGTGTTCAGAGTTTCCAATTATACATAAGCCTGCCACTTTCTTAGTGATGTTGTCTCCTAGTGTCACCTTGCCTCCTGACGTGACCTCCATTGTGATGAACTGCTTCATATCACTAGTTATGTGCCTCGAGCATCTATTGTCCAGGTACCACATGCTATCACTAGGCCTTTTGTGAGAGCACCCCTATATGGTCATTCAAAGATTAGATTTGGGAACCTAAGTGACTTTGGGTTCCACCTTATGCTTAATTGAATGAGATGGATGCATGTTATGCTATGATGAATGCAATTTAGTCTTCCATACTAGATATGTTCCAATGTGGATTGTATACGTTTGGGCTATGTGTCCTAACATGCCACAAGAGTAACACTTAACACCATGTAATGGGTTTACTAACCTATGTATGTGATGGTTCCTCTTCCTAGGTTTATGTGATACATGCTGTGTTGAGGGGTTGTACCATTGAGCTATTATAAGTGGTGGTTTGTTATTCTAATGTGCAGTAATTTTTGCTTGTAAATATTCATTTGTACTTTCATAGCTTGCCACTTCCAATTTTAATGCATGCTCACTGATGTCTAATTGACATGCAAGTTCTTATATACTTTTTCTAGTTCAATATATGATGATTTCAAGGAATCGTATGCATTAGATAGTTCAAAATGCTTCTTCTTTAATACATCAAATTCATTTATCAAAGTCATGTGATCATTGCTTAAAGAAGAGTGTATGGTAATTAAATTAGCATGTTCTTTTTTGCAAAGAAGAAAATTCAGTATTAAGACTAGCATAAATCTTCTTAAGCTTCTTATACTAATCATGAAGTTTTTTAGAAATAATAAATAATTTGTCATAAGAGAGTTGACATACCTCTTCTTGATTTGATTGATCAAGAATATCATTAGCCATAAGATATAAGTTTGTTACCTCCTCCTCTACTTCTTCTTCTAACAATTTAGAGGAAGAGTCAACACAAAAAGTTTTTTGTGTTTTTTGCTTGCCCCTCTTATACTTTGACTTCTCTTTACCCTTCTCTTTATTAGGATGAGTATTCAGGTTGGGGCAGTCAGCTCGATGGTAACCTGGTTTCCTGCACTCAAAGTAAATTATATCAGATGAAAATTTAGTAGATTTATGGCTTTTACCTTTGCTCTAGTTGTTTAGATGATGCCTCTATTTTCTTTTTAGAAAGCTCTTAAATTGGCGCATCATCAAGGCTATTTCATCATCATCATCTGTTGTAGAACTGTCACTGTTAGAATCATTTGCTTTAGTGCTACAGTTCTCTCCTTCTTCTTTTCTCTTGCATCACTTTTCCTTTATCTCACTTTTTGCTTGTAAGTAATGAGTGACTCAAGCAAATTATCAATAGAGAAAACATTTAAATCCTTTTATTTAATAATTACAGGTATTTTTTGCATCATGAGAACTAGGTAAGCATTGCAGAATCTTATTGAACTTTTCAAAATTAAAAAATTATCTACCTAGTGCATGCAATGATGTCACTATATGGGTGAAACTGACATACATTTCCAATATGTTCTCGCTATGTTTCATTCAGAAAAGTTCATAATCATGCAATAAAATATTTAGCTTAGACTGTTTAACTTCAATGGTTCCCTCATAAGTGACACATAACCTATCCCAAATCTCAAGGTTTCTAAAACACTATTTTTGAGTCACGACCCAACCCGACCGGAATGAATCCCGCTCACATCGAGTCGCGATGGAACTTGAAATCCAGGATCTAGTTTTGGAATTTGCTTCAGAACTTTCTTCCAAATGTAAAAATAAACAGAAACACAAAGCTGTTATAGACTTCCAAATGTACAAAATAGTTCATCTATATTTCTTTCCTCAAACTAATCATGTACAATACAGTTCATGGCTTACAGACAGAAATAACATAACAGAAAAGCCATGACTGTATAAAAATCAAAAGTACAAAATACCTAATCACTGATCAAACACAGAACTTCTAGTCCATGACTTCCTTCCCTTTCCTAGAACCTGAAAACCATGCAGAAAATAAGGATGAGCTAACAGCTCAGCAAGACTACACTCACCAATCCAAATCTCCAGAAATTTACATCAGAAAACATATCAGAAGTAGAAAATCAAATAGTCGTACAAAATTCAAATAATCGTACAGAAATCAAATAGTCATAAGAATATAGATACTTGATCAAATAGAAATCAAATCACTTATACATAAAATAGAATTCACTTCATAACTGAATATTCAAGTTAGATTCACAGAATAGACAGAATCGTACAGAACAAACAGAATAGTACAGAACATATGTCAAATCAGATGAAATCACATTTCAACATTATAACACATATCAGATTTCATATTCCCAGACCCTTAAAGAATCTCTATGGATTCTGGCCCCTTATGCCTCTCTCCCCTGACACTGACAGAATCTCAACGGATTCTGGCCCCTTATGTCTTCCTTTGTGCTTGAAGCACCAGAACAGAACAGATATATGAAATTTTCAAGAAAAAACTGATTCTCAGATTTTCAGATTTCTCAGACCTAGAACGGAATCCCAAAGGATTCCGGCCCCTTATAACTCCCTTTTAATATCACAGCACAACAATTCATTCAAATCAGAAAATCAGAATTCGTCAGAAAAATCGTCAGCGGCATAACGGCAATATACAGAATTTTCCACAAAATTTACAGATTCAGAACTTTACCAAATTACCACAGAGAGTACACAACATCATTCTAAGACTTTCATTGTACTGAAACAGTAAATTCAGACATCCAGATAAATTGTTATTCGATCAAAACTCCGCAGAATTCAAAATACCCGGTAAAAAAATTTCAGAAAATACTCAAAACGTGCACAATTATCATCTCAGAAACATGCCAAAAGTTACGCGGTAAAACCTTTACTAGTACAAAATGGAATCAATTATTCGCTAACAGAAACAAAATTCGAAACAGAAAAGTCGTCAAAATCCTCGTTTCTGAAAATTGAGAAAGGTGGAATGTGTCTTATCTCAAGTCGGTCAACTTTCTCAACTGAAGCTACGGACGGAAATGGATAGAAGTAGCCCAAAAATCACTTTTTCTTCTTTTTCCTTTGAATTTCTCTCTCATGGGCTTTTCTCTCTCTTCAAAAAGGTCTTGTTTCCATATAAACCCATGCAGATCGTCCTGGACGATCCCAAATCGTCACGGGACGATTTGCTCTTGGGAGGCATTTTCGTCCAGACGAACCCAGTTCGTCCTGGGACGAACTTCTCTGCCAGAATTTTCTTCACAACCTATACCGATCGTCCCAGGACGATCCAACTTCATCCTGAACGATCCTGTAAGGAAAACAACTTTCACAATCTCCCCAACTTCAGAAAAATGTCATCCTCGACATTTCCAAAATAAAACCGAGTCAGAAAAGATGCTGATATGACTGTCTCATGTCCGACTCTTTCTCCCGAGTAGCTTCTCGTGTTGTTCTATGCTTCCACTGAACTTTAACTATCGGAATCTGTTTGTTTCTTAACTTACGCACATCATAAGACAAAATCTGTTCAGGCTCTTCCTTATACTGGAGATTCTCCTGAATCTCCACATCATCAAAAGAAAGTTTCTTTTTAGAGTCAGAGATCCACTTTCTCAAAGAGGATACGTGAAACACATTATGTATGTCAGACATTTGATCGGGCAATAACAATCTATAAGAAGAATTTCCAATCCTTTCAATGATTTTAAAAGGTCTGACATACCTTGGACTGAGCTTGCTTACCCTGCCAAATCTGCTAACATCTTTCATCGGACTGACTTTGACATAAATAAAGTCACCAACCTAAAATTTCACCAGCCTATGCTTCAAATTATAATACTTCTGTTATCTATCTTTCTTTAATCAGATTGGTTTTCAGAACAGTTTTATCCACAAAAGTTGCACCTATTTCTTGTCTATCTCCCACTTCAGTAAGAGTCAAAGGGGTTCTACACTTTCAACCGTACAGAGCTTCGTAAGGTGCCATACCAATACTGGACTGAAAATTATTATTATAAGCAAAGTCTATCAAAGGAATGTGTGCCTTCCAACTACCTCCAAAATCCAGAACACATAGCCTCAGAAGATCTTCCAGTACCTGAATAGTCCTTCAGACTGTCCATCAGTCTGCGGATGAAAAGCCGTACTGAAATGCAACTTCGTACCCAAGCCTTGCTGAATACCCTTCCAAAGTCTGGAAGTGAATCGTCCATCTCGATCAGATACAATCACTTTAGGCACACCATGTAATCTGACAATTTCTTTAACATATATCTGAGCTAACTTGTCCACCGGATCCGTCTGTCTGATTGAAAGAAAATGTGCAGACTTTGTCAATCGATCTATAATAACCCAAATGGCATCATGTCCTTGCCTTGATTGAGGAAAACTCATAACAAAATTCACGTTACCTCCTCCCACTTCCACTCAGGGATAGGCAGCGACTGCAAAAGACCTCTTAGTCGCTAATGCTCTGTCTTCACTAACTGAAATGTTTCGCATTTCAAAAAAAACTCTGATATATCCTTTTTCATTCCAGGCCCCAAAAAAAAACTCTTCATATCTCCGTACATCTTACCACTTCCTGGATGAATGGTATAGCCTGAATAATAAGATTCATGCAGAATCTCCTTCCTCAGATCTCCAAACACATGAATCCACAACCTACTCTTACAGAAAATTATACCATAATCAGAAAGTCGTAGTTCAGGTTTCTTACCATATTCAATCTAAATAATTAGCTTCACATATTCAGAGTCTTACTTCTGAGCTTCAATAATCCTCTCTTCCAAAGAAAACTGAATGTCCATCTGAGTCAACACACCAGAATCCGGACTAGTAGAGGAAATCACCTCTAACTGTAGTCTTTCCATCTCTCATATCAGATATGCATCAGAAGTAAGGTGAATACCTGATAATCCAGAAGACTTCCTGCTCAGAGCGTCGGCTACCACATTAGCCTTATCAGGCTGATATTGAATCGTCATATCATAATCCTTAATCAACTCAAGCCATCTTCTTTGCCTCAAATTCAGATCCTTCTAAGTGAAGATGTACTTAAAACTCTTATGATCTATAAATATCTCACACCTGACGCCATACAAGTAGTGACGCCAAATCTTCAAAGTAAATACAACTGCATCCAATTCCAAATCATGCGTCGGGTAATTCTTTTCTTGTAGTTTCGACTGTCTTGAAGCATCAGCAATTACCTGACCTTGCTGCATCAGGACACAACTCAAACCTTTCAGTGAAGCATCACTGAACACCTAAAATCCTTTCGTATCAGACGGAAGTGCTAACACTGGAGCTGAAGTCAAACAATCCTTCAATCTCTTAAAACTAGCTTCACACTCTGGTGTCCAAACAAAAGCTACTGATTTCTAAGTCAGTCTCATCAGAGGTGCAAAAATCTGAGAAAATCCTTTTAGAAACTTTCTATAATAACCAGCCATGCCCACCAAACTATATATCTCAAATACCGTAGTAGGCCTTGGCCAATTAGCAACTACCTGAACTTTATGAGGATTGACAGAAATACCTTCTCCACTCACCACATGCCCTAGAAAAGAAATACGCTTCAACCAGAATTCACACTTGGAGAACTTAGTATACAACTGATGCTGCCTCAATGTCTCCAACACAATCCTCAAATGTCTGGCATGATCTTCTTCAGAAGCCGAATATACCAGAATATCATCGATGAAGATGATCACAAACTGATCCAGATACTCCTTGAATACTCTATTCATCAAATCCATAAAAACAGTAGGTGCGTTGGTTACCCTAAAAGGCATAACCAAAAACTCGAAGTGTCTGTATCGAGTACTAAAAGTTGTCTTCATCACATCAATTTCATTTACCTTCACTTGGTAGTATTCAGATCTTAAATCAATTTTTGAGAATACAGAAGATTCAGCTAGTTGGTCAAATAAGTCATCAATCCGTGGCAACGGATACTTATTCTTGATTGTGACTTTATTCAGATCTCTGTAGTCAACACACATGCGCATTATCCTGTCCTTATTCTTTACAAATAGAATAGGTGCTCCCCAAGGAAAAATGCTAGGACGAACAAATCCTCTATCAACCAACTCCTGAAGCTGAACTTTCAATTCTGAAAGTTCCTTCGGTGCCATCTTGTACGGAGCTTTCGATATTAGAGCTGTACCCGAAAACACATCAATATAGAACTCAACATCTCTATCCGGAGGCAAACCAACCAACTCTTTTGGAAATACATCTAAAAACTCTCGTACCACTGGGATATTAGAAACAGAACCCGCATCCATATTCATATCCCGTACTGAGGCCAAAAATACCATACAACCCTTCTTCGACATTCTTCTAACTTCTAACACAGAAATCAAACAAGAGAGAACGCTTTTTAATCCTTGGAATACACATCTCTCACCCTCCATAAGCAAGCTCACTTTCTTCTTCAAACAGTCAATCTGAGCCTCATATAGACTCAGCCAATCCATGCCTAAAATCACATCATACAAAGAAATCGGCAACAAAATCAAACTCGACTTCCATTTCTTGTCAAAAATTTCAATATCATAAAAACAAAACTTACGAGCAATCAAATTATTTCCAGCTAGCAAAAGAATAGAAAGAGAATCCAATATCAAAATAGAATCCAGATGTAAAGCATCAAAATAACGCTCAGACAAAAATGAGTGACTGGCTCCAGAATCAAATAAAATACAACAGGGGTATTCAAAAATATAAACCGTACCTGTCACCACATCCGGAGCATCACGAGCCTCTTGCTGATTCAAACTATATACACATGGTTGAATTGGAGATGGAGCTACAAAACTACCAGACTCCCTCTGAGTACCGCCAGGTGGTCTCCTCACCACAAAACTTGATCCACCAGGTCTACTAGATGATCCCTCAGAAATAGTACATGGAGGAACTGTTGTCGGCCTTTTTGCTGATCTAGCAAAACCCTTAGATCAGGATTCAGATCATCGATCAAATCTAGCTTATGGACGCTCTGTAATCTGATGTCCTGTTTGACCACATCTAAAACACTGACCAGTCATCCTGTAGCATTGGCCAAAATGACGTCGTCCACAAGTTTGGCTCACAAGTGCACCACAGACTGACCTAGAACTGGTCACACTGCCACTACCAGAAACTGTAGTAGACACAGATTGTCCACTCCTCCTGGAATCTCCAGAAGCAAATCTCTTCTTGCCAAATCCATAAAAACCACTACCAGAAGCATCACCACTGAATCTCTTCCTACTAGCAGTCCACCGCTGCTGAGTAGCCATCAGATTGTTCTCTAACGAGCTCTCTCAACAAGCTCAGAGAAATCAGAAATATGAAATGGTACTAGGGGCTACCTCAGACTATCTCGTAGTCCCCTCAAAAATCTATAGCACTTCTCAGCAGAAGTACTCACCAGCTGCGAAGCATATCGGGCCAAAGAAGTAAACTCTGCCTCGTATTGCATCACTGTCCTGCTCCCTTGAACCAACCTCAGAAAAGTCTCCTGCATTTGCTGTCTTGCAGAAGGAGGTACAAATCACGATTGAAATATCTCAGAAAATTCTTCCCAAGTAATTAGAGAGTTCAGCTTGCCTTGAAATTTCTCCTCCTGCTGGCCCGTCCACCAGCGCTCAGCTTCACCATCTAATAGAAAAATAGCTAATGGTACCTTCCTGTCTGGAGGACACTACATACCATCAAAGGTCTTTTCCAACCTCCTTAACCACTCCTCAGTTGCTTTGGGCTCAACCGTGCCCTCAAATCTCGGAGGTTTCAATCTCAAAAATATCTGTAAATGTCTATCTATATCCTTAGATCGAACAGTAGTGGCACTATTATGAGTTTCACTCATCATCTGAGCAACCAACGTAGCAAACTTAGAGACCGTATCAAAACCAACCACTGGGGCAGAGCTGTTCACAGGAGCTACCTGGCTAGCACTCTGCCCATCAGTCATATCTGGGTCTGACAGATCCACAATCACACAGAAAACTATACACATAAAATAACGCAATAAAAAATCCAGACAAACCATAACTACCCTGACAGACTTACAAATCAATTCCTATAGCTCTGTCTTACAATCCAAGTTCCAAAACCATTGCTCTGATACCACTAAAGTTTGTCACGACCCAACCCGACCAGAACAAATTCCACTCACATCGAGTCACGATGGAACTTGATATCCATGATCTAGTTTTGGAATTTGCTTCAGAATTTTCTTCCAAATATAAAAACAAACAGAAATACAGAGCTGTTATAGACTTCCAAATGTACAGAACAGTTTATCTATATTTCTTTCCTCAAACTAATCATGTACAATATAGTTCATGGCTTACAGACAGAAAGAACAGAATAGAAAAGTCATGACTATACAAAAATCAAAAGTACAAAATACCTAATCACTTATCTGACACAGAACTTCTATTCCAAGACTTCATTCCCTTTCCCATAACCTGAAAACCACGCAGAAAATAAGGATGAGCTAACAACTCAGCAAGACTACACTCACCAATCCAAATCTCCAGAAATTTACATCAGAAAATATATCAGAAGCAGATATTCAAATAGCCGTACATAATTCAAATAATCGTACAGAAATCATGTAGTCATAAGAATATAGATACTTGATCAAATAGAAAACAAATCACTTATACAAAAAACAGAATTCACTTCATAACCGAATATTCAAGTCAGATTCACAGAACAGACAGAATCGTATAGAATAAACAGAATAGTACAGAACATATATCAAATCAGATGAAATCACTTTTTAACATCAGAACACAAATCAAATTTCAGATTCCCAGACCCTTACATAATCTCTATTGATTCTGGCCCCTTATACCTCCCTCCCCTGACATTGATAGAATCTCAACGAATTCTGGCCCCTTATGTCTCCCTTTGTGCTTGAAGCACCAGAACATAACAAATATACGAAATTTTCAGAACAGAACTGATTCTCATATTTCCTGGACCCAGAAAACAGAATCCCAAAGGATTATGGCCCCTTGTAACTTCCTTTTGATATCACAGCACAACAATTCATTCAAATCAAAAAATCAGAATTCGTTAGAAAAATTGTCAGCGGCATAACGGCAATATACGAAATTTTCCACAAAATTCACAGATTCAAAAATTTACCAAATTACCACAGAGAGTACACAACATCATTCCAAGACTTTCATTATACTGAAACAGTAAATTCAGACATCCAGATAAATTATTATTCGATCAAAACTACGCAAAATTCAAAATACTCAGTAAAAATATTCCAGAAAATACTCAACACGTGCACAATTATCATCTCAGAAACATACCAAAAGTTACATGGTAAAACCTTTATCTGTATAAAATGGAATCAATTATTCGCTAATGGAAACAAAATTTGAAACAGAAAAGTCATCAAAATCCTCATTTTTGAAAATTGAGAAAGGTGGAATGTGTCTTACCTCAAGTCGGTCAAATTTCTCAACTGCAGCTACAGACAGAAACGGATAGAAGTCGCCCAAAAATCACTTTTTCTTCTTTTTTCCTTCGAATTTCTCTCTCCTGGGCTTTTCTCTCTCTTCAAAAAGATCTCGTTTCCATATAAACCCATGCAGATCATCCTGACGATCCCAAATTATCCCGGGACGATTTGCTCTCGGGAGGCATTTTCATCCAGACGAACCCCAGATCGTCTTAGGATGAACTTCTCTGCCAGAATTTTCTTCACTACCTGTACCGATCGTCCTAGGACGATCCAACTTCGTCCTGGACGATCCTGGAAGGAAAACAACTTTCATAGAGACCAACTCTGATACCATTTGAAATTTAGAGATGTGCTAAGAGGGGGGTGATTTGGTATTTTAAAAATAATCATAAACATGAGTTCTAAATTTTTGTAGATTTTTTTAGACTTTGAAATAAGCAATTTAATTTCACAATGCAGAAGCAAATAAATTAACTACGATTTGAAAATAATGATGATGAAATTCTAAATTGCACAATAGAACATTAATCTATGATTTTCACTAAGAAATTATAACGAAGAATTAAATGTAAAAAATAAAATACTGAAAGGAAAAAGCACACTAGAGAGTTTTACAGTGGTTCGATCAACCTTGACATATGTCCACTCCCCAGAGTCTTCCAATCTGAGTATTGTAATAACAATAAGTGACTCTCCTTTTGCTCCCTCCGCAAGGCAGAGTAGTCTTTACAAACTCTCTTCCACTAACTCGATATAGCAGAGGACCTCCTTTTACAGGCAGAGAACCTTGAATCCTTTTCCTACCTCATCGAGAAGGCAGAGAACCTCGAGGACTGGACCAAGAAGTCTCTCACCCTAGAAAGCTTCCATAAAAACACAATAAGTCCACAGGAGGAGCAAGGGTCCAACTAGATCAAAGCAACTGTGTGATCCCCTCACACTACTTCTCCCACACGCTCAAGTTCACCTTTTCCTTCCTTTAATAAATCCTGATTTTCTTCAAAAACTCCCTCTCAGAGTTCCTCCTTCAATCATATGTTCCTCTCTCTATAATAAGAGAAAAAGTTAAAACATAGTTTTTATAATAGGCTTTAAGAAACCCTAAAAATTCAAGTCAGTCATCACAATTCTTACAGTACGATCTAGATTTATACAGTACGATCAGTTCAAAACTAGTCCTGTCCAGTACAAAGTGAATAGTCATTTAGACAACAATAAACAACAACATCAAGCCTTTATCCCACTACATGGGGTCGGCTACATGAATCCTTTTTCTCCATTGTGTCCTATTAAAAGTCAAATTCTCGTTTAAATCTAATAAAGAAAGGCCATTCCTAATATTTTCTAACCAAGTCTTTTTAGGTCTACCCTTACCTTTCTTAACACAAGTCAAATCTAATACCTCTACTCTCCTAAGATGGTAGTGAGGCCTGCAATGCTTTATGGTGCCGAATGTTGGCCATTAAAAGAGAAGCATAATACTAAGTTAAGTGTGGCAGAGATGAGGATGCTAAGGTAGATGAGTGGCTTTACCCTTAGAGATAGGATACGAAATTGTTGGAGGAATTTTGAAAACATGTTTTAAAAATATTGGTTTTCTTTAGGACTTCAAATAGAATTCTAAAATCGAATTGTCTCGTTAGAAAAAGTATATCACCTCGAGAGGTGAAAATAAAATTTCATAACGGTATTCAGATTTAGAATTATGAAATTCATCTTGAATATCGTGATCGGATACTAAAGAGAACTTCATATGGCCCTGAAGGGTCAAAATGAAGTTCTACTAAATATCTAGCTATAATATTCAAGAAGTGTGATCGTTGATTTCACATCCAAAGCCTTATCAAAGAAAAGTGTATCTCCCCAAAGGGAGCAAATACCATTCGATGATAATTCTTTGATCGTGATAATAACGATCACTAGTATTTTAAGTTTTCCCAAAGGAATCCAATTGAACTTTAAAAAATCAATTTTAAAATCAGGTGTGTGTGGTTCTAAATCTCCTACGAGCGCAAGCCCTCGTAGTTAATTACATCGTAGGGAGATAGTCTCCTACGAAAACTCTTGATTAAAATAGTGGCAAAATTTTATCAGATTTTTTAGGAGTGATATCAAAAAGAGAAGTGAATTTTGGAAACTCAAAAGGGAATGGATCAAAATTAAGCAGTTATTAATAGAATCAAATGGAGAAGAGTAGGGGACACTTTGAGATTCCGGAATCATCCGGAAGTGTCTGAACTTAATCTAAGTGTTGGGCTTTATGTTTTGGATTGAAATGATATTTAATTAAAGTTGAGCATTTTATTAGAAATTTTGGATTATATTCTCGAAATTTGGGGTCTTATAATCAAAGATCTGCCCCAGATCCTAAATCTATTTTGGACACTGGACCACAGTCATCCGAACCTAACTAATGTAGTGCAGAACTTAGACTTACCCCAGCCTGGATTAGGGAGCCAGCTAACCACCTAATCGATTTAAAATACATGAGTCCGGTCATTTATGAAAGAGTGGTAGAGACGTTTTATTTAAAGGTTTTGGAGAGTTGGGGTCGACATCTAGAAATTCCCTAGTTAGCCCCTTTGACTTATGCTGGGTGCAAAAATGTTAAAGACTGATGCAATTAAATTTTTGACTCTTTAAGTGTGTTTCTAATGCAATGCGTTCTAGTTGACAACTTCAAATCAAGTATGCTTGAAATTTTTAAAAATAGGCTTAGAAAATAGTTTGTTTAGAAGACTGGACTTTCCCAGGTCTGGCACATCGTCCTCATAGGTCAGACTATCCGGACTCTACCCGCAGGCGGGGAAGGGTCTAAAGCAAGGAGAGAGTAATGCAAAAATATGCATGCGACCCCGAGGTCGATCCCCGGCTAATTCCCTAGATTTGTTATCTTTCTATATTATTTAGACTCACTAAAATTTTAAACTTTAAAGTTATGAGTATAGAACTTTCACACCCTCACGAGTCTCACATATCCAGGCAAAAATAAAAGCAGCACACAATCGCCAAAAAACAAAGAAAAGTAAGCAGTCTTAAAGGCAATCAATTCATCACATCAAATATTAATTAATCAATAAATGTCCATAGGCAATGTTTCATGCTTATTACAAACCAGAATTTTGCAGAAAGTAAAGTGGCCGGGCACCACTGACAACAAGCCGGGTTATAAACCTAATAATGATGCAAGTAATTTTGAGTGGGATATTCTCAATCTTCAAGTCTTCAGTCTTGTTCTTCTTTAGACTCCTTTCCTTCAAGTTCCTTGGATTCTTTGTAGTGGACTACCCAAATGGATAAGAGGGCACTTCCTTTAAGGGGAAGGCCATTCTTTCCCCTTTGGGTAGGGAAGAAGTGTGGCCCAAATTTGGATCTTCAAATAGAAAAGGTCTACTCCCCTAAGGGGCATCCTTTTCTCTTCGGAGTCCAAGCTTTGGACTTGTGTATCCCAACTCAAAATCTAACTTTCACAACACTTAACAATTACCCAAATCACATTTATATCAAATTAAAAATCTAGACTCTTCTGCAAGGTTATCCTAAGCAGTTAATAAATAAAAAGCAGTTATTCTCAAGCAGTTATATATATACAGAAAAGAAAGTAAACACACTGGCCATGCTCCTTTTATTTGGGGACTTTAGCAGCTGAAGCACCTGTGCAAGTATTTATAATAATTGATATTTATTATTAGCTTAGCCCCCTTTTTGTTGCCCTGCCATGAGCGTGGCCACCTGTAGAAAACTATGTGAACATCCAGATCGTATCTAACTTAAAGGTAATCTAGTCGCCAAACATATCAACCATCCACAGAGAACAGTAAAAAGTAAACAGACAAAGCAAAGCAATTTCATCCACAACATGCAGTGAAAATTACGAAAAATTCGGCACACAACAGTAAAGTAAACACCGGCCTAACCTAGATCTAGAGTTAGTTGTCCTAGCACATCATCTAAAGTGTGTGTAGAAGGTCGTGTGGCAGGGGTAGATCCTAAAGTGGGTGATTAGTTAAAGTTGTCTAAAATTCTGGGTTTGTTAAGGCTTAAAAGGGAAATTTAGATTAATGTTTAAATATTAATATATTAAGAATTTTGATTAAGTATATTTTAAGAGTTAATTTATTACTACCTTTATTTCACACCGAGGCCGTGAAGTTTATTTCGCCTTCCTTGGGGCTAAGCTAATAGCCTCATAAGTCTGGGTTACCTAGTAGTAATCAGGGTTAATTAAATTGATTTAAATTGGTTGGAATTAAAAGAGTGGATTAATATAAAAAGGAGTTAGTTACTATTTTTAATGGGTTAGTTGAGAATTTTGTTATCCTATTAAGAAAATTCTGGAATTTGGGGGAGTTAATAGATTTTGGAGGTTATCCAGATATGTTAACTAAGGGGTCAAAATTTGACTTTTAAAATTAGAGTTAATCTTAAGGGTTTAAGATTTTTAATAAATACTAGACCTAATTATGAGTTGTTAGATAGGTGTTACACTCAATTTGGAGTTTTCTATCAAAAGTTATGTTTTTTAGAAGTTTTGACCCAATTTTGACCTAGAGTTGACCAAAATGTTGACTTTTTGACTTTGACCAGATTTTGGGGGTTTGAAATTTTTGGAAAATACTAGATTTTAATTAGAGTCATTAGACACTGAGTTTGATTGATTTGGAATTTTCTATAATTAGTTATGAATTTTGGAAGTTTGGGTATTTATTGGAATTATTAAATTGTTTCAATTAAGGGCCCTTTTAAAGATTTGAACCCAAATGAGTCCCAAACTTCATGAAATCAACTCCAAAGATAAAAAATGATCTAAGGAGAGATCAAAAAGTGTTTAAAGATTTTTTTGGGATTTTTAATAATTTTTAATTAATTAAAATTGATTAAACAATGATTTTGATTAAAGTTAAATTAAAGTGGATTTTAATGTCAAATTAAAGGAATTCAATTTTCAATGATTAAGAGTTGAAATATGATTGGTTATAGGTATTATGGGTATTTTTTGGAATTAATATTATATTGTGATGATTTATTGAATTTTTTAAGTCCTTAAAGGGGCTAAAATTTGACATGCTCAATTTTTTAACCTAATGACCTCTAAATTCAATAAAATTTAAACCTAAGGTAACTGATGTCACTAAGTTTACTATGTTTAAGTTTCACCCTTATTGGGTGTGTGTACATTTCCTTAATTATTTTTGCTAGGTGTCTATACTATTCAAATAGGCATGAAACTTGGTGTGTATAACCCTGATATACATTCAATCATACCACAAAAATATCACATCAAAATACTAAAACGCTAAGGAGTTATGAATTTTCAAAGTTTAGGGTCCAAACTAGACCCTTTACCTTAAAAATTCATATCACAGAAATCTATTTAGCATATGAACCTAGAAAAATTGTTAAATATGCCTAAGATACTCAATAATCATCCGCCAAAATTTGGGCTTCATTTGATCACTAGATTGTGAGAAAATTGTAATAAATGAAATTCAAATAAACTCAAATATCTCACAATATAGAAATCAAATCAATATGATTTTAATTTTAATAAATACTATATTAGATTATCTTTCCAACGAGCCTAAGAACGACCTATTTGGTGGAAAATTCGATTATTTTCTATGAATTTTGGAAGATTTAGAGCATTTAAAGCATTTTTTATTCAGATTTGGGTCAAATCAGCTGACGCAGAAGTGGCAGCGTGGCATGATGCCACATGTCAGATTCGAACGGACCCGCATTTGACCCAGAGGAGGACCGCATGGTTTTGGGGGGACGTGGCCGATTTTGGGTCGTCCGATCACGTTACAGGCTCGATCGGATGGCTCTGGTTGAACCAGAGTTAAAAAATTTTCAAATGCCTATATATTTCAAAATACTTGATGAAATTGCACAAAATTTGAACTGTAGCTAGAGGGCAATATGATCTTACAATGCCTGGAGTTTGGAGGCTCCATTCATTGTAAAATAGCTATAATTTTAGATTGAAATTTAAACTTCAAATGAGCATAACGTACAATCCAACTGTCAGATTTTTGTGAGTTTTGTCTTGTTGTAAATCTGTAGCAATCCTCTACAACTTTGCTCAAGACTCCAAAAGCTGGATCTTGCTGGAGCAAAAGTTATATTGGAAAGTCCTCTTTCTCTCTCTAGAATGCTCTCTCCTCACTAAAATAGTGATTTGAGGCTTGGAAATGGTTGAGAAAAACTTGGGAAGGCCTTGGAATGTATTGGAGTGTATGAGAGGGGCTCTTAGAAGGTTGAGGGTTGCTGGAGTTTGGATATTTTGATGATATGAGAGGGAATGATGAAGAAGCCACCTTTAGGTCAAGTTTTCACCCACTTTACCTTTGGCTTTTGGATTGGATGGTTGAGATTTAATTTGGTGTGGTTTTGGATGAGTTCCAAGTGTCACCTATGCTTCCCAAAGCTAGTAAATAGGGTTGGTGGTGAGTGTGACTTCTCTTAGTCCATGGGAAGAGGGGACCACACCTTTTTTCTCATTTGGATGAACCAATGCTTGGCATGGTTAATAAAGCTGTTTAAGGATCAATTATGGAGGGAAAATTCATATTCCCATCAGCCAAAAGGATATTTTGGCTTGGATAAAGGGTTTGCTTTATGGGATGATGAGGTGGCCAAGCTATGGTCTCATTTCAAGGGTATTTTTTTACCCATTGACTTGTTGACTAGTCAATGGTGACTAGGATGTGCATGAGGGAGGTCAAGAGTGCTACAAGACATCATGCCAAGGAATTTGAAGTCAAGGGTATATAATTAACCAATTTTGATGGGTTGAATTGATTCAAAGTAGCTTGAATGGTTAAAATTGGTAAGTGTTGGGTTAAAGGGTTGATTTGGTCAACCATGATTGACTTGGTCAACCAAGTCAAACCAAAAAGAAAGTTTAGGTTCAATATGTTCCTAAAGTCATTTAGGATCCATTGGAATGACATTTGAAGAAGATTTCAAAGGTTGATAAGTCAAATCAAGTTGAGTTTAGGCCAAAAGTCCAAAAATCCTTATTTAAGGGCATTTTGGTCATTTTGGACTCAAGTCAATTCTAGGTTAAATTGAATCTAAAAAGATGTAGATCATTGCTTAATAAGTCAATATCAAGATATTAGGAGGGATCAAAAGATTTGGAGGGGGATCCAAAGTCAAATTCCACTATGTGAAAGACCTAGTGGCATGGATTATAAATATTCAAAGGTTTTGCAATATTTGGAGTTTGATTAAGTTTATGGGGTTAGAGTACTCCAATTGGGTTCAAATTTGGAGGGTTGACACTAGAGACATGTCATATCAATGTGAAATTGACAGACCCTGGATCAAATGCCAAAAGACTGGGTTTCAAGGTGATGTAAAAATCACCTAGAAAGGATTTTAGGACCTAAGTCTTTAGCCTAAGAGTTCTGGGTTTGGATTGAGTTAAGATTTGGATTGAGCCTAAGGGCTAGGAACTAGGAAGATCCTAAGATCTAGGACTCAAGGAGGAGTTAAGAGTGACCTTATACAAAAATGAGGTCAACAGAAATGAGCATATACCTGAAAAGGTTGGAGTAGCTCCAGTAGAAGATAAGATTAGAGAGAGTCACCTTAGATGGTTTGGTCACATAAAAAGGTGGCCTTCTGATGACTCGGTTAACACTGCCATTGTCAGGTCCCAAGTTCTGGATGAGAAAAGTGGAGGGTTGCGTTAGGTAGTCGACAGCCAGCGTAAAACTTGTCGAATAATAATGACTTAGTCATTTAGACGAACTATTTAAACTTCATGAACATATCGTATAGTACAATCAATTGATCGTCCAATACAATCTGTTATATTTCCTCTATTTGTACTAAATGATTTATGGGACGATAGAAATTTGTCTCTGTTAATCATCCCATATTGCTCATTCGTATAGTATGGTTAGTTGATTTCATACAATTCATCCTATACAATGTAAATATTATATAGTATGATTTGTTCAAAAAATCATGTTTTGTCTGGTACAAAATTTGGGATGACAAAATTTCACCTATGCTAATCATTTGGTATGATTGATATTATACTATATGATCAGCTATCATTAATTAAACCATGAATTGATTGACTAATTACGTGGGTTAATTTTAGTAAAAGTTCAAATGATCGTACAATATGATCAATATTGTACTATACAATTAGTTCAAAAAATAAAATTCAAATTTTTAATTAAATTAATCTTGCAGTTAGGATTTTCAGATCAAAACAAATCGTATAGTATGATCAAGATCGTTTCTATGATTAGTTCATAGAAATTAATTTTTCCAATTAGTCGTTAAGCCTATTTTTGGATACCATATCATACAGTATGATTGAAAGTTGTATAGTACAATTTGTTTTTAAAAAAAGTTTTAACTTTAAAAATTCTCTCCCCTATGTGTGTGCATGGTCACCCAATTTGCATACACTCTTTTGTGACCAGACTCAATAAATTAAAAATAAATAAAATAAAATTTTAGACTCTTTTACATCTTATTCTACCCAATCTTGAGTCTTCAGTAGTCTTGAGTGGTGTGTATCTTACCTGAAATATTAACGCTCACAGACAAATGCCTTATCTAAAATATTTAGGAAAGAGTGTAGTAATTCAATCAATATTATTTGTCATCACTAAAATCACATACTAGGGATCCTGGATTGCAACAACCCAAGACTTTTTAACCACTTGGAATGAGTTGGAATAAATTTTCCTAGCAAAGTATTTATAGCCTTCAAAGACTACTAAACTTAGAAATTATATCACTTCTTTTTCTCAATATAAAGAAGAATCTATTTATGAAAGTCGAAAGATATTTGAGGAGATGCTTAGGAAATTCCCACACCATGCTTTATACAATTGGTTGGTTATTAAAACATTTAATAATTGATTAGTATGATCTATTAAGTCAATCATAGATGCTACAATTTGAGGATCTTTAATGTCTAATCCATTTAAGGATACTTATGAATTGATTGAAGAAAAGACTAATAATAATTTCTAATGGCCTTGTGATAGGGAGAATCCTAAGAGAGTAACTGAAAATTATGAATCTAATGTTGTGTCAATTATTACTTCTCAAGTAACAACTATTTTAAATAAATTAGATACTATTAGAGTTAACTCGGTATCTGGAACATCCATACAATTAGAAGAGGCCCATTTGAATTCTATTGAGGATATTAGTGCGCTAGGAATTAAATATATGAACTTAATTTAATAATAAAAATATGTATTCCAATACATACAATAAAGGTTGGAGAAAATGCCTTTATTTAAGTTGGTCAAATAATGTTGGCAAAAATACTGAGTGAAATTCAAGATAAACTAATAAAGGAGAAAATTGGAATAATCCTAAGTAACCTGTTGTAAATCCTAGACCTTCCTACCTTCTAGAATTTAATCAAAATAACCAGTATGGGAATAGAGATTTACCTTCTCTAGGATTAGTTCATTCAAGGGATTTGTTGAGGAGCTAAAAAGGAGCTTAACACTAGAGCATGGTGGATCAGCCCCAGCAACCTCTTCGTGGAAGTCACCCCAAAGCGAGGGAGACCTCAAAAGTTCTTTTCTTAAATAAACGCTTATTTATAACAATTATAGTAAAGATTCCCACACTTGATATATCAGAAATTGGACAATATATGCTGCCTTTATTATCATCTCTCTCATCTAGATCAATCTAAAGGCCTCGCTAAGACATCACTCTCCATTCTTACCTTATAATAAAGCAACCATGGAATGATCTAATATTCCACATAAACCTATATTATGGAGTGCTCTCCAATGATACAAACCCACCAACCATCTCAATAAAGGTCTCCTAGACTAGCGTTTAGCCTAAAATATTGAGTCTTCTCAGGCCCATCTAACTTGCCCCTCTTAATCATCACTCCAATTAGCACTGGTGTTCAACCTATGTCATATACTAACAAGATAGTGATTATGGTAAAGATGTACCATATGTAAGGTTCATGACTCTATAAAGGGGGGAGGATAGAGAAGTAAAAATGGGATAAAAAGGGGCTTGAGAGGAAAGATCTTCATAAGAAATAGATCATAAAATAGAATCTCTGGAGGGAAAAGGAAAGATGTTCGTTGATTCTCAATAATATAAATCTCTATCCTTCCACTAGCTTCTCTCTATGACCCAGATAATTAAGATTTCATCTTTATTTAAATAATCTTTGATCTTATCTTATCATTTCTTTCTTCTCATTCATGCTTCACTATACTCTTTCTTTATGCTCTTCGCCAACCAATAACGCATTATATGGCCTAATATCATCCACCAGAAAAAAAGGGATCCAACATCCTCCTAGGTGTTTTGAAAATAGATTAATGATGAAAGCAAGAAGACCATTTCCTATAAGGCATCCAGACATCCCATAGAATATCTTGAACAAAGAATATACTACTCATCGTGAACTACAAGAAATGGAGTGCATCATGAAATCCACTCAAGACACTCAATTTAGCCAATAACTAACTATAAATAGACAATGTACCTCAAGAGACAACATATCCTAGTGTTTTCCAAGATCCACTAGTAGAAATGTCAACTTTAGAACAAGTATCTCATGTCTAGATGAGAGATGAGAACTCTACTACAATAGCCAAGCGAGCTATAGAAATTGAGCTAGGGCCAACCAATATTTTCTCCAGAATGATCTCAAAAGTGATGGTGCATTCCAAGTTCATGGTACCCTACCTTGAGAGGCTGATGAAAAACTAATCCCTTAAAATAAATGGTAACCTTTGAGTTCATTACTTCTCTTCTTGACATTGATGATTCCCTCTAATGTCATCTATTTATCACTATTATAAAAGAATCATAGTCGAGATGGTTCACTTACCTACCGAGTGGGGAAATCACCACCTTCACTGAGTTCATGCTAATGTTTGTTGCACAGTTTGCCAGTGTTTGAAGATCCTAGAATGCTCCCAAGTACTACTAAAGATGAGGAAGAACCTACAAAATCACTTAGAAACTTTATATTCCAAAAGTAGATGCTGGACATCATAGACCACAAACTGGCAATTACCAATGACACCCTAACCTAGGTGTTAAAATAAGGCCTTTTTGATAGTCTTCGGGCTTACAACATGCAAAATTTTTAGCGAAGTTGCTAAAGGTCACCAACAACCATGTCAATGTTGCAAAATATAATTTGTTTATTGCACCTACCTCAAGTACTCTACACTATGATCCCACAAATAAGAGAAGCTTCCTCATGGAAGAGTATAGAAGGGTCTCTTCCAATGAATAAAGAGGCCAAGGGAAGAATTTACAATACAATCGATGACACCTTAATATGAAGTACCTAATTTTTTAAGATTCTAGAGGATGGAATTTCCTCTAGTAATGAGAATCAATGAGGCCACTCTCCGACAATAATAATATATGACTTATATTTCACTGAGTGTATCCTTATCTGAGCTTGTGTAGGCCATCAAAAATAAAGATTTTTTCTAAGGTCCACCACCTATGAAGGTTTGAGGCACCTTTGGCATGAAAGATAATATGGGTTTACAATTACCACAAGCAAGACACAAAATAATTCCATCATATGTGTAATATAATTAAAGAACTCATTAAAATTGAAAAACTTACTAAGTTTATCCTCGTAGACCAGGAGGGATGAATACAATAGATTCCAATCAAAAACACTAACTATCCTCAAATTACTCAGACAATCTACATAGCGAGGGTAGTACCTACAATCATTGGCAGCGACCAAAGAGATGTCCTTACACAACCAAAAAATCCATAAATTGCTAAATTCAATTTCATATCTTACATGCAATCTACTATGGATGCAATAATCACTTTGAACATTAAAGAATGGAAAGTAAGAAGTAATCCTCATTAAAAAGCTATTGTTTTCGCTTCCCATATCGATAATTATTAAGAACCGTTCTAATAGATATGAGGAGCTCTATAAACATAATTTTTAATGTAGTCTTTAATAAGATCGATGTGTTAGCCTCTCAGCTTGTCCCTACTATGGGATCCTTGTAGGAAATCTCTTGGGAGCATAGGGAGTTTGAAGGAATAATCACCCTATCAGTCACATAAGAAAAATTGGAAGGAACAACACATCACCAAGGTAGACTTCTTCATAGTCAAGGCCCCTTCTACGTAAAATATCATATTAAGTAGGCTACTATTGAATACCTTTAAGGTCACAATATATATATATTCACTATCAAAGGGAAGGAGAACTCAATAAAATCTACTCAATGTCAATCTCATCATGAAATACTAATATCCACATGGATCTTCAACATGGTGATGGTTCAAAAATTGATTGGAAAATGGAGAATGTGCGTGGACTTCACAAATTTGAATTCAGCATGACCTAAAGATGGATACCTATTTTCAAACATCAATGCCCTCAACAACTCTATGGTAGGTTATCCCATCAAGAGAATCTTGGATGCCTTCTCATGTTATCACCAAATAAAGATGCATCCTAAAGATTGTAAAAAAATAACATTCACATGGTGGAAGGCCTATACTGCTACAAAGCTTTTCCCTTTAAACTAAAAATTGTTGGGCCCACTTACTAGAGAATGATTGATAAAATCTTTAAAGAATATGGAATAAAAAATATCAATGTAAACATGGATGATCTCCGTTTCAAAAGTAAAACTCTTGATTACCATAATGAGAACCAACAAGATACATTCCTTAACCACAAGAGCTACAATAAAAGGTTGAACCCTTTAAGTGCACCTCAAGAGTGGGCATGAGAAAATTCTTAGGGTTCCTTCTGACACCCAACAAAATAAAATTCAACCCTGATAAGGTTCAAGCCATACTCGATATGAAGATTCCTTTAACTACTTTCAAAGTTTACCAACTCACTTGCAAGATCATCAGACTCAATAATTTTATTTCTCAATTGGAGGAGAAATGTGCTCCTTTCTTTAGAATAATCTAAAGTGTGTAAAAATACTCTTCCAAAGATGACTATAAAGCCACCTTTCAACAACAAAAAATTATATCCACCTTGCCAAGAATTCTTTGAATGACTCATCTAAATAAAACCCTTTCTATACTTTTGTATCAGCAAAGATTTTGTCAGCTCTGTGCTCATCAAATAAGAAAGGGAAAAGTGATTGCCTATCTACTATATGAGTTACATCCTCGAGGCTGCTGAGTAAAGATACCACAATATTGAAAAGCTAATGTGGGAAATTTTCAACCCAGCCAAAAGATTACAACCTTACTTTGAAACCCACTCCATTTAAGAAGTAACAGATCACCCTCTGATGGTAGTTCTCACCAAACCTGTTCATTTGAGGTGATTAATCAAATGGTCTATCAGACTAAGTGAATTATCCATCACATATACACCAAAGATAGTAATCAAAACTTAGGTATATGCTAACTTTATTGATTATACCTACTAAGCTAAGAGGTTAGGAACCAATGCACAACCTTACTAGATGTTGTTTGTGGATGAAAGATTGGTTGAACAAAGGACTTGCATAGGCATCATCCTGAAAAAGTCCCAATAAATTTATCATTACATAGTCCTTCGAATTAAAATTTCAAGTTACTAATAATCAAGCCAATTATAAAGTTTCACTCACAGGATTTCAATTCACTTCTAAGATTGGTATTACTTTCTTGGAAGTCTTCTCATATTGGAAGCTCATTGTGAACTAGGTAAATGGTCACTATGTCGTTAGAGATGAATTTCTTTCCATATATTTATTGCAAGTCAAGGACTATACAGTAAAATTGAATATATAAAAATTTGCCTAGATTCCTAAAAGCCAAAATCAACTAGTAGATCTTCTCACCAAATAATGAAACATCAATGGTGAGTTGGCTTTATGTGAAAGTTCAATTTATAATTGTTATGCCACCTGAACTACACGATACAAAAATAGGAGAGTGAATTGGTGTTTTAAAAATTTTATGTTTCAAAAAACTCTTTTTTGAAAGTTTTAATCAAATTCATAACTTATGTTCAAAATCAAATCTTATAATGTGAAAGCTAATAATAGAAAACAAAATACAAATTTTATGTTTTGATTTTGTAGAGAAATAAATAGTATAGTACTTTTCTTCTTTTTGTTTTTTTGTTTTTATTTCCTTTTTGTTTGCTAACAAAACTTAAATACAAAACAATCTCAATATTCTCAACTTGGATTTTAGGAAGGTAAACATATAAAAAAATAAAAATATAGAAAATAAAGTGCTAAAAGAAATAAGATCATGCACACCAAAAATGTATAGTCGTTCGATCAACCTTGGCCTGCATCCACTCCCTGGATTACTCCTCTACAAGTATCACATTAAAATCTTTAGCGTCTCTCCTTCTGCCCTAGAGCAAAGAAAATAAGATTTTATAAGAATCACTTCTACCAATGGTGCAACAGAGCTCCAAATAACTTTCATATTCCCTAGTGTGGTGAAGTAGATAAATCCCTTTCACCATCCCCGATGTGGTGGAGATGTGAAATCCCTTTCACCAATCTAGTTAGGCGGAGTAGCCGAGCTCTTTGACACCAAAGGAGTCTTCTTCTAAAACTTCCCTCAAGAAAGAACTTAACTCATGTAGGAATGTTGGTGCAAGTTTGATGGAGTAACCATGTAAAAACACCCTCTCACACTCCCTTGAAACCCATAAGGGTCTTCTTCCTCTCTCTTGAACTTCACCCTTTCTTTCCCTAGCTCAAATAACTCTCATCAACATTTTCTCAGAAATGAAACAACCTATTAAATACCAAAAGGTCCTTACAAATTCTAATAAGAAAGTTTAAAAACTAGGCTTAGAAAATCCTAATTATTCAATTTCACCATCTCTATTTGTACAATATGGTTCATTGATCGTATAGTATGAGTAGTTAAATATTGACTTGTTAGTACTATATGATTACTAGTTAGTATAGTACGCTTAGTTCAATTCTTCACTGATCATATAGTATGAATGAATAGTATTACAAAATGATTAGTTTAATACATCATAGTTTGTCTAGCAAAAACCTTAGGATGACCAAAAATTATCTCTATCGATTGTCCAGCATGATCTAGTTTGTATAGTATGATCTTAAACCATAATTAAACCAAATTTGATGGATTAATCAAAGGATTAAATTAGAAAATGTTTGAAAGTATCTATAGTATGATTATATTCATATAGTGCAAATAGAATGAAATTTAAAGTTTTAATTATTTCCTAATTTAATTAATGGAAAGGTTTCTTAAAATATATGATTGTCCAGTATGATTAGGTGGTTGTATAGTGCGATTACTTATATTTTATTTCAATTTAATTCATAATTAATTAAATATTTAAATTAATTTTTTATTACTTATAACATACAGTTCAATCCAAATTATCTAGTATGGTCTTCAAATAATTTAAAATATTTAATTTCATTCCCCCTCTGTATGTGTACGATTACTAAGCAAACATACACCTTTTTACATTGATTGACTTGAGAAATAAAATTATAGATTCTTGCATAAATCAAGCCTAAACTACCTAGTCTTCAGTACTAATTTTCTGACAGTACTTGGTGTATATTGAAATTGAAATATTAGTACACATAGAAAAGATAAGAAATAATAAAATGTATGAGAAACTAAATACAATCCAATAATATTTGTTATTATCAAAATACAAACACATAATGTCAGATTATAATAATCTTCCCATTTTTTATGATGATAAGCATTGTTGACTGACTTACAAGTTGATTTGATCTTCCTCCAAAGTTCTCCCACTCCACATTTGGCCATTGAACTTCAGGTTTATCACTCTTGCTAGCCATGGAAGAAAATAAATAGATCATATTAGAGCTAGGAGAGTGAGAATTGAAGTGCAAGATGAAATCAAAAGAAGGTCCCCCTCTTATAGAATCAAGTTATTTGTATATCATGATCAAAAGTTTGTACTAGTCGATCTAATGAGTCTGATGTATCCCATAAAAAATTGTACAATCAATAGTCAAATCATATAATATAATAGGGTATCATATATTATGATCTTTAACTTTTTATCATCGTGAGGAGTTTATATGACTATTTAACCAAATAATATAGTACAATGATTAATTTGTATAGTACCGTTGATAATAATGTGAACCAAAGAGTTAAAATGATAATTATTATCTTGAAATCAAACTATCTTATGTGCATCAAACATTGTAATATGGATTTTTTGGGATTTTTTTTATCATGATCAAGAACACTTACAAGAAAAGACATGCTAAGAAAATATACCACAAAACATAGAATAAAAAAAAAGTAAAAAAAAAAAAGAATAAATATAAACACATATTTCATATAAAATCACACAACATGCACACTATGTAAATACACATACATACCTTAATAACCTAGAAACTTAAATCTATAATTCCAAATCTAGTCCCAAGTGCAGTAATTTTTTCATAACTTAATGATATATTGACAAATGTTTACCAACTGATTTTTCGTGTAAAATAAATTATAAGCGTACATCTCCCTTTTTCATATTGTATGGTGTCTGGCATAAATGTTTTTATAACATGAGTGTTGACTTGGGTTTTTAGTGATACAAATCAAACTTGTATTGTGACACATGATGAGGTTGGTTTCCACTTACAAACCAAAATAAAGAAGTTGTTACTTCAACCAAAGGACTTGGGAAACTCAGGTCCCTTAAGCTATATATTATGCGTGTTTAGTGGATATGGTTATAAATTTTATTTTTTGCTTAACCAAGAGACAAATAATTGACCAATTAACCAATATGTTCTTAAGGAGATTTCTCTACCTACCATTTAACCCACAAAACTAGAGTTTATGTACCCAAAATATTCAAAATATGCACTATTCATAAGATACCAAATGCCTAAGCTTGATTTTCCCATAAAATATCTAAAAATTCTCTTAACAATAATCAGATGTGATTCCTAGGTTCAACTTTTAAACCTTACACATAAACATACACTTAATATTATATCTGGCCTATTTATAGTAAGATACAAAAAAGATATTATCATCCCTCTATATTTCTTTTTATCAACTAACTTGCCTCTTGGATCTTTATCTATTTTTGTATTGGGGCATATAGGTGTGTTTGTGCTTTTATAGCCTTCAATGTTAAATTTCTTAATCAATTTCTTTCATATATTTGGTGTGTCTAAGGAAGATCCGATCATATTCATCTGAAATTAAAGGCTCATAAAGGATGAGAATTCTTCAAATAGATCTTTATTTGTGGATCCAAAAAGAATATCATCTATATAGATTTGGATAATTAGCAAATTTAAGCCTAGCCTCTTAATAAATAGCATCATATCGATAATGCCCTTAATAAAGGAACTACTTATTAAAAAAAATGTCCAGTCTATCATATCATGCCCTAGGAGTTTATTTTAATCCATAGAGTACTTTCTTAAATTTATACACATGTTTTGGAAGTGATGAATTTTCAAACCTTGGTGGATGCTCTAGAATGAATATATAACTGTAAAAATAAACCAAAGTACAAACCAAGGTTTACATAAAGTAATAGTGACCAAGCTCCACTAACACAAGCTTGCATTTCTACCCCTATATAATGACACAGATCTATACAAATGTAAATTACTTATTTAATATATTCTAGTCTTCTAAACTTTTGGCTCCATGTCTGTACAAGATATAGAATTCCAAAAGAAGAAAATTATTCTTTTGGACTTCTACTTTGTAGGAAATTTCTATTTAGTATTTCACAACTATTTTCACATTACAACTCTATTTACCTTTACATTTACATTTACATAAAATGACACTACTCCTGCAGGGGTTAGAATGACAAAAATAGAGTGACGTGTGTATCTATAATGATATATATGACATCGAAGAGTAGAATAAATGTAAATACTCATATCATCACACACCCACCAAAATAATATTAAACCATCACAAGTGCAAGAGAGTTAACACAACGGCCTAGCCTAGATTAGAGTTGGTTGTTCTATCAAGCAATCTACAGTATGTACTAAGAATTGTGGTTGTGATATGTCTTAAGTTTATTTGTGGTTGATGTTACCAAGGTTTTGTTTAGATTAAAGTTGTTTGTTTTAATATTTTTTTATTAATATGTTTTAATTTGTTTCAATTGATTAAAGAACCTTGATAATCAAAAACTCCAAATCTTGAAGTCATCAAACAAAAAGTGTGAGACTTATGAAGTAATGTGTTCTTCCCAACTTAAGGATAAAGCAAATACATGAAGCCTTTAATTTTATTAAGTGTTTTATTTTATTAATTTTTAAAGAACCATATTGATTAATCGCTTCAAAGCCTGAAGCTCTTGATCAACAATTCCTAAGCTTTAAAATTAATGCATTTGTTTCCCCACTAAGGATAAAGCAAATACATATGGCTTTCATTTGAATTATGTTATTATTTAGGTTTTATCTATTTATTTAGTTCCATTAATATTTCTTCTCAACATACACTTAAATGTATAATGATCATTCTGGATTGAAGTCGCACTGTTGCCCTAGCTGACGCGGATCTCTAGCTCCACCTCTCGGGAGAGGGGACTAGCGCGATCCAGAGAGGGTGGCCGGAAGCCCTTGCTGACGCCAGTGTCAAGCTTCGCCTCACGGGAGTAGGTGGGCCAGCGTGATCTGGTCTGGTTTGCATAGTTTTACCGGACTCTGCTTTTCACTAGCAGATTCGAGCTATCAATTTCCTAGCATTCTCTATGATGGGCTACGGCTTTGCAAGCCATAGCCGCTCTCTGTCAGTGGTGCTTGGCTTCCTCCTCCGCATGCCGAGGAAAGTTCTTTTTCCCTTTCATTTTCTTTATTTTTTTGATGGAATGGCGGTTTGTCGTTCTTCCGATCTTGGTTTTCTGGATGGATCGGCTAGGTCCCACTCATTTTTGGAAGCTTTAGCGGGTTCATCTCTTGTTAGATTTCCTGATCTTATACACTCTTCTTTCCATGGAGTTCCTGCTCTTTTGGTTTTAGAAGAGGAATTTTTAGCTCTTGTCGAACCATTTAAGTTTTCGCTTGTTGGCTTCTTGCCTTCGTGATAGCCTCTGCTTGCATTGATTCGAAAAAAAAAATCAATCTTCATTTAAATGGTGCTTTCTCTGTGACCGTGTTGGATTCATCTCATGTTCTCATTAAGCTGGAGAATGATCTTGACAATAGTATGGTGTTTTGTCATAGGTATTATCTAGTTTTCAATTGCTTAATGAAGTTATCTAAATGGTCTCCTTCCGGTGACATTGGAGATGAGTCTCCCATTGTCCCAATCTGGATCTCATTCCCTAATTTGCGTCCCCATTTTTTCTCTCCTTATATATTGCATGGATTGGGGCTTCTCTTTGGTAACCCGCTGAAGGTGGATAATGCCACTACATTGGGGTCTCGCCCGTCTGTTGCCCGTGTGCTGATGGAAATTGATATTACAAAGAAAGTTTTGGACAATGTTTGGATAGGACCCGAGAAACTAGGGTATTTCCAGCAAGTTACTATGTCCCAAATGTAAGTGTCTTGTCCATTCTTATGGTGAGACCGACATACTCTTGATGCTATCTTGCCTACCGCTCCTTTGTCGAAACCAAATTTTTGGGGATACGGCTCTTATTCTTCCTAATCCTACTTTTGCTGATCCGTCTCCTACTGTTTTATAGCCTCTATGTCAGGACAGTTCTATGGTTGTGTCTCTCGTTGATTTGCCCGTTATTGGTGACATAGGAGTTGAGTTAATTCCGTCTTGCCAATTTCAGTCTCCGGTTGTCCCTATTTCTATTGCTGGGATTTGTTTGACTGGCTCTCCTATTCTTTTGATGGAGCCGATTGCTATGCTGGATTCCCCTATTCATGTTATTAATGGTTCTGCTATGGGTGTGCCTTCTGCTGGGCAAGTGTCTTACCCTATTCTCTCCCCTGCTGCCCTTGTGCCTGCTGACGTTGTTCGTTCGATGAATGGGGTTGTTTCCCCTAATGTGGCTCCTGTCCTTGTGGTTGTATATGATAATAATTGTTGTATTAATCTTAGTGATAGTCAAATTGTTGGTGATGGTGCGGAATTATCTGTTGATTGTGGTGAGGAAACCTTGGTTGCTGTTGGGGATGAAGGTAGTGTGATGCCTCTAGTGGATGTCCCTATTTCTATCATTTCTAATGCTAATATGTTAGCCCATGTTGCTAGAGATGTTAGGTGGCAATGTGATTGACTACATGATGACATGATTATTGATAGTGGGGAGGGCTTCATTGATAACACCCTTGATACGGGCCCGCTCGATTATTTTGTTAGGCAACGTAAACGGAATTCCAAGAAGAAATGATTTACTTCTTTTGGATGGTTTGGGTTGTGCTATTTTATTCTTCCGATTTTGTCTTTCCTACTCTCATTTTGTCTTTCTACTACTTTTCTTTATTTTAGCCTTTTTTTAATTCTATTGTTGTGGCCATTCTTATGATCTTGTGCTGTATCTTTCTATATTAATGGAATTTTTTGTTCTGGTTAAAAAAAAAAACAATGACTCGATAAAAGAAAAGTACAAACTCATGCTACAAGTTTGCCAAGTCTCATTTCTGCAATTTTTAAGAATATTTTTCATCCAAGGTTTAACTATATAGGTACGCAAGTAATTAATCTATATATATATATATATATATATATATATATATATATATATATATATATATATATATATATATATATATAAGATTTTTTCTTGCCTTTAAAAAAAAGGAAAGCAATGAAAGAACACGAAAATTTTAATTAACTCGCACACAATTTTTTGCAGGCCAATATTGCATAGATATGCAAATGAGGATGTTTCTTTGGGTTCATGGCTAATTGGCTTGGACGTGCAGCACATAGATGATCGAACTATGTGCTGTGGAACTCCTCCAGGTTTTGCTTTGAAGATATTTTATATTTCTGATATATATATATATATATATATATATATATATATATATATATATATATATATATATATATATATATATATATATATATATATATATATATATATATATGTCCGTAGAATTAGCTTGTTGATAGTTAATTCTTATAAGATCCATTTAAAAAAAAAATTTAATTTTTTTTAATTTGGATTTACGACTGATTTGCGTGCACTTCAGATTGCGAGTGGAAAATGCAAGCTGGAAATGTTTGTGTGGCATCATTTGACTGGTCCTGCAGTGGGATATGCAAATCGGTGGACAAGATGAAAGATGTCCATAATGCTTGTGGAGAAGGTGATGGTGCAATTTGGAATGTTTCTATATAAGAAGAAATAATTTTACAGTTTATGAATTGGTAAACTTTATTTGATTTTGTTTGAATTTTGCATTATAACATGACCAGAGAATTGGTTAGGCATGTAATGCCTTGCAACTTCTATTACTGAAGTTACAAACCACAAATACAGTTGGTTATAAGAAATAACAGATTTAAAAATGATGTCCTAATCAACATTGTTTGGTTGTGTGCAGCAGCTCTTGATATATTCTCCATTAACAGTTCTTTAGGTACCAATCAGTAGTTAAGTTTTGAAAATCCCTAAGCCCTTAAGTTCAAATTCCATGGAATAATAAATAAAGAGAATTTTGATTGCAAGAATTATTGATGATTTGAATATATTTCTTTCATATATTCTTCTCTTTTTATCGTAACTTTATTGAAAACTTTAAGAGCCAAAGGCGGATTCAAATTAGGTTCATTTGATTTAAATGTTTTTATTGTTGTGTGCGTGTTGGGTCCGATTTTATTTGTGGGTGACAAATCTTACTAGCAAGTGATCTTGAGATTTAAATTGTTGGAGCCGAGTGGGTTTACGGTAAGTTTGGTGAATATGAATGTTGTGGGTTTTGTTAGAGATTAATTGGGAATCTATAGAAAATTTTGGAAACTAAAAAATCAAAATTGGTGCAAAGACTTAGAGGATCCATAGGGTCTAAAAAGATCCCAAGCATGCATCTTCACCTTTTATTTTAAAGATTGTGAGCTACAAGAAAGGCTATACCTATGAAAATAAAAAATATCACAAAGTACAATAGAAGACGTGACACATTACAAACTTTCATCGACACATAGCTTAGCAAATCATCCCCCACATGAATTTCTACTTAAAATAGAACTCTCAATCTTGTGGTGAGTCCTCTAAGATAGTTTTAAGAGCGAGTGTAGAGTATGAGTTTTCGTGAGCAAGTGTAGAGGGTGAGTCCTCAAGTCTCGATATATATAACAATCCACGAAATGAATCTCCTAGAAGTTGTGGAGAGTTCATCTTAGATTTGGTTCTAACTTTGAAGGAAAGGGTGAATTCTCTTTTGTGGATATAGGTTGAAGGGAAACAATTATATGAATATGAGAGATTCTTTTATTGTGTTTGGATTTTTTTTAACTAAGATGTTGATATAGGACACTATTGAGTGACTTTGGAAATCAATGGTGTACATGGATGAATGACTCTTGTTGGGACGGGTGGTAATTGTAGCATGAATCAATCTAGACACGCCTCCTTGGGGGAATTGCTGGTTGGGGAAACTCCTTATAATGACAAGTTTAGGTGAGTTCGCCTATGATGTCTTTATTAACAAAGTGGCCTTACTTTCATGTGATTGTGCAGACAAACTTGTTGGCCAACTTCTTTTCCTCTCTTGAGTGATATAACTTTTTTTGGCCAAGTTCCCTATGAGGACCTACTAGATTACTCAATAAAACCTACATAGGCATATATGCATCCATTTAGTTCCTTGATCCAATTGGCCTTTTGAAAGGTTAGTTACAAATGGACAAGTAAATTAAAGATAAGTATTTAATGCTATCACTAAATAGTAAAAAAAGAGAATACATAAAACTTAATGCCTTATATTTATTATAACCTTGGGTTTCAAATGTTTTCATCATTATGACCTTTATTTGATGTAGAACACTACTAATACCAACAAATAAGGGATTCAGGGGCAGTGCTTTTCATATATCTATCTTCTCAAATTCCTTTTACATAGTTGGCACTACTTATAAACTAGGGGGAGCCAATGGAAAGTAATTCTCTCCTTAAATAAAAATAATATTATTATATGAGGAAAGTGAGTAGGTATCTTATTGAGAAACTTGATGCAGACATAACTAATAAAGTGGTGGATTTTATTGAGATAGCTCCCACTCTTGTAATGGGTAAGCCTACCATAGACCAAGATGAAGATAAGAAAAAAATACTTTCAAAACATTGAGTGAGTGATGACTGGGGGTAGAACTTCATTTCCTTAAAGCAAGCTAAGATTCAACTATTTTGTATAAATTTTGTACTATTTATTGCGTTAAAATTCAATAAAAATATATTTATTTAGTTGTGTTTGTGCAAGAAATATTTGGAAAAGGAAAAAAATTTACAAGTGTTGTAGTGCCAACAAATACAGTGCCGCATCATAGCCTTCTACAATACCACAATGCCTACTTTTAATGTTATAGTGTTGACCTCTCAAGAATTTAAGTAAAATTCAATGCCTTGATGGAGCTAAGGTCAGCACTGCCATGCAAGAAATCAACACTGTAGCACTAGAGTCTTGGTAAAATGAGGGACAGAGCTTCGATTGTCATGATGTTGAGCACCAAATTACACTTTATGCACCGCATGTAATAGCTCATAATTTGGCTCAAGTAAATAAATTTTTTAAGGAGTTATTATAACTCAAAATCATAAATTATTTTCACTATAAGATTGCTATTTTAGTTTTTTAATTACATAATTTTTTTCATAAATTTTGAGCACTAGTTAAAATTTTTAAGAAATTGCCACATGTTAGTTTAAGTTGGTATTTAATATCCGTCAGGTGTCCATTTCATAAACCAATTTCATCAATAATTTTTAAATAAAATATTATATTTTATGAATATTTTCTTTACTTTTTGAGAACAAAAAAGATTTTTATGAATTTTATATTAAAATACTCATAATTTATATAATTATATTATTATTTATTTATAAATATCTTAAGTCACAAATTTATTTAATGTCTCTTTCTCATTTTAAATTCCCATAACATAGACCTATACAAGAAATTTAAAGATAAAATCATAGGAGAGAGAAAAAGAAATTAATTATTTGAAGGCCATAGAGTGATTTTTCTTCAGTCGAGCCGATCGAAAAATTTACTTGCCTCACTGTAACGAATCTTTATACTTATGATTTCAATAATTTTATATTTTTGATCAAATATATATTTTTATTACCTAAAAATGAGGATAATTTGGTATTGGTAAAATTTTCACCACATAACTTTTTATATATTCTAGACATTAAGATTATGAACATTTTGAGTATATTTCTAAAAACAATTTTGCCTGACAATTTTGAAAAAATAGTGATTTTTTACTACTTTAAATTTTATTTTGAAATCTAAAAATAGTACATCAATTCAATTAAAGATTTGGAATAATGTTTTACACAATCCATGCTAGTTTGGTTAATTTTTGATAATGTGAATTTTTCCTCAGTATGATTTTTGTTGCATATATCAAGACATCTTGGAACTTAATGAATTAAGTCTAATTATAATTTATTTACTACAATGTATTAAAAATGAGTATGGATAATAATATATATGTGTGGGGAAAATAAGTAAAGACTGCTTATTCATTGATGTTGGCTAGAGATTGATTGACCTATACAGGATGCTTGGCTGACGAGCTTTCCTTTAAATATTATAGTTTGGTGTTATCCTCTACTTATTCATGTGATACTAATTGGGAGTTATAAGAAGATGATTATTATACTAACGGGAAAAGAATGATGACTCTTTTTACTTATCCAACGGTTTATTAATATTAACACTGGTACTGAAAAAACACCACTATAGATAAGACTTTTGCTTCTTTAATATGATTATTAGAATGCATGCTACAAAATCTCTACCACTATATGGCTTTATGATTAATTCTACATATGATGTTTATGTTACTACTATTCTATTATTATTACTATGATGATCACTTGATAAGACTTTTGCTTCTTTAATATGATGATTATTAGTCCTCCAAGGCTAATGATTCTAATATTGTTAATGAGCTTGTTATTGTTAATAATGATCTTTCTTAATTTTCAGAAGGAAGTGTTATCTCTTAATATTTCCCAATCTATTCGTGAAAAGGATGGTGGTGTTCGTTTTGAAAGGAACATTTCTACGGCGGAAGATGGTGTTTTCTATTTAGAAGGAAAAAAGCTTCTGTTGGAGGCTTCAGGTTCTTTGAATAATAGTGAGTTTCTCTTAACTGATCATTATCATTGTGATGCTTTTACTGATACTGAAGTGGACATAATGGCTAAATGTTATGCTAGAGAAGATTATTATTTGAGCTTCTCTAAAACTCGTGGCAAGAGAGGTAGGAAACCAAAAAATATTATTTTACAGTCTTCTAGGAATACCCGTTCACATACTTCTTATTAATTGGTTTTTTTATGTTTAACGCTATTATTTGGAATGTGAGGGGTATTGGTTGCCCTACTTCAAAATTTAAAGTTAAAAACCTTTGCCATATTCATAATATTTATATTCTTGTTTTGCTTGAACCTCTTATTTCTGTGGATAAAATTTTGGGTACTGCTAAATATTTGGGCTTTAAACATGCTATGTCTAATATTGCTAACAAAATTTGGGTTTTCTGAAAAGTCTTTGTTAGAATTGATATTATTGGGGATTTTCCTCAAGTCTTTCAATGCAATATTGAAAGTTCCAATTTCCAATGTTGTGCTTCTTTTGTTTATGCTGCTTCTTCTCGTTATTCTAGAAGGACTTTGTGGGAGCAAATTGTGAATTTTCATAGTGTTTGCAACCTTCCTTGGTTGGTTGGTGGTGATTTTAATACTATTACTAGCCCATCTGAGTGCATTGGGGGTTCTCTCCCTATTTATCAGTCGATAGAAGATTTTAATGACATGATTATGGCCTGCAATCTTATTGACATTGGTTTTTCTGGTAATAAATTCACTTTGTATTGTGGCCATTTATGGCAACGGTTAGATAGAGTTCTTTTTAATAATGTGTGGATTCACTCGTTTAATTTAACTAAGGTGGATCACCTTAGCCGCACCCTTTCTGATCATTCCCCTCTTTTTATCAAAGTTAAGTTTGATACTACGGGTTTGCCTTCTCATTTTAGATTTCAGAACATGTGGTTACATCATGAGTCTTTTCTTGAGGTTGTTCAAAATAATTGGCATGCTCCTCTTTTTCCTGATAATTCTATTTCTGGTATGACTAGACTCTGGCTTAAGCTGAAAAGGTTAAAGCTTGTCTTGAACTGTTGGAATCATAACATTTTTAAGAATATTTTTTCCAATATTTTAATGCCTGAAGACAAGATTAACTCCTTTAAGGATCTTTGTCAATTGGACCCATCGGAGTTCAACCTTGATCTTTTAAATGAGGCCAAAGGGGTTCTGTGTAAGCTTCAAGTTCAGGAAGAAACTTTTTGGAAGCAGAAAGCTACAGTCAAACACTTGGTGGAAGGTGATAATAACACTAGATATTTCCATGCTTTAGTTAATAAGAAACATGCTATTAACGGTATTCATAAAATTTCTCGGGATGATGGTACTGTTACTGAGAATAATGATGAAATTGCTAATCTTGTTGTTAATTTCTTTCAAAATCATCTCAATAAGTCTTTTACTCCTGCTATTATTGATGATCATTCATTTATCCCTAACATTGTTTCCCAAGAGGATAATTGTGGTTTATCCTCTTGCCCTCTTATTGATGAAATTAAAGCGACCTTGTTTGACATGAATGCGGATTCTATGGCGACACCTGATGGTTTCACTGCTAAGTTTTTTTATAAATCTTGACATATTATTGCTAATAATGTTTCTTCTATTGTGGTTGATTTCTTTAATGGTTCTCCTATTTTGAAGTTTTTCTCTTCTACTTCGATTGTCCTGATTCCGAATAATAATGATGTTAATTCTTGGAATAATTTTAGACCCATTAGATTGTGTACTATTTTTTATAAATTAGTGTCCAAATTTTTTATGAATCGGCTTACTTTACTTTTGTCTATCTCCCTTCCAAATGGGCTTTGTTGAAGGTTGTGCCATTGCTGATAATATTTTACTAGCTCAGGAACTTTGTCATGACTTAGATGTGAAGGTTAGAGGTGGTTATATGATTTTAAAATTGGATATTGCTAAAGCCTATGATAATATCACTACAGGAAAATAGTTCATTTCCGATAGATTTTCCGGCAGAAATAAATTCGTCGTAAATTCCGGCGGATTTTCCGACGGCTTTCCGATGGATTTTTTTCACCGAATTTCCGACATAATTTTTGATTGATTTTCCGACGAATTTTTTCAAAGGCATTTCCGGCGGCTTTTCCGGCGGATTTCCGACAGAATAAAAATTAAATATTTTTATTTTAAAATATAACTTAAATTATTGAATTAATTAAGTTAATTAATTTTTAATTTTTTTTATTTCTGCCGGTATCAATTAAGTTATTGAATTTTAAATTTTTATTTTTTTAATTTTTATTTTTAAATTTAAGTTAATTATTGAATTAATTAAGTTAATATTTTTTATTTCTACCGGTAACAATTTTAAGTTAATTATTTTAAAATTAAACATTTTTAATTTTAAGTTAATTAATTTTTAAGTTTTTTTTTAAATTCAATTAACAAATTTTAAAAATGACGTCTCGAATAGGTTAAATAAAAAAAAAGTAACCAAATTAACAGATTTTGGTTTCATGACTATGTGGTAGAAGGGTTGAAGGCGGGTAGGGGAGGGCGGAGTTCGAATCCCGCTGAGCACATGGGCTGGTCCGTGCGTGCAGGCGAGTCTGGGCTGGTTGGGCCGGCTTGCAGTCGGTCGGGTCGCGTCTAGCGGGCTGGGGATTGTGGTGGAGCGTGAATTAAGCAGGCAGCTGCAGCTGTTGTGTAAATGAAATTTTTTTTTTTTGCATAAAATTTTCGGCGTATAAAAATTTCGACGGAAATATTTTTCCAACGGAAATTTCATCGAAAATGCGCCGGAAATATTTCTGACGCATTATTTTGCGCCGGAAGTCCTTTTACGACGCGCGTGAAACCGGCGGAAATATTTCCGCCGGAAATGCAATTTTCTGACGGATTTTGGCCATTTTCCGACAAAAATGTCCGCCAGAAAATGACGTTTTTCCTGTAGTGTATTAACTGGTGTTTTATTTACAATATGTTGAGACTTTTTGGTTTTGATGATATTTTCATTTTTCTTATAAAATCGTGTATTGAGAGTCCTTTTTTCTCTATTATTATGAATGGTAAGAGTCACGGTTTCTTTAAGGCTTCCCATGGTCTGAGACAAGGTGATCCCATTTCTCCTGCGATCTTTATTATTGCTGCAGATTACCTGTCTAGGGGTCTTTCGGATCTTTTTTCCCAATGTCCTAGTCTTTATTATAGAACTCTGGGTGGCAATAATATTTCTCACTTATGCTTTGTTGATGATTTTATTGTGTTTTCGAATGCTTCGAAGAACCAGGTTTGTAAAATGTTGAGCTTCTTTGATTGGTTTGAATCTGTCAGTGGCCTTGCTTTTAATAAGAATAAGAGTTGTTTTATTATTTCTAAAAGTGTCCCCTCTAACAGGGTTTTGGATATTAAAAATCTTACTGGCTTTTCTCAAGCTTCCTTGCCTTTAAAATATTTGGGTATCCCACTTTATAAGGGTATAAAAGATGTCTTTTTCTTTTTTATGGCCTTATTTCTACTATGCATAGTAGACTGTCTTTATGGGATTCAAATTTTTTAAGCTTTGGTGGTCTTCTGGTTCTCATTAAAAGTGTTCTCTCTTCTATTCTGGTTTATAGCTTTCAAACCCTCTTCCCCTGCAAGTTGGTGTGCAATAGAATTGATAGAATTTTTAATAATTTTTTTTGAAGAGGACGGGTAATAACTTTAAGATTCATTGGTCTTCTTGGGCTAATTCTTGTGGGACTTTTCAAGAAGGGGCCCTTGGGTGTAAGACTATGGTTGATTTGGTCTCTGTGTTTTCCTTTAAATTGTGGTTCAATTTTAGGTCTAACATTAGTCTTTGGTCTAAGTTTATGCATGAGGGCCAAGTATTGTGGGGGGGATTCATCCTTCCAAGTGTTATTACTCTAAAGGCCAGTCTAAGGTGTGGCATCGGCTTTGTTTGGTTAAATGGAAAGTGGAACCCTCTTTAGTTTGGGGTCTTGGAGTGGGTAATATTTCTTTTTGGCAAGATCGTTGGATTAATGGCTAGTCGCTGGATTCTTTATTTAACACTTTCTCTATTGATACTATGAAGGTTAATTTTTTCTTTTCTGCTAATGGGTGGGATTTGGAGAAGCTTTCCGATATTCTTTCTATTTCTATTATTATATGATCCTTAAGATTCCCCTTAATTTTAATTCAAATGATATTTTGCTTTGTACTTTTTCTAAAGAAGGTTTATTTAGAACGAAGGATGCTTGGCATTGTTTAAGAAGTAAAAATGATTCTTCTAAGCTTTTTAAAATGATATGGCATAAAAGTATTCCCTCTACGATCTCTGTGTTTATTTGGAGAATTCTCCACAAGTACATTCCTACTGATGAGATGTTGAGAAAAAGAGGTGTTATTCTTCCTTCTAAATGTTAATGTTGCTACCATGTAGACAATATGCATCATGTTTTCATCTCTGGGCCCATTGTTGTGAAGGTTTGGTGTTTTTTTTTTAGGACTTATTTGTTTTTAATTTTTATAATCCTAATATGTCTGTTCAAAACTTGCTTGATGGTTGACTTGTGAGGAATAGAGGTCATGTGTTGAATGTAATCCCTGCTCTGATTTTGTGGTTCCTTTGGCTGGAGAGAAATGATTCCCGTTTCAATGGGAATGTTATGAATCATCAGAGAATCATTCAGAAAGTTAAGGATAAGGTTAAGGATCTTTTTTATGCCAATTTACTTTTGTTGAAGAATTTCAGGAACTTTATTTTTACTCTTGAGGCTTTCGGTATTAAGTTGGAGGTGACTAACTCCCTAGTGGAGTTTAGAAATATAAATTAGTGTAAGCCTATTGCTAATTCCATCAAGTTGAATGTTGATAGTATTTTAGTGGGGAACAATGCCTGTGTTGGTGGTCTCATTAGAGATCATAATGATGTTTTTATTTTGGGGTTTGCTGGCAACATGAATGGTGGTGATAGAATGGGTGGCATTTTAACTGCGATGCTCCATGGTTTAAATCTTTGTGATACTCTTTACCTTAATAATATTGTCCTGGAGTTTTCCTCTTATTTTAAGTTAAATTCTCTTCTTAATGTGGAGGATGGCATTTGTTCTTATTCCCTTTTTTACATGAGGAGGAGTATTAGGGAGTTACTTGCTTCCCTTAACTGCTCTTTTTCGACTATTGTGGATGAGGGCAATGCTTGTGCTCAGGCTTTGGCTAAGTTGGGTTGTAACTGTCTAAATATGACTGAGTTTTCCCTTAGTCAATTGCTTATCCCAAGTAAAGGTCTGGTTAGATTGGATCAAATTAGTTTTCCCTATGTTAAGCATTAATCTTTCTGGTTTTCTGGCTGTTCTATTGTATGTGGTCCATTTCTTCTCTCTGGTGGCCTTTACTACCGTGCTTGGTTGTTGGCTGGGGGTTGATTTTCGGTTTGTTGGGGGTGGCTGTGTGGTGTTTATGTTCTAGTCTTTTTGTGGGTTGCAGTGTCTTTCTTGGGTGTCTGCCTTTTTCTCTCAGTTGCTATCCCAGGTATTCTGGATGTGGATTAGTCGGTGGTTTCTTTGTCCATCTATGTTTCTGCGAGGTTACTGGTATGTTAGGTGCTATGTTGGTCTACTGGAGAACTTTGGATTGTTGTGGTCTTGGCCTTTATGCATGTTGGGTGGATTATTGGGTTTTATTGTGAATGATAAGCATGATAATTAGGTTGGGAGCTGTGATAGGTAGCCTATTTGGCTGCTCTGTCTAAGCTGAGTGCTATTATGAAATTGTGCTGGTCCCCTCCCATTCGATTGTATCCTTTTTAGGGTGTTCCTGTTACTTTGGCTAGGAACCTTATTTGTTAAATTTGATGCTCTTGTTCTTTTGTCTATCTTTTATTTTTACAGGTTCTTGTGGTTTATTTTTTATTGGTTTGGGATGTGATTTATTGGTGGGATGTGGTGTCTACCCTGGTTCTCTCTCGGTTGCTATCCCAGGTCTTCTGGGTGTGGATTATTCGATGGCTTCTTTGTCCATCTCTGTGTCTACGAGGTTACTGGCTTGTTGGGTGCTATGTTGGTTTGCTGGAGGACTTTGGTTTACTGAGGTCTTGGCCTTTATGCAGTTTGTCTCTACTGTTTGGGCTATTTTGTAGTTGTGCTGGTCTCCTCCTATTCGGATGTATCCTTTTTGGGGAGTTCCTATTACTTTGTCTATGAACCTTACTTGTTATATTTGTTGATATGGTTCTTTTGTCTATCTTTGGTTTTTGCAGGATTGGGCTATTGATGGGAAGCTTTCTTTGGGGACCTTTTGCTGGGAGTTTTTTTTGTTGTTTTTGCTTACTCCCATTTTTTGGGTGCTTTTTCTTAAGCACCGTAGCATGTTCTTAGGTTGCTATGTATTTTTCTCTAGTGAGGAACTCGAGCTCCTAGGTTTCTTTTTTCTTTATTTTTGTAGCTTATGGAGCAGTTGTGAGATTGAGTTCCCCTTAAGAACTTTATACTTTATTTACTTAATTAACGTGTAGGCCCCTTTTGTGGGTTTCCCCTAAAACCAAAAAAAAATTAAGCATGTACACTGGACACTGACACTAAGCTGACATTAATATGATATTTTTAAGCATGTTATACATTAATACAATTATTTTTATATGTTTTTATAGTCTTTATCAATATTTTGATTTGATACTTTATACAATTTATGTATTGATTATAGTATTGAAATGATAATCGCTTTGGTGATTTGACATATATACTAGTTTATTGATTTCTCTATTATATTGTCTTCTGATCATGTGAATTCTATTGTTAGGATTTTACTGTGACATGCATATTGTTCCTTTATATTATGTTGAGTTTAATTATAGGTTTTGGTGACCTGCTGGGCTTTTTACTCATTATATGTGATTAAATATTTTCATGTTAGGGAATGGGATATGGTGTGTGAGATTGATAAGATTAGGATTCCTCTAGTTTTATTTCTTTTTATTTTAGCTATTCCTTTATACTCATAATAGAGTAGTGGTAGTATGATTGAATAAATCTTAAGTAGTATATATAATTTTTTGGGAAAATAAATACAAATAATATTGATATTTTAACTCTTTTTTTTTTTTTTTGAAGAATTGTAATTGCATTAAAAGAGAAAGAAAACAAATACAAAGACCTATGAGATAAAAATATTATCACAATCTTTACTAATCAAGTTAACAATACTTGAAGGAAGGTTCTCAAACATGAAACAATCCCAAAAGAAATCACCTAATAAGGCATAATTAGCACAACCATCCACCAATTTAATACCTTCTCTAGACACAAAATGGAAATTTACATTATTAAAACAATCTAAAAAAGAAAAGTCTATTTTATGCACCACTTTATTCTGAGTCTTCATTATTGAATCTTGAAGAAGCTTGATCAAATTGATATTATCACCTTTGATAATAATACCATTTATTTCATTCATCCATCCTTGAATAAAGAATTTCAAATCAAAAATAGTAATTAACTCCAATAACGAGATGTCCCAATGAAGCATCTTCTTTCTATATGCCATAAGAAATCTTCCTTTATGATCACGAAGTACACCCGCATGCAATACTTGATTTATTATAATTCAACAAACAAGCATCCACTTTAAGTTTTATCTAATTTGTAGGCGGAGGATACCAAGCTTTAGACAGCAATAAGTGCTGATTAGTATCCCATTTCTTGTAATTTAGAATAAATAAAGGTTGTAATGAATAAGATAAAGCATTAGCTACTAAAGAATTTGAAGAAGGAACCTTCAACCAATGCGTATAACAGTTCCTTGCCTTCCAATTTTGATAAACAGCATTCAAATAAATTTTAACCACACCAGAATTAGCATAAGATAATTTTTCCAATTCTTTCCAACAATCTGATACTCCAATGAAATTTGGCATATGAATTCCCCATCTATCTAAAGCATGAAAGATTTCAAGCAGTTTACTACAACGTGTAGTAATATGATCATTATCTTCATCTTCATTGTAGCCTCTTAAACATGTGCTATACTCCTGAAGTCATCTCTACTTCATCTAGCTGTTAATTAGTAGGTAATGAATTATTGATAAGCCTCCACCAGAACATTTTAACTTTAGGAGTAAGTTTAAATTCCTTCATCTAATTGATGTTAATACCATCATCATCAATTTATTTATAGCCTCAAAAACCAAAGCAGCAATAGATTTTCCGTTGTTGTTAACTAGAAGCTCCACATAGTCTTGTTTTGGCGCTTTTTCTACAGGAATTCTAGTAATAACTTCTATCATATCAGCAGAAAATAGATTATGCATAGACTCCTTGTTCCAATCTCCGCTTACATCGAGCAAAACAGAACCATTTTATCTTTTGTTTCTTGAATGTTTATAAAAGATGGTCATTTATTCAAACATCTATCTAATATCCAAGTATCTTTTAGGATATTGATAGCTTCCCCATTTGAAATTCTCCATATAATAATTTGCTTCAATGATTAAGCACCATCTTTAATAATACACCAAGTAGAAGAAGAGTTTTTCCTTGAATCTTCTTTCCAAATGTTTTTACCATACTTTGCTGAAATTATCTTGTTAAGCAGAGAATTTTGATTATTAATAAAGTTCCACGCAATTCTAGATCGTAAAGGTCCAATTCGTTGAACAGCCCCATGAATACCCCATCCACCTTGCTCAACGGATTTGCAAAGAGTTTTCCGTGCTATGTAATGCATACCTCTCTTACCTTGTTCTTTATGATATAAGAAATTCCTACAGCACTTATCCAAATTATAAAGAATACTCTTAGGAACCAATGAATGAGTCATCGAGAATAGAGGTATATAAGATTAAACAAATTTCAACAAAGCAATTTTTCCAACCAATGATAAATTCTGTAAACCCCATTCAATTTACTCATAGCTTTGTTCATAATAAAATAATAATCATTGAATTTAAGTCTCCTTGTAGCCAACTTAACACCAAGATAGAATAATACATTGACCTTATGAACACCCAAAATTCTTCCTACTTTCTTTTGAGCCTTTTGGAGAAACAAAATTTCCAAATAAAATTTGAGATTTTTCCTGATTAATTCTTTGTCCAGTCTAGTTACAATAATCTCCCATAATCTTGTTAATACACTTTGCATTGCAAGAAGAGGCTTCAGCAACAATAATTACATCATTGGCATATAACAAATGATAAATTTTAGGAGTATTAGAAACTATTCTAATACCAAGTCTTTGTCCTCTTTCCTAAAAATATTTTGATAACAAATCTGAACAAAGGATAAAAAGTTCTGGAGACAATGGACATCCCTATCGAAATCCACATTCAGCATGAATCCGTTTACTTCTTTTCCCATTAATAATAATAGAAAACTTTGGACAAGAAACACATTGAATAACAAGCTTAATAAACATATCAGGAAAATACATTATCAAGAGGACTTTCTTCAAAGTATCCCAGCAAATGTTGTCATAGGCATGTTTAAGCATCATAAACCTAGGCTTAGATTTTGAGAATCTAAATTTATTAATTATCTCATGAGCAAGAAAATAATTATAATAAATCGATCTAACAGGAACAAATGCCACTTATTGTTCTGAAACAACATTTTGAATACAATCCTTTAATCTATTTCAAATCATACCAGCCACCATTTTGTATATAATTTGACATAAACTAATAGTTCTTACATTTTTTAACTTCATTAGCATTACTAACCTTTGGTGTCAATACCACCAATGTTTCTTTCCATTCTTCAGGCATCCTACCCAATTCAAAATATGATTTTACTACATTCCAAACCTCCACATGAATAATACTCCAATAGATTTTCAAAAAAAAGAAGGAATTCACCCCGTCATTTCTTGGAGGCTTATTATGTCCATTTTCATAATAATAGAAACCAATTCTTGCTTTTGAAAATCTGCCATAAGCACCTTCTTTTGATCTTCATTCAGCTTATTATGTATTTGTGCCTTCGGTCAGCCCTCTATAGAGCATTTCCTGAACTTCCATTTGTTTAAAAGGAAATCTTCAAATACTTTATGAATATCATTTGGATCGGTAACATGAATACCATTCAGATTTTTAATTTGATGAATCAAGTTACCACTTCTTCTAAAATTAGTAAAATTCTGAAAGAAACTTGAATTATTATCACCCTCCTCCATCCATTGGGCTCTTGATCGCTGCCTCCACCACGTTGATAGTCTAGCAAGAGTTACATTAAGATATGTACTTTCATTCTCAGAACAACAAGCTTCTCTGAGCTAAGACCCATAACACTTTCTTTTAAATTTATGTTATGATTATTTGAATTGCTTTTATTTTTGTGAAGTAAAATTTGAAAAAAAAAAGTGCTATTGTGTCCTTCTTTTGAATTTGTTTTATGATTGTTTGTATTATTTCTTTTATTTTTGTTATTTATTTTATGGAGCTTTCTAGATCACCACATGCCACTTTTTCAAATTTATTACATCGTATTGTATGATTCACACCGTATTATATGATATTCACAAAATACTAAATAATTGATCATAGCACATCCAATGGCTAATATGGATCAATCATCAACGATCATATTATACGAACACCTACTTTATACTGTACGATATACGTGGCAGAGGACATTTGATGAATTGAATTTGGCTGGTATGATATTTAATGTACCAACACTTATTCATATAGGATGATCTGACTAGTCAACGATCATCAAGGCTGACGCCTCAGGATAAACATCTTCTTTCTAATCATCTAGTTGGATCCGGATTATGTTGTATTATAAGACCACCTTTTTGACTGATTAGACTAGATGAAAGTGAATGCACTCGATCATACTATATGATGTATCATTATACCGTATGATATGGCCACTCTATTTAAGGAGAGGAAAAATCAAAGCTTTTATTCACTCAATCAATTTCACTCTTCTTACCTCCTCCCTAAAGATCTTTTCCATTTAAATAGCTGGAGGAAAGCGTTCACAAGCTCTAGTCAAAAGTTCTTCTTGACACCCCATCGATCCTTGGTTTGCCAAATCCACTGACAAAGAGGCTTACAATCAGTATAAAACTGCTGAGATCACGCCTTCTAAGATCATAAACCTAGAATTTTTAAACTTACAGCTGCTCTCTCTCTTTGCTCGCACCACCCTTTAGTTTATTCTCACACTTGCCAAACCGTTCAATTCTAAACTTCTTTTCAAACTTTTTGCTAGTCTCCAAATTAATAGTGAAGGTACTACCCTCCAATCTTATGTAAATAGGAGGCCTGTGAAAATTACCTACCAAGATTTTTATGAATTCCTCCACCTTTCTACAATTAAGGAAAAAAGTTTACCTTCTAACTTCAAATCCTGACTATGATTGGCCCTTGCAAACACTACCCTTAAAGAATCAAATCTTATATACCATATAGCTCATGTCAAAACCTTAATGCAAGATGCTAGAATCATCCAACACATCCTTCGCAACTCAAAAATTCTAAAACATGGGGATCAAATTAACATAATACCTCTTCTATCCATGACTACCTACTTCATAATTGTTGAGATAAATTTCAATGCAACTGATCTAATCATTTAATATCTTGAGCAACTAACCTACATTCGAGATCCTAGGCATAAAAGAAAGCCAAATCATGCCTTAGGTCACATAATTACTTTCATCCTTGAATCCAAATATAGCATCGCCGTATCACCTTTCAATTTTTTTATTCCAATAGCTCATTCCACATCCTTCACAACACTTGCCACCAAAATGTTTGCTATGTGGATGACAAGCCAATGGATAAAGAGTGAGGTACAGTACCAGCACCAAATCTAGCACCAGCACTTGTCCACTAGCAATCTCAGTATAAGATGTTGGTTCAAAGGTTTGACCAGTGGGAGGCTCATTTTAACACCTATATAGCAAAGCAACAAGAACAACATGACAATAATATGGCTAGCTTTAATAATTATATATCACAGTAGCAGCAATAGAAGAACAATGACATATCTTGGTTTCGAGAGCATTTTATGTTAATCCACTGATTCTTCGAACCACCACCATCTCCTCCACCTGATCAGGATCCTTTATACTTTTAGTTTTCTCTGTATTTTTATTCCTGTTTCTTTTTTTTTTTTTACTTCTGAGCTTTGTGATGCATGTGTTTTTCTTTAGTGTCTTTATTTAGCAGTTTTCTCCTTTTTTGTGATGTTAAAAGGGGAGTAGTTTGTTGTTGGTAGGTTGTAGTTTGTGATCGGAATGATTAATTTTGTTTCTTTTTCTATTGTTTGTGAGCTCTTTACTTACGCATTGTTTTCTTTATAAAAACAAAAAGACAAAAAAAACCTCCCTATTTTTTGAAAGATTCACCTAGTAAGGGGGAGTTGAGGAAATAGCAAAAATATATTTGAGATATTTATCAACAATATTTGCCATCATAAAAAAAAAGGGAATTGTTGCGAAATTTGGACTCAAGTCTTATGATTTTGATAATAATAAATATTATTAGATTTTTTACTGTATTATCTCATGTTAATTTCTATTATTACATATCTATTTTTTACTATATACTAACATTTCATGTCCATCGTACACTTGCAAATTTGATTAGCTCAAGACTGAGGTTAAGTATGTCATGAAATATCTGTAATTTCAATTCCTATGTACTTTTACCTTTCTTGAGTCAAATCATGTATTTGGTGGATACTAAGCTTGGTAATCATGCACATACAAACTCAAGAGAGTGAGTTAGTGACCATTTAGAAGTTAGATTTTATGAATTAATCATATTGTATGATCTATATCGTACTGTACAATTAGCTCATCAAAAATTATTTAAATGGCTAATTGAGATAATTAATACAAGATGAACTAATTATACTACATGATATATATCATATTGGAAGATCAGTTAAAATCAAGATCCCAACTGCCAATCACAATTTAGAAAATATTTTGATATTCAAACTTTATACAAATCATACAGTACGATCGATATCATATTGTACGATGTAATTAAATCTCTCCTAAATTAATCATATTATTACAAAATGAATTTGGATTAATTGATCGAGTCAAATTGTACAGGAAAATTTGACCAATGGAACACTACAGGAAAAACTTCAATTTTCGACGTCTATTTTTCGTCGGAAATTGACCAAAATTTGTCAGAAATTAGGATTTCCAGTGAATATTTGGCGAAAATATGTACATTGGTTCAAAGCGCATCAGAAATGTGCTATCGGCACAAAACTTTCTGCCGGAAAATTTCCGGCAAAATTCTTACGAAAAATTCGTCGGAACTATTTCCAGAAAATATAAACTACGTCAAAAATATAAAAAAAATGAAAAAAAAAATAAAACTAATCCAGCTATTGCCGCCCGCTCCTCGTGACCCGGCGAAATTCTGACGAAAAATTCGTCGGAACTATTTCCAGCAAATATAAACTACGCCGGAAATATAAAAAAAATGACAAAAAAAAAAACTAATCCAGCTATTTCCAAGCCCCCAAATTGTGACCCACTGAAGCCCGCTCCTCGTGACCCGAGACCCGTGACCCACCAACTCCAGCTGACCCACGACCCGCCTAGCTGAACCGTGACCCGGCCTGCTCCTTGTGCCTAACATGGGGGGTTCGAACCCCCGCCCCTTCAGCATACTTACTGTCCACCGAGCCATCAAGCCACCGCTGCAAAATTGAATAAAATGATGATCGAGTTATATTTTATTTATATTATAAATACATAAATCATTATTTAAAATCATTAATATATCAAAAGATTAAATTGATTAATATATTTAATATAATATATTTAAAATATTATAAATCTGAGTTTAAATTTTATTTAAAATATAAACTTAATAAAATTCAAAATAATTAAATTAATTTATAATGGTTTAATTTAATTTATATTTAAAATAATTAATATATATATATATATATAAGCTAAGTTTTTTTTAGATCAGAATAATTATTTTATTTTATTTAGCAATAAATTTTTAAACTTTTAAATTTATTTATTTTATCAATATTTAATTAAATTTAACAAAATGAATAATTTTAAATATTACTAATTGACATTTTTCAGAAAATTTTTAATTTCGTCGGAAATCTGCCGGAAATTCCGCCGGAAAAGCCAACAGAAAATGCGTCGGAAATACCTTCAAAAAATTTGTCGGAAGTGCACCGAAAAATCCGTTGAAAATTTTTCGTCAGAAAATCTATCGAAATTTGTGATGAATTTATTTCCGCCGGAAATTCTGCTAGAAATTAACGTTTTTCCTGTAGTGGAACTATATGACCTGATTCCTATATGGGATATTAATTTAATTAACGACAATTGTACTAGACGATAATCCAAGTCATTTGAACTAATCATACATTAGATGCTCTAAATCATCCTGAACGATGAGCTAAATTCTTTGAACTAATCATACAATACCTAACTCTTTGTATAATACTAACATGAGTACTTTGCACTAATCATATTGAACGATCTTTAATCATATTATACAATCAGTGTCATCAAAATTGAATTTATTACTTTTTGTGAGGCCTTGTATTTAATCTCTCTCATTGACATATTTCAATTGTTTAGTTGCTGAGTGTTCTTGAGAGGGAGCTTGAGAAGAAAATCTAGGAGTGCTTTGGAAAGAAGAGAGAGTGCTTTTGTGTGAGGGAGAAGTAGTGTGAGGAGATCGCACGATTACTCTAAGCAAGTGTCTTACCTTATTCCTCCAAGTGTTCATCTAGGTTTCTTCGGTGACTCTAGGAAGAGATTCTTCGGCCCAAGGACGTGGTTCTCTTTCATCACTAGGAGGGTAATGGAGTGCAAGGTTCTCTGCCTTCTATAGAAGGGAGAAAAAGATTGAAGGTTCACTGCCGTCGCTTGAATGGTGACAAAGCTTCCGGCTCTCTACCGCACCGGGTTTGCTGGAAGTGATTTGCATAAGGGCTTCTTCGCCTTGTAGTAAGGGCAAAAGGAGAGACACTGTAGTGATAGTGCAATACTCGGAGTGGAGGACTCCAAAGAGTGGACGTATGTCATTATTTGACCGAACCACCATAAAACTTTGGTGTGTTTGTTATTATTATTTTTTCTCATTTTAATTTTTGCACTTTAATTATGTTATAACTGCTTCATGAAAATCGTATTCAATGCTTAGGCACTTGTTTTTGGTAAATTTTGCATGCTTCGGCACTAAGTGATAATTGCTACTTGTTTTTCAAATATTGAATAATATCAAAAACTATTGTCTTTGTTTTTAAATTAAGAAATTAATTAGGTTTTAAATATGCTAGTTCTCCCCCCTCTTGGTGTTCCTAGGGATAAGTTCACTAAGGCTTAACATCCTTATCAAACTTTCTGAGGGCACTCATCTTTTCAACCGCCCAGCCAGAAGTGCTTTGGGACGTTATTGGGTACCAAAAATTATCTTTAGATTTTAGAATTGTTGATTGCAGCCTTTATTAATTTGATGATTGCGGTGTATCCTGTCTCCTTTCTTTAAATAATAATAATAATAATAGTTTTTTTATTATCAAGTATTATTAAATATAATTCATCTGATTTCAAATATTATTTTCTATTAACAAAAAATATTTGAATACCGCTACACTCCTTTAATGTCTCCAAGAAACAGACGTTAAAATAGCTCTTCTTATGTTCGTGAAAGGCGGATAAAGGCACGGAGAAATATCTGACAGATTACAAATGGAGAAGGCTCCATGCAATTTTGTGTGAGACAGATGGACGCGAGCAGGGAGGAAAATCCGCTTGCAAGCTGTTAGTGCAAGGTCGATCCGATGGATAAGGCTCCATGCAAGCTCGGTCTGTATGGCTCGTAAGCTAGGCAGGTCCAGACGAAGATAGCTTTTTGTGAGAGATAAATACAAAGCTCTACTTTGATTCTGTGGTGTCGCGATTCTGCCATAGTTGTTGGTGGACGGACGAAGGCAAGCCAACGAGCACGGCAGAGATCGACGGTGTGGACATCGAGAACCAGAGAGCTTCGGCCAACCAACACTTCTCTCCTCTTTTTTTGAATGAGTGTAAGTCTCATCTTCTTGTTAATCTCTTATTTTAGATGAACCGTTATCGTCTGAATGTATATACGTTGTGACTGAACTGCCCTCTAGTTTTGCCAACGTGTGGAAGGTAATTAGGAATCAATTAATTATTTGATAACCCTGCTCATAATCTTGGTCGCCAAACTTAATTAACATATTTAATGAATTAGAGCATTTATAATCTCTCTAATTATAAGATATTATAAACTTGCACTGTGAGATATATAAAAATTTTAATTGTCTATATTAGAAAAATGTATGTAGATCGAAAATGCGTTGGTCTTCTATTTTTTTCGTATACAAAAATTAATCCACAATCATTTCTCTTGTTTTGTTCTCTTTTTTTTTTCAATAAAAAATTCACCAATTTCATTAAGTTCATGTGCTTGATCTTTTCAAGTGTTTTTCTTTCTATTAACATGCTTTTTGTAGAACCCTTTCGAGTGCTAAAGACAGTCTCTCCACTGCGTACACTTCTTTTAGGCTTAATGAAGCCTTATAAACTGTTCCAATATCTGAATTTAAATTTTTGATGACATTCTCAAATGTAATTAGCAGCTTAAATATCTCATTCGCTGAATAGGCCTATCATAGGAGTTAAGATTATTAATGAAATGATGAAAATGTTCACTATGTCATCTCCATAAGGTTTGAGAAGCCAAAGAAAACTTTCTAAAACAAGTTGTTCTTAATGGAGAATGAACCATGTCCATTCTTCAGCAATCTCCTTAAAATTTATAAGGAATTAGCCTGGTGTGTGAATTTATATAAAGCTACACCATGTTCCACTTTGTTCAAGAAGATCAGAAATATTAATGGCGATTTGGATTTTATAATTATTAGAATAAAACCATACTTAGAACTTGATTAACTATGAGGGGAGGTATGAAAGGGCACTCACCTTTTTTATCCGTCCAGCTGGAAAGATAATTAATGATCGAAGATTTCGGGACGTTGTCGGGCCAAAAAATTGTCATCAGATTTTTGAATTGTGATCGTTGCCTTTGTTTGATGATTATCATATATCTTCTCTTTTTTTATAATAATAATAATAATAATAATTTTTTTATTATCAATTATTATTAAAAAAAAATGAAATATGATTCATCTAATTTCAAAAATTATTGTCTATTAACAAATAATATTTGAAAACCACTATACTCTCCAATAAATAGAAATTAATAAATCTGCTTGAAGGTGGGCGCACATGAGATCATAAGCATATCTCTTCTTTTGTTTGTGAGATGCTGATGAGGGCAAGGAGAAAGATCCGACAGATTGTAGACGGAGAAGGCTCCGTCCAATTTTGTGTAAGATAGAGAGGGACAAAAGCAGGAAGGAAAACCCGCTTGCATGCTATTCGTGCAAGGTCAATCTTACAGATGACTCGGTCCATGCAGCTCGGTGGCTCGAAGTTCCAGACGGAGAAAGCTTTGTGAGAGATGAACAGAAGTTTACTTTGATTCTGTGGTGTCGCGATTCAGCACAGACGGTGGTGGACGGACGAAGGCAAGCCAACGGGCACGGCAGAGATGGACGGTGTGAACGTTGGGACAGGTTCGCTTAGGGGAAATCGGAGAAAGCCAGAGGAATTTAGTTTTGTGAAAATGGGGAAGGCAGTTAGGAATCAACACATTTATACTATTATAAGTAATTGTTTGATAACCCTGCTCATAATCTTGCTCCCATAACTTAATTAACATATTTAATGAATTAGAGCATTTTAATGATAACCGAACTCATTATTTTGCTCTAAGCAACAACAACAACAACAATAACATCAAGCATTTGTCCCACTACGTGGGGTCGGCTACATGAATCATTTTTCGTCATTGTGTTTGGTTAAAAGTCAAATTATTATTTAAATCTAATAAAGAAATATCATTTCTAATATTTTATAACCAAGTCTTTTTTTGATCTACCTCTACCTTTCTTAACATAAGTCAAATCTAATACCTCAATTTTTCTAATCGGGTCATCGGAAGGCCTCCGTTTAATGTGAACAAACCATTATTTAAGAAAACTCTCTCTAATCTTATCTTTCACTGGAGCTACTCCAACCTTTTCTCGTGTGTATATATATATATATATATATATATATATGCTCATTTCGTATCATATCTCAAAGGGTTAATCCACTCATCCACCTATATATATGCTCATTTCGTATCATATCTCAAAGGGTTAATCCACTCATCCACCTAAGCATCCTCATCTCTGCAACACTTAACTTATTATTATGCTTCTCTTTTAATGGCCAACATTCAGCACCATAAAGCATTGCAAGTCTCACCACCATCTTATAGAATTTTCCCTTAAGCTTGAGGGAAACTTTTGTATCGCACAATACGCATGATGCATTCCACCACTTCAACCATCCAACTTAAATTATGTTGATAATATCCCCATCAATTTCACCATCACTCTAAACAATAGATCAAAGATATCTAAAACGTGTACTCTTATTAATGACTTGGTCATCCAAAGTCACAATCCCCTCACTAGATTTATTGCTACTAAAATTACACTCCATATATTCAGTTTTAGATTTACTCAAGAAAAAACCTTTAGACCCTAAAGTTGACCTTCATAATTCAAGTTTACCTTGAACTCTCTCTCTAGTCTTATTAATAAGAAGAATACCATCAGCAAAAAGCATACACCAAGGTACATCTTCTTGAAAATATCTAGTGAGAACATCCATGACTAAAGCAAAAAAGATATAGACTTAAGGCTGATCCTTGATATAATCCAACCGAAATAGGAAAATACTTGGTCAAATCACCTTGTGTTTGAATACAACTAATAGCTCCTACATACACATATCTTTAATGATTTGAATATAAGCATTATTAAATCCTTTCTTTTCAAGAACTCTCCATAGCACTTCTCTTGAAATTTTATCATATGCTTTCTCTAAATCAATAAATATCATATGTATATCCTCCTTATTCTCTTTATATTATTTTGCTTGGTATCATATGCCTATATAAGCATTATTTTGCTTTCAGCAATGCTTCATAAATATTGGGTGTCCAATATCCATTCATGTGCTTGATATCAAGATTCCAACATGTTGTTTAATCACAATTGCCTTATCATTTGAAATGTCTAAAGCACCATTATTAATTTACATTTTTGTAGGAGAAATTATTTTGTGCGTAGTTTGGATGTAGCTCTGCATCCAGACGCCAATAAAATTGTTGTGCATGGATTGCCTATGTGGAAGTTGATGATGTGGATTGCCGACGAGGATTGTTCGACCCAATTTTAATCTTTCTTGTAAGCCCGACACCTGCCCAACCCAGAGAAGGTCAAAAAGTAAAAATGGTGGAAAATTTTCACTTTTCAAGCGCCTTTTCAAATTTTAATATCCAACATTCACAATTCTTTAAAGCTTCTACATTCGCTTCTCCTTGCAACTTACAACTTTCTATCAGTTCCTAAGCAAATGATATCACTTCTAAAAAAAATTTTAGTTACTTATGGAGTTAACATTGATTGAGCTCCATAATAACTATATATTTTTTACTAATGTACTGCTTTTTTTATTGCATACATAAAAGTTTTGTGTTTTTATTGCTTGCTTACCTTCTGCGTATGTTCCTACATATGTTAAAAATAAACTAGTAAACACATTAAATCCTAAAAAACCTAAACATTAAAAAGTATAAAAGTTTAGTGTTTTCTAACTCAATAGTGATTCCTATGTAATTTATGTGTGAACACTTGCATATGTTATGCATAAATTTAAAATAATTTATGCTGAAATTCTACGTAATTTATGTGTATGTTTTGCGTATTTGTTGCATATATTCTGCATATTTTTTACACATTTTTTGCATATTATCTAAATATCTTACTATGTATCTTATGTTTATCTTCTATTTTTATTTATTTATTTTATTTGTTTATTTCTTAATTTATTCAAGTCTATATTTAGCATATTACCTATCGATGCTATATTTTGACCTTCCGATCAATGTGAATAACTTTGCTCAACTAATTTCTCTTAATATCGAGGACAACCTGAAGAAATTAAATATCTACTAATTTATTTATAACTTTTTGGATTTAAGCAAAATATCCCACTTATTTTTGTGCTGCTCACAATGTGAAATAATTCATGGAAATATTTTATTATAAAGGATCATGTTATACCTTTCAATACATATGAAGTTACTATTCATACTAGTCTTCAAAATAGAAGTGAAAAGATCTCATGGCTTTTATTGGCACTTGTAAGAGTCACATAAATGGATATAAAATCTAACATGCCAGAGTTGAACAAATATAGCCTCTAGAGACTATATTAAAAATATTTATTATTTATCTATATTTAAATTTATTTTTCCAACTTAATAAAATTAAAACCTCTAGGTTGCTCCATATAATATCAAATAATCTAGAGGAGTTTTTATCAATTAACTAGCATGGGATTATTAGTAAATGTTTAATTTAAGAACTTAATAAGATCTCCACCAAGATTTAAAAAAAAATAAGCCAACATTTTACATCAATGGTTTTATGCCTCTGCTAATTGTGGTGCTAAATTTATTCTAATTTTTATTTAATTTTTCTAATTCATTTGATAAAATTAACTTTGATACTATATATATTTGATTCCTAAAGCACACTTCAATTCATGCTCCTAAGTACCCTGATCAAAGCCCCTATTTCCTTCGTTGGGCTGATGACATTGTATATACTACCTATAATATAACTAATTTATTTGTTAACATAAAGGAAAGGCAAATATATCATCCAACAAAATTCAATTAATACCTCTAAGAATAAAGATTTGTCAAAAATAATTTTTTTGCAGATTTTTTATATCCTCCAAGGAGTTACATATAGGGGTAAGCTAATATGCCGGACATCTAAAAATATCCATCATATAGCTCCTTCCTATCATAAAAAAACCAACCCATCAGTAAGAACTGGATTCTCCACCCACACACCTCTTTCTCCCAATTAAACTCTCCTCCTCCCCAATAAACCCCCTACCCCCCTCAATCTCCTTAGCAACCATACTTTCCATTTTCAACTAATGAACGAGCAACTCTCCAGATAAAAATAGTGAAATCATACTAGGATATATGCACAAAACTTTTTCATGAATTTAAAGATAAGCTGAGTAGGATGATTGAGCAACTAGTTGAAAGATTACAAGTAATTGATGATAAGATCAACCATTGCATTGCTCACTGTCTGCAACCATTTTATCCTGAACAATGTCAACATGCTCCCTCCCCCTTGTCATGATAGCAATTAATCAAAAATGAAGGAATACCTTTCCTAGTCTAATGATGAACTAGATATCCCTGCCCTATAAAAACTAGATATCCCTACCTAAGAAAAATCAAATATCCCTACTCAAGCTTCTAATGAGAAATTATTCGATGTGTCAGAAACATATATTATAAAATTTAAGAGGGGGAATGTGAAGAATCATAAATTAGATATCCCAATCCAAAATGAATCAATCGACATTGATGACTTGTAATAATTGCTTAACTTGCAAAAAGAATATTGGAATGTAAGGGCAGAGAGGTGTTGAGTTTGGAGAAGAAATATTTTATGGATGAATACTTTATGAAGTTCACTGACAAGTAAATTCTACAACACTATATTATTTACTGCATTTTTGTTAGTTTTTTATTTTTTTTGTATATGCGGAGATGCTTAATAACTTCTGTAGTGAGTTTTAACTGCATAAATAGCAGCACATTTTTTAGCATTATTGTGTATGTACTATGTAATGCATAACTTATGGGTATTTTAGGTGTATTTTATCTGTATAAACTATGTAATGCATATTTTATGCATATTTACTACATAATTTATGTGCAATTATACTTGTTCTATGCTTATTTAATGTATTATGAGTAATTTTTTTTGCAAGAGTCGTACAATATATCATTCTAGAATCATTATAATTTCTAGAGGCAACATTGATGAATTATTATCTGATAGTTACCTTGATAATAATAATGTAGATGCCTTGACCATTTTATTAAATGAGAAAAGTAAACTTAGCCCTAACAAGTATCATAATTTTTTATACATCTCACTAATGTATTGGGTTAGTATACATGTTTGATTTTTATATAATATTTTTAGCTATTTCTTTTTTCATTTATTAAATTTACTTCTTACATAGTTACAAGGTGAGGGGCCCACTGATAAAATTGTTTATCAGTTATATAAACAATGATGTTGTTAAGTCATGCAATATTCTACTTAAACTAGTTATTAACGGTTCACACTAGACCCTTCTGGTTGGGATGTTGAAGGAAAATAAGTAGAAATTTAATGATTTTTTGCCCAACCCCATGCAAAAGAGTATTCTTCCAAAGATCATAAGTGTGAAATCAAGTGTGTAACAAGTGAACTAATATTGGTTCCAAGTATTGTTCAAATTAGATCAATCTAGAAGGACACAGAAGGAGCTTTTCATAGTTTTATCACAGGATGGAACATCCAACCTATCAAGGGTGTGTCAACTCAGACTAACAATATAGATTGTGAATTATTATTTGCAAATACATTGAAAAGATTATTTTTCAAAGAAATACCAACTGGATTGATAGTAAAAATCGGCAAGAAAAAAAGCCAAAATATAGGGCGGATCAGATCGAATTCACATACGCATTATTTTATTCATCAATGAAATGAACTTTTTTTGTTCATATTTTTTACATAGTCTATAATTGTACAATGTGCATATAGTTTGATTAATTTTTTTGTGCATAATTTTTATTAGCCTTTCATTTATTTTTTTATAAAATATAACTTATATACTATATAAAATAAAATTTTTTGTAAAATTCTTTACAGATGGAAATTAAAAAATAATAATAATTTATAAGCACTAGAAAACATAGAATATATTCATGTGATATGCAATATTTATGCAACATATCAGAATATATACAACAGATACGTAGTCTTCAAAATATAATTATTATAAATTAATTAAAATAGAGCTTAGTACATTTGAAACAATCTAACAATTATTTATTGATGAATATTATAGGAAATTTACTTTATATTCAGCATATATGCATTATATATGCAATTTATATGTAATCGATATGCACTATAAAACCAGTCAATACTTAGTATAAATATGCTTTAATCTATTATTAAATCTATTTCTAGGATTTATTATTTAAGGATAAGGCTTAAAGTTTTTAGTGTTGAGGCTTTTTAAGGATATTATTTTATAGTTTAAACAAATACTCATTAAATACACATTTGATTCTTATAAAATATTCATCTGATATACATATTGTGCGCATAATGTACGCATGAATTACACTTAGTACACATTAATTTTGAGTTTTTGTTTATTTTTTATTTAATTAATTTTATTTTTTAGGTTATTTAGTGTATTTGTTTAAGTTTCGGGATTAGTCTTTAGTGATGACTATTTAGTAATTCAACATTAATATTTAAGTTTTAAGGATTTATTGTTTAGATATTTTAATGTTTAATATTTTAGGATTTTTATTGTTTAGGCTTATGGTTTAGTGTTTAGATTTAGTTTAGTGTTCAATCAAATACTTAATAAATACACATTCGTTACGCATAAAACACTCATACTTTACGCATAGCGTACCCATAAAGTACACATGAATTATGCATTAAGTACACATTAATTTAGGAATTTGTTTATTTTTTTATTTTAATTATTTTTAGTGTTAAGATTATTTAAGGTTTATTATTTAAGATTAGGTTTTAGGCATCAGTGTTAAATGATAGGAATTTGGCATAGATTTTGGGGTTCTAATAATTTTTATTATTTAAAATTTTTAGTGTTATACTTTTTAGGGGTTTTGTTGTTTAGGTTTATGGTTTAGTATTTATGTCTTTTTTTAGTGTTTAATCAAATACTTAGTAAATATGCATTGGTTACGCATAAAATACTCATAAGATACGCATACAGTACACACAAAGTACGGATTAATTATGTAATAACTATGCATTATTTTATTTTATTTTCTTCAATTTAATTAATTTTGGTGTTTAGGTTATTTAGTGTTTATTATTTATGGATAGGGTTTAGTGTTTAGTGATAAAGGTTTAGTAATTCAGCATTGTTTTTTAGGTTTTTAAGTATTTATAATTATTTAGATATTTTAGTGTTTAGATTTTTTTAGTGTTATGTTTTTATTATTAAAGCTATTTTTAGGATTTGTTTTTTAAGGATAAGGTTTAAAGATTTAAGAAAATTATATTTTAGTGTTTAGTCAAATAGTTAGTAATTACGCATTCGTTATGCATAAAATACTTATACGATACGCATACAATACGCACAAAGTATGCATGAATTATGCATTAACTACACATTAGTTTTGTTTTGTTTTTTAATTTAATTATTTTTAGTGTCTAGGTTATTTAGTGTTTATATTTTATGGATAAAGTTTACTGTTTAGTGATAAAGGTTTAGTAATTCGTCATTGTTTTTAGCATTTAGGGTTTTTTAAAGTTTATGTTTTTATTATTAAATATATTTCTATGTTGAGGATAAGGTTTTAATGTTTTTAGTGTTGATGCTTTTTAAGGATATTATTTTTAGTTTTTAATCGAATAATCATTAAATATGTATTCGTTACGCATAAAATACTCGTATTTATGTTGTTTAGGTTTATGGTTTAGTATTTATGTCTTTTTTAAGTGTTTAATCAAATACTTAGTAAATATGCATTTGTTACGCATAAAATACTTGTACAATACGCATATAATACACACAAAAGTACGCATGAATTACACATTAACTATGCCTTAATTTATTTTTTCTTTAATTTAATTATTTTTAGTGTTTAGGTTATTTATTATTTATTGTTTAAGGATTGGATTTAGTGTTTAGTGATAAAGGGTTAGTAATTCGGCATTGATTTTTGGGTTTTAAAGGATTTATTGTTTAGTTGTTCTAGTGTTTAAGATTTTAGGGTTTTTGTTGTTTAGGCTTATGGTTTAGTGTTTAGGTTTAGTTTTTAGTGTTTAGATTTTTTAATGTTATGTATTTATTATTAAAGTTATTTCTAGGAATTATTTAGAGTTTAAAGTTTTAAGGATAATTTATTTTAGTGTTTAATCAAATGGTTAGTAAATACACATTCATTATGCATAAAATACTGATAAGATATGCATACAGTACTTACGAAGTACGCATGAATTATGCATTAACTATGCATTAAATTTTTTTTCTTTAATTTAATTATTTTTAATTTTTATTGTTTATGGATCGTGTTAAGTGATATAGGTTTAGTAATTAGGCATTGATTTTGGGTTTTAAAGGATTTATTGTTTAGATGTTTTAGTGTTTAATATTTTAGGGTTTGTATTATTTAGGCTTATGGTTTAGTGTTTATGTTTAGTTTTTTGGGTTTGGGTAGTTTTTTTTTTTAATGTTATGTTTTTATTATTAAAACTATTTTTAGGATTTGCTTTTTTAAGGATAGGGTTTAAAGTACTCGTTATGCATAAAATACTCATACTTTATGCATAGTGTACCCATAAAGTATTAATGAATTACGCATTAAGTAGGCATTAATTTAGGCATTTGTTTGTTTTTTTTTCTTTTAATAATTTTTTGTGTTAAGGTTATTTAAGGTTTATTGTTTAACTATAGGATTTATGGTTTAGTGTTAAAGGATAGGAATTTGACATAGATTTAGGTTTTCTTCGATTTATTATTTATATATATATTTTTTGTGTTTTAGTGTTTAGGGCTTTTATTGTTTAGGTTTATGACTTAGTATTTAGGTTTTTTTTAGTGTTTAGGGCTTTTTTATGTTTATGTTTTTATTATTAAATCTATTTCTAGGTTGTACTCTTTAAGGATGGGGTTTTAATGTTTTTAGTGTTGAGACTTTTTAAGAATATTATTTTATACTTTTTAATCAAATAATCATTAAAAATACATTCATTACCTATAAAAGACTCATACAATATGTATACAATACGAATGAATTACTCATTAATTTTGTTTTTCTTTAATATGTTTCTTTTTAGTGTTTAGGTTATTTAGTATTTATTGTTTAAGGATAGGGTTTAGTGTTTAGTGATAAAGGTCTAGTAATACAATATAGATTTTTTTTCATGATGTATTGTTTAGACTTTTTAGTGTTGAAGTTTTTAATTTTTTGATTTTTTAGGTTTATGGTTTAGTATTTTAGTCTTGTTTTAGTGTTTAGGGCTTTTTTATGTTTATGTTTTTATTAGTAAATCTATTTCTATGATTTATTGTTTATATACATGGTTTAAAGTTTTTGGTGTTGAGGCTTTTTAAGGATATTTTTTATGTTTAATTGAATACTCAGTAAATATGCATTCATTATGTATAAAATACTCATATGATATGCATGTGGCACACATGAATTACACATTAAGTACTCATTTATCAATTGATAGCTTGAGAAAGAAATCCACATTTATCATGGGACTACATGTTTATCAAAAAAAGTTTTACGTGTGCATTTATTTCACTTTTGCTCAAAAGAGCTTCAAAACAAAATCCATAAATAAAAAACTATGAGGCCATGGTCCCTTCTTATAACAATTACTATATAAGATAGTGAATTCAATGATTAATTATGAAAAAATAGAAAACTTTTAGCACTCGCTCCCTGCACAAAGAAAAAGTGGTGATATCAACAGCTTTAGACAAAAAGGAAAGTTTTTTACTACTAGAGCTAAGTCTATGGTTGTTGTTCATATTAGAAGCAATGATATTGAATTGTTTTGTGATTCATTGAGGATAAGAGGTCAAAAATGAAATAATCCACTAAAAGTGGTGATAAGATATGCATCAAAAGGAAGTTTCAGATAGCTCAGGCATCTGGAGATAGGCGAGTGTAAATCTAGGGGAGTTCAAACATTTAGGATTGTTGCATATTTGCTGAGTATTTGTAAATATGCAACAAATACTCAGTTGGAGGATTTATTGTGCATTTGTGCGTATTTGTTGAGCATTTCAAAATACTCAGCAAATACTCAACCAAAATGCAGAAAATCCAAATGATTTAGTCCCAATAATTATAATCCACACTGTATTCCATAATAGGTATGCGAAGAGGTAAACTATAAACCAACATTATATAGAAAAGAGAACATCGAGACAATATTAAAAGTGGTTAAACAAGAAATAAAGGACCATCAAACTTCAACCACCACCCCACAAGCAACAAAGGACCGACCACCGTCAATCCACAACTAACACCAATTATTACACATGCTAGGGTCCCCCCAAGCTAGGCAATAATTTTTTTTATTCATAAAATAACAAAACATTCATGACAGTATGATCATTAAAAAGTTTATTTAATCTTTATAGTGTTGAGGCTTTTTAAGTATTTTGCATTTAATAAAATACTCAGTAAATACCTATTGGATACACATAAAATACTCACCAAATACACATATTTTGTGCATAAATTACGCATTATTTTAAAGGATAGGGTTTAGGGTTTTATTTTAAAGGATTATAAATTCAGTATAGATATTAGGGCTTTTATGGATTTTATTTGTGTTTACTAAAATACTCAGTAAATACATATTCGATACGCATAATTTACACATAACGTACGAAAGAAGATCTCTTATGCTTCTAGGAAAAATGGCATGGCACATGGGCTTCGATGACCTAACAAACAAGACTGCTTTGGGGAATTCTATTTTTCTTTTCCCTGCTCCAATTCTTTTCGGTTGTTCCTTTATAAATACGTAGTAAGGATAATAAATACGCATCTTATTCACATCACATATGCAACAAATATATAGTAAATACACATCAAATGTCCAATAAATATTCAGAAAATACAAAAAATTATGTAGTAAAAATGAATATAATGCGTAGTAATTACATAGAAAATGCGCATACAAAATGCAGCAACTACTCATACTTTATGCATCAATTATGCATTGAATATGCAATAAAAACTCTTTTGCATGTCATTTGTTTATTTTTTGATAAAATGGACAGAGGGCTTATTGTTGCAAATTTGGGTTCAAGAATTATAATATTGATGATAGCAAATATTTATGATACTTATGTTCTTCTACGACTGCTTTGCCTACTAACGTTTCAGGTCCACAAGATTAAATTGCAAATCAAGCTAGCTCAAGATTGGATATATTATGAGTGAGTCAGTCTGTAAGTGTACGTCAAAGATCTTTTTCCTTTTCTTGAGTCAATGTAATAAAGTGGGTCCTAATGCTAAGTAACCTTGCACACACACACTCAGGAAGAAAAATTCTGTCCGTTTAGAGTTTTTTATTTTTGATCATATCGACCGGGACAATCCCAAATCTTCCTATACGATCAATTAAAAATAGAAATCCTAATTAGGACATTCTGGTTAAGGCAGCTGCAATTAAGCAAATTGTCTTAGACGATATTAGCATCGTCCGGGACGATAGGCTCAAATCAGAAAAAATCAGCCGCCAACTCTTTTAGGCTCATATCCATTATGAAAGTCTCATCCATATAAAATGTATGTTTTTTGCAATACCATTTGTTTCCTGTTCTTTAAAGAGTATGTCTACAAAGAATGGACATGAAATGGCATTACGAAGAATGTATATTTTATAGGGATGAGACTTTCACAATAGATATATTTAATATGATTATACATGTAAGCCAAGAAGAAGTACGTAAATTTTTTGAAACCATACATCTCAAAATAAACAAAACATTACTAGTATATCTCCATTAAACTTGAAATTTTGAGCTGAGTTTTTAATGTGTATTTTCTTCTTAATTTTAAATACTAAATTAGAGTATTTATTTTATTTCAAAATACTCCATCAATACTAAAAAGAAACAAAGAAAACTTCAAATAACACAAGAGGTAAACTACAAATAAGCCTTACGTTCTATATAAGGTCCAAAGACATAAAGAAAAGAACATAGTGAATATACTAAAGGCGGTCAAAACAATAATAAAAGACAATCAATAGAATACTAAACGAACTTCAACCACCAAAACCACTATTAAGTAAAGCAAATAACAAAGATTCACTTAAAAACATAAAGGAAATAATAATAGCTGTCAAATGAGCAATAAAGGACAATCCAAATTATTGATTTACTATGTAATCCTCAGTAAATATGCAACAAAATAGCAGTAATAGTAAAAATGCTCAATAAATAGGTAGAAAATGCACATTAAATAGGTAAATTTATTGCTCTGATTCAATGATATCCATCATCATCATCATGTACTTAGCTGATGACCAAATGGAGGTATGCCAGTTATTAATTGCTTAGTGAAGCATTCGGACATATATGTAAATTATATTATTATCAATGTGAAGACATTTGTATCGTGTTTTCCTCTACGGGTTAAATATACATTAAATACATATTACATTTGTAGTATTTATGCACTAAATAAGCATTAAATATACATTCTCTATGCACTAAAGATTTAGCACATACCTAAAAAATACGTAGCAAATACACATGAATTACACAATAAGCAAAAAATACTTATATATCTACAAATAAAGCTCTATGGAGTAGTTTTAAAATTTTAATCGTTCAAACATAGTCATTTTATTATCAAATGATTTATTTATCATTCAATTGTTAGAAATAAATTTAATTACAATGAATATTTTTCTTTAACAATCAATTGTCATAAAAATACTTATTATATTTTTTGCTCAAATTCAATGATATCCATCATCATCCTCATGTACCTTGCTAATGGATAAATAGAGGTTACACCGGTTATGAATTCATTGATGAAACAATTAGGAATGCTTCTGAAATTACATTGCTTATTTGATGACTGACTGGAGGGTACCCTGATTATGATTTCCTCGTTGAAGAATTTAGGCATACTTATGAAATTATACTACTTAGCTGATATTTGACTGGAGGGTACACCGGTTATGAATTCCTCTGTGAAGCATTCGGGTATGCTTATAAAATGACATTACTTAGTTGATGGCTGACTAGAGGGTACGATGGTTATGAATTCCTTGATTAAGCATTATGGCATGCTTGTAACATTACACTACTTTGAAGGTGAAGACATTTGTGTCATGTTTTTCTTCATGTTTGGTTTTCCTATAAAAAATTTAATCTCAAGAAAACTTAGTTACAATATGTCATAATATATAATAAAAATAAATTAGTCAGGAATTTAAATCATACTCTTCGGCTTCTTGTTTTCCCAGTGGCTTTTGAGCCTTGCATTCAATATGCCTTTAGGCCTACACTTTAGAGGATCTTTCACTTTTGCAATAGATACTTATGTAAACTTATGATTTTTACTCTTTCCATAAAGAATCAAATCGATATTTTTAAACATATCATTCATTGCAACCAACATGTATTATTCAGCCTCCCTACTTAGCTACGCAACTGTGCTAATTTGACATGCAAACCTACTGATATGATTTTTGAATATGAATCAACTACTTGCTTCAAAATTATTCTGAGAAGATCCTTTCATTATTTGGCATGAATATATATCTTTTTGAGCGCTTACTAATAATCTCAATCATTGGTACTTTTCATAATATCCATCTGCCTCAAAATTCTCATGCTCTGAGAACACAGTAAACCCATTATTTCAAACTTCATGCAGGTGCATTGAATACTTCCATCTTATGCTTTAAAATCTACAACCCAATGATTATAATGATCCTTTTTCTCTTTATAATAGACAAAAGAATTTAAGGAATCACACGAAAAACTCTATACTCATTCCACCCATATCTTATAAAAATTCTTCTTAAAAAAATGAATATAATTTCCTTGAATAAAATTGAGTATCTTGCTTTAATATTAGGTTATTTTTTGTTAAAGATTCTATTTCGGACTAGAGGCATTTGTAATCCTCACCATGTTCATTCTAGCACTAATTTCTTATCACCTTTTTTTAAACCCAGAAAACAATATGTTAAGGAACTTGTGGGCTTAAAAATGCCATGACACACACTATTAGTATACTCGCTACACTGTGTGGATAGAATGCTTGTGTTAAAATAATCCTTATTGAATGTTGTTGATCATTTATTCCTTATCTAATGAAGATCCTCTAACCAACCATGATTGTGGAGGTTCTCTTTTATGATCATTTCAACCCATGTTTTCTCAAACTCCTCCTTAGAGTCACATTTGCTCAAAGACTTATGGAAGAAGTCTCTAACTTTGTTGTTGCTATTGAAGCATGACAATTTGTTGGAACCCTTTTATAGATATGTCATTGACATAGTCTATGGTGAGTGTGAGGTAATGCAACTTCTTGGCCCTAGCCATTGTCTGGTCTTGATCCGTAAATATTATTTTTTAATGTTTATGACCCATTATTCACACAAAAGTTATAAACTACCATGTAAATAATTCAATCAACTCTTATGATAAGAAGGTCACCCCAAGTAAAATGTTTTACCAATAATTATTGACTCCAATAAATGGTGTGCATACCAAATTATACTTATTAAGCCTATAACTAGTATAAATAATTATTACAACACCAAAGTAGTCATAATCTATCCTACCAACTCCATCAACTCAAAAAAATTAACAATCTATCAAATTCATCAATTTGGACATTCCAAGTGAATATGCTGTCATCAGCTTGATAATCTGTAAATAACTGAATCAAAATATTAGTGTTCCCAAATTCAATCTTTATTATTCTCTCTTTTTGAATAAATTTATATGCATCCCTATTCGAGAATCCATACACCTCCAACTTCATCGGCATGGTAGGAAAATGCATCAATAGTACTTATTCTGGCTTCTGCCAATGATTTAAGAATTGAAGCTTTTTCATCGCACACTTTTCTACATGGTCTAAGAATATGCTGGTCTTTTGGCCTAGATAAATCATGATTGTAGTTTTTAATAATTTTTTTATCTTCCAATATCTAGGTCCATCAACTATAAACCTAATCATAGCTGAAAAACCAGTTATGGTGTCTGATTTCTGATATTTCATTTGGAAATTAAGATTAAACATCTTCTTGAAACCGGCTTTTGCATAAATAAAGTCCTTAGATTTTATTTTTCTGGAATTTGGCCAGTAAGTGTTATGATCCTTGCGAACATCAAAACCAACATTATGAGTATAATTAAAGTAAGTCTAGTATGCCTCTTTCTCATTCTCATAAACTTCTTGATAAATAAGCAGTAAATACATAATAAATACACATTAAATAAGGAGTAAATACATGATAAATGCGTATAAAATACATATTAATTAAGATTAAAGTACATAGTAAAAATGTAGTAGATAAGCATATAGTACATAATGATTAAGTGGTAAAAACACATAAAACTCTAAATAAGGAATATATATGCACTCAATAAAAAAATGTAGTAAATAGGTAGAAAAAACAATAAAAATGAAATAAATACGCAAAGCAAAATTGGGAACATGCATCAAATATGAAGCCAATATGCAACTCTGGACTTTAAATATACTTATAATGTGGAGTAATATGAATTAATTTTTAAAATATACACAATCTCTACATGTTGTAAAGAAAACTTAGAAGGACTTGAACTTTATCGATAAGTTGAAACATACATCTCCTAAACCTAGCTTTCCCTCTGGTTGCACTTCTTTTAACTGTTCTGCTTCCTAGGCGTCTACATACCGACTTCGACCTCCACGTCTTGTGAGAATATCATATGCTCGTGAAAATAAACATCCTCCTCCAAATTAATCTTCATCTTCATCAATATTTTTTTTGTTCTTTCTTTCTCAGCTTGCACAAATTTTTTTGCTAAAAGCCTTATATATATATATATATATTACGGACCTTCACGGTTGAAATCTTAAAAAAAGATTTGCCAACCCTAAATTAAACTGGATGGGGACGTTCTTTTTTGAGCCAAGTCAGGCTGCATGATAGGAAAAAGATAAAAATAATAAAATGGAATGCATATTGAATATCCACGGCCACAATCCACATTGTTAACTTCCACGTAGGCAATCCATGCGTAACAATTTTATTGGCATTCGGACGTAGTGCTACGTCCGCATCATATGGGATTATAAACTTACACTGTGGGATATATAAAAATTTTAATTGCCTTTATTAGAAAAATGTAGATTGAAAATGCGTTGATCTACTATTTTCATATACAAAAATTAATCCACAATCACTTCTCTTATTTTGTTCTTTTTTTTTTCAATAAGAAATTCACCAATTTCATTAAGTTCATGTGCTTGTTCTTTCCCAGTGTTTTACATTTTGTTTGCATGCTTGCTATAAAACCCTTTCGAGTGATAAAGACAAGCCTCTCGACTACGTAAACTTCTTCTAGGCTTAATGAAGTCTTATAAATTGTTCCAATATCTGAATTTTTTTTTGACAATATTCTTAAATGTAATTAGCAGCTTAAATATCTCATTTGCTGAACAGGCTTACCATAGGAGACAAGATTATTAATGCAATGATGAAAATGTTCATTGTATCATTTCCATAAGGTTGGAGAAGCTAAAAAAAAATTCTAAAATTAACAAGTTATTCCAAATGAAGAATGAACCATGTCCATTCTTCAGCAATCTTCATAAGAAATTATGTGTAATTAGCATGGTGTGTGAATTTATATAAAGTCACCCCATGTTCCACTTTCTTCGTGAAGATCATAAACCTTAATGGTGATTTTGATGTTGACATTGTTGGAATAAAAATCATACTTAGAACTTGATTAACCATGAGTTGAGTATATTAGTTCCTTGTCTGACTTCTGCTTAACATCATCATACATTCTACTTGTTAATCTAAATTGCTAAATTTAAGTTTATCCATGGGCGATACTCGACATTACTAGTAGGTCTATCAAGAGAACATAAGAATTAGTTAGATGTTAATAAGAACATAAAATCGCTTCCACCCTTTCATGTTGTGTATGAGAACCTGAATTATTTTCATCCTCCTAGTGAGATAGAGACCTAGAATTCTTTTCACCCTCCTAATGAGGTAGAGAACTTGGAATCATTTTCACCCTCTTGGTGAGGAAAAGAACCTATGATCTTTGTCCTTGAAGAATTTTTTCCCGGGGCTTCCCTCAAGATCAATAAAGACACATAGGAACTTAGGTAGAAGTTTTCTTGGAGCAACCATGTGAAATCCCTTCACACCACTTCTCCCTCATAGACACCTTCTCCCCCTCTTCCTCTCAAAACTTCATAATCTCTCATGAAGATAAAGCTCTCACAAAGCCCTTCCACATAATTCTCTCAATAGCCAAAAGAATTTTCTAGAATCTCTTGAGAAAGTTTAAATACAAGGCTTCCAAAAGATCCAATTTCTTAAGTTAGTCGTTTCTAATCGTATAATATGATATGGGATCGTATGATTTGATTAGTTCCATACATCATATTAGTAATGTACGATGAACAAGGGTCTATACGATTAGTTCAAATATTTGAACTGATCGTCTAGTATAATATCAAGGGTTGTATAGTACGATTATTTCAATTGAATATGATTTTTATCCCATATGATGGCTGGCGGTTAAATATTGCCCTGGGATCTAATCGAGTCATACTGTACGAATCAGGACATCATACAACATGACATGAAATCTCAATTAATCTAGATTTGATTGCTTAAATTGCTTAATTAAAGAATTAAATTAGATAAAATTAAACTATATCATCCAGTACAATCATAATTGTATTTTATGATTAGTTTCAATATCTAAATGCTATCTAGTTTATGATTGACAGCAGAGTTCTTGATTTTTATTGATCGTTCTATACAATTTGAATCATATAGTATGATTAGTTTAAATTTAAATTATCTTAGTTAAATATTCTAGTTAATCACTATTTTATCTAGATTATATAGTACGATACATATCATATAGTACAAACTTCATATAAATTTTTATAAAATGCAATTATGCTCTTATGTGTGTGTGTGCATGGTCGCTGAGATGGCATACACCTTTTACATGACATTTGACTCAAGAAACATGAAGTTACAGACTGTTTCCAAAATATTACTATATTCTATCCAATCTTGAGTCAATCCTTTTTTGCACGGTGTAAGGTATACCTGAAATATTTAGCGCTCATACAAAAGGTATGCAATAATAGTACTAGAATAAATAAATTTGAAATCTAATAATGTTTGTTATCATCAAAATCCTAAACTTGACATCCTGGATTGCAACAAAAAAGTATAAAAGTACAAGACTTTATTGAATCCTGTGTAATGATACACACTATCCTAGACATTATCACGTCCTGATTGGCTAAAACAAGGTGAGGTTGGAAGGCTTCGATGAGTGTCTTCTATGCCAGCTAATTGATGCAAAATATATGCAAGCGAGTGTGCAGGTGAATGCTGATAGTGGGGAGACTGACAAGTGAAGAGTTGGTTGACGTGGTTAGTGACATATATGGAGGCTCTAGGATTGTCTGAGAAGATAGGGGCAAGTGAGATGCTATCGCAGAAAGGAGAGCTCTTGCTCGAATAGTCACTATAAGTCGAACTGATGGTCCATGAATAATGCCTTCATGAAATAGAGTTAATGAGAATGGTCATCTTGGGTGAGAGCGAATGACTAAGATATAGTCCATGTATGTGACAAGTGCCAAGCCTGCTAGCTTCTGAGAGGAATCCACAATCTGCTTCATATAGGGCGAGCTCCTTGGAAGGATCGGTCGAGTAACCCCTTTGGTCATATTGGGAGATTTCTTGTGCAAGTTCCCTATTTGGGCCTCCTTTGATTGTGACTTTGCTATGAACTATTTATTATCTGCTAAATATCTATAATGACATGTGAACAAACAAGTATCACATGCTGACTTTTTTTTCAACTAACCCTAAATTAAGGGGTGGTGAGATATTTAGGTTTCCTTTGGGACAATTTTTTTAATGTTTCTTAAAGCAATTTTTTAGTACAAAAAATTTAATTTTGTATTAAAAAGCTGTTTTAAGAAGCACGAAGAAAGCTGTTCTAAATGAAACCTTAATAACTTTAAATGAAATTTCCTTTTTGATGAACAATCTGGCCAGTCCTACCAAATCGAGTTTGTCTAGCCCGATCAGACAAGGCCGGATTGATCCACCAACCGATCAAAAGTTCATAACCGTTCATATCTAAGGGTTACTGATCGAACGGCTTCAAACCACAGCACGTGCGACAGAGCCCCGAAGCGATGTACATGCGAGACTCGCACAATTTTGGCCCCTTATGTACGAACGCAGCTCGTAACGACGCCCAGAGAAAGTAAACATTTTCACCGCGAGCCGTCCCACGAAGTCGAGCAGGGTACTCTTTTCTGATTTCTTCTCTTCGCAGCTCCGCCCTTTGTTTCCTTTTAGGTTTTGATTTCGTCCATTTCCGCTTGATGTTTGTTCTCTGCCCCTGATCGTGATTTTGGAAGTCCAACTCATAAAGCTCTTTCCTCAGTTTGCTCCCTTTCATGCGAATTGGCTTCATTCTGTTAGCCACTAGCTTATTAATTTGTTTGAATTGATTTTACATGCTGTTTTTTTGTAAAGAATCTGCGTAACTGAGTAATTCGATAATTATACTTTAAAATTCACTATTGAACTCGTTTCGCTTATTTAAATATTAAGAGAAGCTAAGGTGCTACTGTTTAGAGTTTAGTCTGGTCTGTGTCTAGGGATATGGATTTCTGGGCGTGTTTACTATTTGTTTGACATCATGGTATTGCCATTTACTTGTATTGATCGCTCTACTGGAGTTACTACTGATTAAAACCCTAATTTGATTTTCTCCAAAGCTGTTTTTTACCTCTTAATCTTAAAAGGAATTTATAACGGTGAATTTGGGTTCGGTGGGGCTTCCTACATATATGCGCAAGATTTATCAAGCGTTTGACATGCACAAGAGATTTAGGATCCAAATTGGCACTTGTCTGTTTGAATCTCCGGTTAATTACCTTTTCCTCTGTTTTTAAAGTAAAAAAAAAAAGAAAAAATGGAAATTGTCTCCCGTTCCTTAAACGGTTGTATTGTTTTTTTAAAGTTGAGATTGTACCTGGTAGTCTAATAAAACATTATGTATATGGTCCTCATGCAAAAATCCCTCTGGAGTATTGGATATTTACTCTAAATAACTAGACATTTTGTAAAAACCTCAGGACATTAGAGCACAAGGCAATTTTTGTACCACTTGTCAATACTCAAAATCATGATTTTCCTTGAGGAAAAATTTCACTCCCTTGTATTTATTTAAGGGATTTACGGTTTTGGGTAAATATCTTGCACTTCTGATGCATTTTTCCCATGAAGAGCTTCTAATGCAATTTTTCTTACTCCTACCCAAATACACACACACTCCCCTTCTTAACAAGGAATAGAAGAGCTTTGCTAAACTAGGTATTAATTAGCTTTAAGTAGAAATCCAGAATTCATAATTACTGTTGCAAATACCAATGTCCTGATAGTGGTAAAGGGTGAAACTTATACACTGTTTTCCATATATCTTTGTGCCATTAACATGGCATTGGTGTGGAGTGGTGATATTACATGGTATTGATCTGTTGGTTTATCTTAAATTTTGGAGATAGTCAAATAGATCCAAGCTCTTTGCTCAAAGAAAAGGTTATCTGCCTTGCTTTAAATCAACCCAATAGCAAATCTTATCACTCGTTACACAAATGATTTTTTGTTTCTCAGGTCTTCTTCTAAATATCTTAACTATGTAGTTTCAATGGCATAATGATTTTCGTCAATTCTTTTTATTAACATATTAACCTGGGAGAACTGTCATTAACGGATCATGGTGTCTCTGACTATCATGGGGTTCAATAATGATTTTTTGTTAATTCTAAACATCTTAACATGGGAGAACTGTTACTAAAATATCATGGTTTTTCTAACTACACTGAAAAGGAAGAGTACATAAGCCTTTATTTTTTTGTGGCTCATTTTAGTTAAAATAATTCTTTGGGATATCTTAAGTTTTATTTGTTTGTACTGCTTGGGAGATACTATTCTCGCAAAGTTAAACTTTTCTATGTACAATAAGCCAGAGTTTTTGGCTAGGCACTGCAAATTCCTATTCTTTTTTGGACAGGCACAAATAGTTATCTAAAGGATATTTGGAAAATATTTTTAGTGTGTTTTAGATTACACTACGGGGTCTAATTCTTCCCTCTAAACTCCATACAGTGTTTTCTAGTTCCATAACCTTGGCTTGTGGGGAAAGATAACAACATGCACCTTTAGAAAATCTATTTTCATAGGTTATCGTTTGCATTTTTTCTACTCAAATAAAAATTAGTTTTTTACTCTTAGTATGTTAAACAAATATCTTACAGTTATTTCTAAAATCCAAAAAAAAGATGGGCTCAAATAGCTCTTTTATTGTTCATTACTCTCTCTTATTGACCCACATGCTGAAAAATTGTCACATGCTGACAAATTGCCCTTGGTGACTCACTCTCTCACATGTTCGCATGATTGTTGCTTCTCTAACACCATCTAATGCTCGCTCTCTAACAACTTCCTTGATCACGGCTTCTCCCATAGTGACTTGCTTGCTCGTCAACCAGTTGGGATCACTTTGTCTTTGCCGACTTGCCTATCTATAACCTTTGTCTTGGCTGCTAGCTTGTTCTCTAATATCTCTGTTTAGTCTCTTACATTGAAGAAGCCAGAGGTCTCTACTCTTTGTTAACACCATTCAATGGATCTCTAAACCTTGTTATAAGGGAAATTCATTAGGAGGTAGCCATTTTGTTGATTTTATAGTATATTTCTCTTTGTTTTTCATACTTGGATGTTTGTATAAAATACTTTTGTTTGACCCTTATGGCCAGACATTTGTGATATTCACGTCCAATGTTTTATGTTTTTGTTATTATATTTTTGTGGCAGAATATGATTGAAATGTTATAGAGTTTAAATTTTGGAATTTATTATTAAAAGTTTTTTTACTTTGAATTTTGATCATATTTTTTATTTTTGAAATATTTAAATTATAGAAGTCATGAAGCTTTTTCCCCCTAATACTGGGGCTTTTATTTTGCCCCATGATAGGTAAAACACGCCCCCTTATGTATCCACCGTTTGTTGTTGAGCATTTAAAGTTCTGCAGGTGAGCTGTTTAGACAAGCAGACCCAAATAGTTGGGATAAGGCTAATTGCAGTGACCATTAAATCAGCTGTCCAGATGGTATAATTTCTAAGGATGCAAAGGCATTTGTTTATGACCTTCTATTCATGTAATTTTATTAATTGAGCGTTAATTATGCAGAAAGATCCTTTGATCTGCTTCATTTTATTTTTGTGGTTCAGTGGTTGTGGTTGCCAATGATGATGAAAATTGTATGTATGACAGGAATTGCATTTCAATGCTTAGCAAAGCCACAAGGCCCATAATCAATTTCATGATGTTTACTTCTTTACTAATATAATGAGCATCAAGTCTTGATCCCAGAACCATGAGTGGTGCATCTAAAAGGTTGCATGAAGATGGAGGACACTCAACACCTATTAAGAGGTCACATGAAGAGAGTAGTATGTTCTCTGGACTTGGAAAGACGATTCAGCCACATGCTAATGATTTTCACTTGCCTTATGAACCTGGGCATGATGGAAGACCAGTACCTGGGCATGATGGAAGACCAGTAAAAGTCCAACGCATTGATCCTCGGGAAAGTGATAAGAGGCCTTTACATAGACCATCTTCCTCTCCCAACCATGGTGTGGACCATCCCACTTCTTCTGAGAATAGATCAGAATTGAGAACTTCCAAGGAAGCAAGAGATGTAAAAACTGTAATCAGGGAAATAAAATCAGATACCAGGGATTCTTGCATTGATATAAAGATAGATTCACATGTCAGTAAGGCTGAAAGCGATATAAGAGACCCAAGGGGTGATGAAAAGGAATTAAGATCTGATAGGGGTTCTTACAATGAGTCGAAGGGTGCCGCTAAATTTGAAAGAGATACTTATGCAGCATCTGTGTCTCATACAAGCTGGAAAGAGAGCAAAGATCACATTTGGCCTAAAAGATATACTGAACCTGCTAATGAGAGCATGGAGTCATGGCGAATTGCAAGGCATTTACAAAACACAAATGAAATTGGGAAAGACCAACCAGCAAGGGCTGAGGATAGAAATTCTTTGGGATCATATGAGGGGGTTGCTGAGAACAAGGTTGAATTTAAAGGAGAAGATAAATTCAGGGAAAAGGATAAGAAAAGGAAAGATGATAGACAAAAAGATTTTGGAGATTGGGACAAGGACAGAATTGACCTTAGAGGAAGCATGCAGCTTGGTGAAATCAACAGTGAGAGAAAGGAATTGAAGGAAGATAGAGAATTAGAGAAGTGGGAGAGGGAGCGAAGGGATCTGCAGAAGGACAAGGAACAAAATGATCAGGAGAAAGATTTTGTAAAGAGAGAATCTCCAAATTCTAATGAAAGGGAGAATTCACATTATGTGAAGGAGGTACATGAAGGGTCTGGAAAAATTTCTGACCAGGTTGTTTCATCATCGGATCCTAGGAGGCCTAAAGATGATGGCTGGAAAGTTTCTGATAGGGATCTCAGAGATAAAAAAAGAGAAAGGGATGCAGATGTAGGAGATAGATATGGCCAACCTGGAAAGTGTTATGAGAAGGACTTGGATGATGGTACTGATGGAGATGGAGGTTTGGATAGAGATAGAGATGCATTTGGTTATGGTATTCAGCAGCGGAGAAGAATGTTACGGCCCAGAGGCACCACTCAACCGACTCATCGAGAACCTCGTTTTCGATCTAGAGCTCGGGACCATGATGGGTATGATTTTTCAACATGCGTGTGACATATTTTTACTTTCGGGATCAAAGTTTTTTTGTTAAATTCCACTTTGCATGCTTGTATATCATAGTTGGTATGCATTCCAATAAGTTGCTTTTTTATTTTTCAATCAAATGCGTGACAATAAGTTGCTGTTGTGGTACTTTTTATTGTTCCATTGTGAGTTCTAATTGATTAAATATGTGCGCAGTTAGAATCAACACCTTACCTTTTCCTTTATTTAAAAATCTATCTTCTGTGATCTTTTTGGTTTTAAACTGCTAAAACCAGTGTGCATGGTGGGGTTCTGACTAATTATAACATGCATTTATTTAAAAGAACAAGGAGACGGTTTAGATTAGCATGACGAGAAATTGTTGAAAGATGCTTTCCGTGCTAGAAACAACACAGTTCATCTTATATAACAAAATTTCATTTTCCTTGGTGACTAAGTATGGATTCATGAGACAGGTCTTGGCTGTTGCCTGAGAATATATGTAGTTGATCCTGCATAGTTTGTGTGCGGCTTAGTGATACAGTTGAAATTTACAACTTTATGATAGGCTGTTGCACATTTCTAGTGGTGTTTGAGTAGGAATTACGGCATTTGTCATGTGTTGATACATAATTTCTAACTATTTGATGTGAAACCACATGCGAAGGAGCTTCTTAAGAAAATTAAAAGTGATTGACAATGGAATTACAATTAAGAGCTTATTGAGATAACAAGTAAATTCATTAAAGAACCTTAGTCTTTGACTTGCTTAGGCGAAGGAGTACATGTAAATTAACTAATCCTCGGAGATAAACAAAAATAGTAGCAAAGTTAAGATCTATTAAACAACAATCCAAAATTTAATAATGAGAAATTTCACCTTGGGGATTACTCACTCGACTACACTAGGCTTGGCGAGAGAAGATTTTGCAACTAGAATTGAGATCACCACTAGGAAGAAGATGTCGGAAGTCTTTGTCCACGGAAAGTAGTCGGAGTAGGTGGGGTGGCGGATGTCCGGTGATGATCCAACGACTTGGTGGAAGATGGATGACGCCGGAGCTGTGAAACATGGATTCCTGACGCTGGAGCTAGTTTCGTATCCTCGTGTTATAAGGAACTTCAGAAAACTGCATTTGTTTGTGTTCTGTTAATCCTACTTACTTCCCGTGTAGCCTTCTTTCTATGTAGCTGTCACTGTGCCGACATGTGACTATAAAATAGCTAAGAGATAATGAATAAAGGGATAGTTGATTTGAGCGGGTAAATAATTTTCCTTGTTTTTGAATTCTGTATCCTGACCTCACGTCAGGTGGTGGTATTCGTTTTAGCTTGCAGGAACGAAGGAGCAACCGGAACTCGGTGACGATTCTTCAAGAACTGCGGCGTTCTGCTTCACTACACCGACCAACGACTATTCCTTGAGTAGTTCGTTGTCAAGTGGTATCAGAGCCGGCAAAGATGCCGCCTCGAAGAGCTCCTCAACGATCTGTCCAAGAAGTGCTGATCGAAGATCTACGGCGAGAAATTGAACAGTTACAGCAGAGACTTGCCCGAAGTGAACAAAGAGAACCTAATGTTGAACCAAATGAAGAAGAGGACGTCAATCCATTTCATCAAGAAAATTCTAGCGACGAGGATATGGGACAGCGACTACGGGAGCGGAATAATCGAAGAAGACATCATGACTTTGGAATTAAATTAGAACTTCCTGAATTTGATGGGAGAATGGATCCTGATGAGTTTATTGGATGGTTACAGTCTGTGGAACGAATTCTTGATTTCAAAGAAGTTCCAGCTGATCGAATTGTTAAATTGGTTGCCATCAGATTAAAGAAAGCAGCATCGTTATGGTGGGAGAATTTGAAGAGATCAAGAATCCGAGAAGGTAGAAGCAAGATTGAAACCTGGAGCAAAATGAAGCGGGAGCTTCAACGGAAGTATATTCCTGATCAATACAAGCAGGATCTGTTTTTAAAATTCACTCAGCTTCAACAGCAACAAATGACGGTAGAAGAATACGTCGCTGAATTTGAACAACTGTCCCTTAAGTGCGATGTGGTAGAACCAGAGGAACATACTGTGGCCCGGTTCTTGGGAGGTTTGAATACTGCCATTAGCAATATAGTTCAACTCCAGTCATACTGGACGTTTCAGGACGTGGTAAATTTGGCCTTAAAAGTAGAAAAACAACAGGGCCGTTTCAAGAAGTCAGTGAACAAGATCGGCTCAACCGAAGGGGTGATTGAACAAGAAAATAAACCCAACAAATACACAGGGGGATCGAGCAAATCGGAAGATCGATTTCCTCGAACGGTGAATCGCAATAATCAGGTTCCTGCTTCTTTACCTCCTCGCAAATGTTTTAAGTGTCAAGGTTTCGGCCATATAGCCTCGAACTGTCCCAACAGACGAGTCGTCACTATAATAGAAGAACCTGATCTTGAAGAAAGTCCTCTGAACAATGCTGTTGAATCAAGTGAAGCTGAAACAACATATCTCCACGGAGATGAGGGAGATCTCTTGGTATTAAGACACGCTCTTAATATTCATAAAGATGAATCATGGCTCAGACACAACATCTTTAGAACAAGGTGTACCGTGAAAAACAGAGTATGTGACGTGATCATTGATAGTGGAAGCTGTGAAAACGTGGTGTCCAATCTCATGGTTGAAAAATTACAACTACCGACCACAGATCACCCCAATCCATATTCACTGTCGTGGATACAGAAAAATGCAGAAGTACGAGTCTGTAAAAGATGTTTGGTGAACTTCTCCATTGGTCATTTTAATGATCAAGTCCTCTGCGACGTGGTTCCAATGGATGCCTGTCACTTGCTGTTAGGACGGCCATGGCAGTTTGACAAAAATACTACTCACCACGGTACTTCCAACACTTACTCATTTCTTCATAACCAGCAACAAATAGTTCTTGTACCATTACAAAATAAAGAGCCAGAGAAATCAAATGTGTCTGTCATAGTTGGCCGAAGTTTATTTCTTAAAGAATTACGGGATAAACAGGAAGGATTCCTGGTCCTATTAGTGGAAGAAAACGAAGAACATCAGTCTATTCCAGAAGAAGTTATCCCATTATTACAGAACTATGGGGATGTGCTGGTCAATGAACTTCCAGATGGATTACCCCCTTTGCGTGACATACAACATCATATGGACTTAATTCCAGGTTCTGTTCTTCCCAACCGACCTGCTTACCGCTTACGGCCAGATGAACATTCGGAGTTACAACGGCAGGTAAATGACTTGGTCCGGAAGGGCTTTGTCCGACCGAGTGCTAGCCCATGTGCTGTTCCAGCGTTATTGGTGCCAAAGAAAGACGGAAGCTTTCGAATGTGTATAGATAGTCGGTCAATAAACAAGATTACTATCAAATACAGATTTCCCATCCCTCGCATTGATGATCTCTTTGATCAACTACATGGAGCTGCTATTTTTTCCAAGATTGATCTAAGGAGCGGATATCATCAAATCCGCCTTCGACCCGGCGACGAGTGGAAAACCGCGTTTAAAACGCGGGAAGGACTATATGAATGGACTGTAATGCCATTCGGAGTATCAAATGCTCCCAGTACCTTCATGAGGCTGATGAATCAAGTTTTTCAACCGCTGCTGAGTAAATGTGTAGTCGTATATTTTGACGACATCTTGATTTATAGTTCTTCCATTCAAGAGCATCTGTTGCACTTAAAAAGTGTGCTAGATATTCTCCGAACACAACAACTGTATGCTAATCCGCAAAAATGTCAATATTTGACTACTAAGGTGGCCTTTCTGGGATTTGTAGTATCTTCTTATGGGATTGAGGCCGACCCCAGCAAAGTAAAAGCCATTATACAATGGCCGGTTCCACAATCCATCACCGAAGTTAGGCAATTTTTGGGACTCGCGTCTTTCTATTGCAGGTTTATAAAAGACTTCAGTACCGTAGCTGCGCCCATTACAGAGTTACTTAAAGGTGATAAATTTGTCTGGAACGACATTGCTAGCCACAGTTTTGAACAATTAAAGTTAATTGTTTCCACAGCACCTGTTTTGGCACTACCTGATTTCAATGAAGTCTTTGAATTGGATTGTGATGCGTCAAATGTGGGAATAGGGGCTGTCTTAAGTCAAAAAGGTCATCCAATTGCCTTTTTCAGTGAAAAGCTTAATGAGGCAAGACAGAAATATTCAGTTTATGATAAAGAGTTCTATGCTATTATTCGAGCTCTTCATCATTGGGATCATTATCTATTACCGAGTGAATTCATTCTATTTTCAGACCACGAATCATTACGATATATTATCAGTCAAAAGAAATTAAAGGGAAGACACACATCTTGGGTGGAGTTTATGGGAGCTTTCCATTTTGTACTTAAGCACAAATCAGGTAAACACAATCAAGTGGCAGATGCACTTAGCCGACGCTTATTATTAATCCATACTTTACAAACTAAGGTGATTGGGTTTGAACTACTCAAAGACGTGTATCCTCAAGATGCTGATTTTGGTGATATCTGGAAGAAGTGTTTGCAGGGAACGCACCAGCTTTATCATATTCAACAAGATCTTCTCTTTTGCGGAAATCACATTTGCATTCCTCAAGGCTCTATGAGACTAGCCATCATCAGTGAATGTCACGAAGCTGGGATTGCTGGACATTTTGGGCGAGACAAGACCGTGTTCTTAGTTAAAGAACATTTCTTTTGGCCTCTGTTAGATCGAGATGTAGATCGTTTTATAAAACGATGCCGAACCTGTGTTTTAGCAAAAACACAAGGACAAAAATTGGGACTGTATACGCCCCTGCCCGTCCCTGAAGGTCCTTGGTTAGATGTCAGCCTTGATTTTGTGCTTGGTCTTCCCCGAACTCAACGAAACAAGGACTCCATTATGGTAGTGGTCGATCGATTCTCCAAGATGGCACATTTTGTGTCATGTAATAAAACTCTGGATGCAACTCACATCGCTGATTTGTATTTCAAAGAGATAGTGCGTTTACACGGCATTCCTAAGACTATAACATCTGATCGAGATGTTAAATTCCTAAGTCATTTTTGGAAAACTTTATGGGGTAAGCTTGGAACCAAACTTCAGTTCAGCTCTACTGCGCATCCTCAAACTGACGGTCAAACAGAGACTGTTAATAGAAGCCTCGGTAATTTACTCAGGTGTTTCGTGGGAAAGAACTTGAAACAGTGGGATCTCATCTTACCACAAATCGAATTTGCATTTAACAGATCAGTGAATCAAGCGACTGGACACAGCCCTTTTCAAATAGTTTACGGTATGAATCCAACTTCTCCCTTTGATTTGATTCCCCAGGTTCAGAAACCACAGTACAGCAAAGAAGGAGAACAACGAAGCAAAGAGATTCAAAAACTTCATCAAGAGGTACAAGATCTGATTACCAAACATAATCAGAAATGTCAAAAGGCTGCTAACAAGACACGAAAACACGTTACGTTCAACGAGGGAGATCGAGTATGGATACGTTTACGGCGGGATCGATTTCCTCCAGGAGCTTTTGGGAAACTCAAACCAAAAGCTGACGGTCCTTTCCGCATTGTTAAAAAGATCAGTGATAACGCTTACCAGATTGATTTACCAGGCGAATACAATGTTTCAGCAACTTTCAATGTCGCCGACTTATCGCCCTACTATGAACCTGAAGTTCCACCTACCCCGGTGGACTGACGCCGGAGCTGTGAAACATGGATTCCTGACGCTGGAGCTAGTTTCGTATCCTCGTGTTATAAGGAACTTCAGAAAACTGCATTTGTTTGTGTTCTGTTAATCCTACTTACTTCCTGTGTAGCCTTCTTTCTATGTAGCCGTCACTGTGCCGACATGTGACTATAAAATGGCTAAGAGATAATGAATAAAGGATAGTTGATTTGAGCGGGTAAATAATTTTTCCTAGTTTTTGAATTCTGTATCCTGACCTTACGTCAGGTGGTGGTATTCGTTTTAGCTTGCAGGAACGAAGGAGCAACCGGAACTCGGTGACGATTCTTCAAGAACTGCGGCGTTCTGCTTCACTAAACCGACCAACGACTATTCCTTGAGTAGTTCGTTGTCAATGGATCTCATGATCCGCCATTCAACATTGAAGTGGAGAGGGGAGGCGTCGTCTTCTCCTTTCCTTGGTTTCTCTATTCAAAGTACGAGAGAGAGGTGGTCGGCGGAATTTTCAAGGAGAGGGAGAAGTTTTGGCCAAGTGGGAGAGAGGGGCGGGTGGGGAAAAATTAGAAGAGCTAGGTTAGATGAGGTGGCAAGTGATTTACAAAAATCTGGAATTAATTCTCAGATTTTAGTATGATGGAGGGAATAATTTGAAAAGGAGATTTCAAATTCCAAAAGTAATTAAGGGGGATTTAATGGGTAATCAAGAGAGGCCCATATAGGTGGCCGATGGCTTAATGAGGGGGAGAGAGGGGGTTTCTAAAGTTAAAACTGAAATTGAATTTCAGTTTTAAGAGAATTGGGAGGGAAATTTTGAAATCCAATTGAATTCCAAAACGGTTATGGCATTAAATAGCATTTAATGGGGAAATCTCCCTAGTATGGCCGGCGGCATGCTGGGAAGGGGAGAGGCAATCTCATGAGGTGGCTTCCCATTTGAATTAGTGATGTGACACAAGGCGATTAAAACTCCAATATCAAATGGAATTAAAATTAGGAACCGTCATGAAAACTTTCCAAATTTGGAATTCCAAATTAGGAAAGAATTTGAAATTTAAAATTCAAATTTCAAATTTAGGTATGTGGTGGAGATGGGGTGGCCGGGTGAGGGGGGGATTCGACGGCAGGGTGGTTGGCCGGGGCCGGGGATGTGGCCGGCGGTGGACTTCCAAGGGGGGGCGGCGGCTAGTGGAGATGGGAGGGCTATTCTTGTAGTGGATGGGAAGGAGATGGATACGAATACGAACGAGAAGATAAAGAAAATAAATCTAACCACGAATCGCGGACTCTTCCAACGATTGGTGGGCCTTGCGAATTGCTCCCCTTGAGCTCTCTTCCCTCTCAAGCACTCATGCTAGAAAAGTAGAAACAAACATAGCTTTTCATTCATCATTCATCAGTTCATTACATAAGAAATGACCATATATATAGGCCTCAAAATGACAACGGAAACAAAAGACTAAAATGCCCCTTGGGCTACAATAGAGACCAAATACCCATAAGGGGGTAAAAATGGAAAAACTGAAAAAAATAAAATAAATTACTACATAACATGACAAAATAATTAAAACTCCTGATTGTGGCCGTCGATCTCCGGTGTCTCCGATGGCACACATGTCGAAATTGCTGACGATGTCCTCATCACTATTATTTTTGATCTTTTTTGGTTGGAGCATCCCTTCTATTTGACGAGAATACTACAACAACAACATCAAGTCTTTATTCTACTATATGGGGTCGGCTATATGAATCCTTTTTCTCAATTGTGCCCTGTTAGAAGTTAAATTTTCATTTAAACCTAATAAAGAAAGGCTTGATGAGAATGGTGTGCAAATATTTTGTTAGCTGATTGCAATCATTTACTATTGTTTTTTATTGATTTTGATTCTGAGCTTATATATATATACACAAACACTTTTTTTTTTTTTTTTTTTTTTCATTTGTTGATTTTAACTGTTACAGTTCTGATAATTTGCTCCCCTTTATTCTTTTCAGATCTCAAGGTGAGTTAGTCAAATGAATTGCGTATTTGAGGATCTTGATGATGCAAACAGCTGTTACAATTTTTGGACATGAGCGAACATTTTTTATTGATGACAATCATCTTTTTCTGAAGGGATAAGAAGTCATTAGATTTTTGTTCAAGCTTTTTCTTTTGCAGATTAATTTCAACAAAAATGAGCATAGAAATTTTATTTCCTTTTACTCGTTAAGTCTTTCTGATTTCTTTATGAATATTGTTTGAACCCATAGAAATGCATTTAAAATAAATGTGGTAGAATAATTTATTTAGAGGGTGGGCAGATGAATGCTTATGTTGTCTTCACTTGGATAAGGTTGCATACATCAATCATTCCCTAAACTTTTATTGGCAAAAGCCTCATACAATAGATATGGTTTTTTTAAAGAAACTTCTAGTTCAGGAATGGTAATTGTAATAATTATTATTGTGTGACAAGATGTACTGGCATATGAAACAATTTACCAGAATTGAGTTGCTTCTCATATTTCTACGTTTATAATAGTTCTCAAAGCTTTAATGTTCTATCTGTAATTCTGGGAATAATGGGAACTACTCCTTATTGGTGTGGTGTATAAATAGATTTGAATTCTTAAGGAGTTTAAGATGCTAAAGTGACACCAAAAGCAATGCTACCTTAGCTGGTGCAAATTTATCTTTAGTTAGGCCATTGTACGTTATGTTTTTGGTATCTGCGCTGGCATATATATACTGAATTGCTGAAGTGGTATCTGCGCTGGCATATATATACTGAATTGCTGAAGTGATGTGAAACAAAATCCTGATCCCTTGATCTGAAGCCCATAAGGGTTGCGGGCCATTCATGACCGTTCTCAAGTTTGTTGTTCCTGATCTCACGTGAGCCTGAGATTTCCTTACTATTAACATCTTGATTTGCATGCACTTGTCTGTTGTGATTCACACTTCTCCATCAAGCTTATTTTTTTCATCTGTTTTGTGATTTTATATATGTGAGCTTATCCATGACTACCTCTAAGTTCTATTTTCATGAGATAAGCATTGTCAAATTATGTGACCTTTGATCAATTATTTTTGCGGTAACAACAAACTCTTAATTTTTATTATAATTATGAGGTCTCCAAGGCATATTAACTAATAAACTCTTGGGTTAATAAAAAAGAATCTTGCATATTTGTTGAATACTAATTCCTTTGAGTATGATGTAAGGGAAAATTTTAATTTTTAGAAGTCATTTATTTTTATCATTATGAGGCTTGAATTTTTTTTGGATAATTTCTTGTTTCTTCAGCTCAATTTGATATTCATTTTGTAAGTTTGATTGATTTCAAAATTGACTAAAACTATATTTTTGATTGTGTTACTAATACCAGTTTGTTGGTTTTAAAGTTTTACTAATTTTTTAGTTGGGTAATCATTAAAATTTCTTGTGGCATGAATTTCTCATATTTTTAGGTTATATTAAAAGAAGGGAAAATCTTGTTTTACTTGGTGGTTTTTGGAGTTGTGAATTGTGGTTTTGTATATTGCATCATTTAGTTGTTTTAAAATTCTGGACCTTAGGGCACTGTATCAAATTGGTATCATAATTCGTGATTCCCTCATCTTGTCAACAAGAAGTAGGACAATAATTGCTTTATTCAATAAAATAATAAGTGATCAGTTTAAATGTAATAAGATAAGTTATGGTTCTAGGCACAATAATATGACAATCATGAGATTCAAAATTATATTTCTACACTTGATAGAAGGTTAATCTAAAAGGAATTTTTGGAGTGGATCAATAATTTAGAAGATTTTTTTGAAATATATAATTTTCCTGATTTTCAAAGAGTTGAATGTGCCAAATCAAAATTAGTGGAATATGCTAACTAGTATTGTCAAAGTGTTGTTACTAAATCCACATTGGCTTCTATGATATATAAAGCTTAATGAGTAACATTTGTTTTTCAATGAATGCAGGGACCATTACATGATCAATTTAGGGCCTATTTGGTTGCAAGTATACAATTTCACGTATTTTGAGAATGCAGTGTGAAGTACATGCGGTGGTTTTTGATTTCTCATGGTTGTTCGGTTGATTTTAAACTTTATGTTGGGAAATTATTTTTCTTATTTGATTGGGTGTAAAGTTCATAGTAATTTGAATAAACAAAACCGAGACATCTTGATAAATATGCAAAGTAGAAGAAATAAATAAAAAAATTAATATTAATTTACCAAACAGAAAACTCTAATCCTAAAGAATGTAATCATAAAATATTAAAAATAAAGCCCAGTGATTTGACGTTAGATGTTGTTGTGTGGGAAGTAGTCAAGGGCTATGTTGGAGGTTGGGTCACAAGTCAGTTGTAGCTCGATGCTGGCGCAAGAGGTGTAGTTGTTGGCCAAGGACAACATAGGAAGTGGGGTTGTAAATCAAGGGCAGCATAGGAAACTTAATGCTGGTAGCTGTTGCACATTGATGATAGCCTGGTGACATCACCAACATAATGAGAGAGGAACATAGGAAGCAGGAAGGGCTGCAAGATTTCTTCTGTAAGCAATGATGAATTTTTAATTTGCATTGATTGTCAAATTTGCAATGCATTGAAATAGGGATTTTGCGGTTTTTTAAACTCCTGAAAAATTACTTTGCATCACTTTTACTTTGTATTAAATACTTTTAAAAATTATAACTCATTTTTTGTTTATTTTATTGCTCAAATGCTCAACCAAGCATTACCTTAAGGATTTTGTAAGCCAAGTGATTTTAATTTGTTTGAGTATTATGTATGGTTTAGAGGACTTGGAGCTAAATATGATTTACCTCTAGCCAAACATTTGAAATGAATTATATTACAATTGACAGAGAATCATGCACGAGGCTTTTTACATTAAGTTTAGATATTGAGGAGTATTATTATAATTCTATTCGGGCTATCACTCCTATAATTAATGCCTTTAAGGAAAAATCATCTTATCTACCTGTAAGGACTATCATATATATATATATCAGTACAAGATTCATGCATGATTGAATTTGATTCCAGTGCTGATATTAGAGTTTATACACCTATGGCTAATGCCTGTACAAAAAAATTATTATTATCTCCCTCTAAGGGCTATCATATACATGCCATCACAAGAATTGTGCATGATTGAATTTGATTCTAGTGATGATATTAGAGTTTATAAATAATTTATTTTAGGTTGTTCTGGATAGAAGAAGATTTACAATTACAATATGAATTTACACGTTGTTATTGAATCATAATATACTCCATAATAACATGTTCATGAATCTGAATCTATTCTCGAATAAGGGTCTAGATTTGAAACTGAAATCGGGGTACAACATCATATTTGAACTTGAACTTTCAGTAGCAATGATCATATTCCTGAATTTGAAGTTGACCAATCATGTCCATTGAAGTTTATGAATCAAGTAATCAACAGAGAAATTTTAAAATGCAACTCTTGATTAGTTATCTAATGTTAATTTTGACTTTAGTTCTTTATGTCTTGATATATATATATATATATATATATATATATATATATATATATATATTACTAAAGAAATCTTGTGATGAAAGTTTAGTTATATTAATATTTCATGTAATTTATTATTGAAAAATGTTTTTAAAGAAATTTGAAATTCAATAATCCTTCTTCTTAGTCAATTTTTAAGTTGCAGAACTCTTCAAAAATCCATATTTAAGCAATTTGGGTTAGTCTTATTGAAATGTTTACCTGCTCATATAAGCATATCATATTTGTTCTATTTGTTTTCTTTGAAGTTTCTTTATCATTTCTTTTAGGAATAAGCTATATGTTTTTATTTGCATCCCTTAGGACCCATATATGCATGATGATATTCTTCGGAAGTAGGAAATTGACTATTAGTTTTGGCAATTATAATTTAGTTATTGATGTGAACAAAAGATTGACAGAATTTAAATTAGGTGATAATGATGTGTTTGAATCTAGAAAAGTTTTCTACACATGCCTTAAAGAAATTAAATGCGCTATTTGAAATTATAAAGCACATTTGGATAAATTCTTATAAATTAGAAAATATAGGATGTTTTGCCATTATTAGTTTTTAGTATGTATGATTTGACATTATTTCATGAACACTAAATGAATGCTTTGTGAATTCACATCTAATACTATCTTAAATTTTTACATTCTTGTTCTTGAAGTTACGTTAGATGATGAAATGATGATATACTCAAGAGATATCTTGTGCACTGACATTATAGACTTATTTATGGTGAATTTTAGATTACATTGTAGGAAGTGCAACATTTATGTTTTGATTTTCTTGATGAATGTCAAATGCCAAATTATTTATAGTTGAAATTTTCATTACCAGACATGCTTTATTGAATTTAAAACTTTACACTTATTGAAAACACAAATATTGTCAATTGTATAATCATGCATATAATGTTATTTATGAGAAATGGTAGTGTACTCTATTTTTTTGAAAAATATAAAATACACAAATTGCTAGAGCTGAAATTTTCTTTTCTGGGATCCTTGGTGGGAAGCAAACCATGATTCCTCGATCCTAGGCCATTTGTGATTATCTCCATGATCGTTGTTCTTGATTCCATGAGAGCTTGAGCCTTTTGTGATGTTGACCTCCTGATTCACAGGCACATAACTTCATTGTGATCTAAATGTCTTTGTTGCACTTGTTTATGGCTTTTGTTTTGCAGTCATATCTCTGCGACCATTTTTGCACCTGCCTCTATCTACTATTTTTGTAAGCTGAGCACCATTGGATTATATTAACTGAGTGTGATTGCTTTTAAAAGAAGACCGACCTTGTAATTTTTATCAGAATATGAAGTGTTTAATGGTGTATTCTTTTGACATGGTAAACTTATTGTTTTGTTTTCAATCTTGTATGCTTGGTTTGTTGTTTATACTTGATACCTTCGAGTGTAGTGCATTGGAAACAATATTTGGGGGAAAGTTATCTTCTTGTATTGATGCAAGACTTAGATTTTTTGTATTTGGTGATATTTTACCTTGTTCTCTTTTCTTCTGTATAGCCATATATTGCTTTTACGAGCTTGATTAATTTTAAGCAGATTGGCTACAAGTGGCTTTTTGATTGTGTTGTTAGTTCCAATTTCATATTGTTCCTTTTGTAGTTTCAAATTCCTGCTAAATTTCTTTGATTCGAGCAATCATTAAATTATCTTTTGCTATGGATTTATCATATTTTCGTGTTTACATCAACAAAATACAAGTTCTTAACTTGAATGGTGGTCTTTGGAATTGCAAATTTCAAATGTGAAATGTGTGGTTGTATCATTTAGTTGTATTTGTAATCCTAGACCATAAAACATCCTATTTTATACAGATTTGGAATTAAATATACCTCTTTTGTAAATATGCCTGGATGCTTTATCTTTATGATGATAAATCCAATGCTTCTTAATTAGTTTTTATAAGTTTATTTTTCTTTGTTTAGGATAGTTTCTTCCATTGTTTTCTGGATGCTTTCGTAAATATTTTGATTCATGCCGGGTAGGTCGACTATGGAAGCCATACATTTATTAAGAGGTTTGATGGAGAAATATAGAGAAAATAAGGAGGATCTACATATGATATTTATTGATTTAGAAAAAAACATATGATAAAGTTCCAAGAGAAGTGCTATGGAGAGTTCTTGAAAAGAAAGGAGTTAATAACGCTTATATTCAAATCATTAAAGATATGTATGCAGGAGCTATTACTTGTGTTCAAATACAAGGTGGTTTGACCAAGTATTTCCCTATTTTGGTTGGGTTACATCAAGGATCAGCCTTAAGCCCATATCTTTTTGCTTTAGTCATGGATGTTCTCACTAGAAATGTGCAAGAGGAGGTACCTTGGTGTATGTTTTTTGCTGATGATATTCTTCTTGTTGATAAGACTAGAGAGGGAGTTGAAGGTAAACTTGAATTATGGAGGTCAACCTTAGATTCTAAAGGTTTTCGCTTGAGTAGATCTAAAACAGAATATATGGAGTGTAATTTTAGTAGTAATAAACCTAGTGAGGGGATTGTGATTTTGGCGATCAAGTCATTAATAAGAGTACATGTTTTAGATATCTTGGATCAATTGTTCAGAGTGATAGTGAAATTGATGGGGATATTATCAGCAGAATTCAAGTTGGATGGTTGAAGTGGAGGAATGCATCGGGCTTATTGTGTGATAGAAAAGTACTACTCAAACTCAAGGGAATATTCTATAAGATGGTGGTGAGGCCTGCAATGCTTTATGGTGCCGAATGTTGGCCATTAAAAGAGAAGCATAATACTAAGTTAAGTGTGGCAAAGATGAGGATGCTCAGGTGGATGAGTGCCTTTACCATTAGAGATAGGATACGAAATGAGCATATATGTGAAATGGTTGGAGTAGATCCAGTAGAAGATAAGATTAGAGAGAGTCGCCTTAGATGGTTTGGTCACATAAAACGGCGGCATTCCAATGACCCGGTTAGGAGAGTAGAGGTATTAGATTTGACTTATGTTAAGAAAGGTAGAGGCAGACCTAAAAAGTCTTGGTTAGAAAATATTAGGAATGACCCTTCTTTATTAGATTTAAATGAGAATTTGACTTTTAATAGTACATAATGGAGAAAAAGGATTCATGTAGCCGACCCCATGTAGTGGGATAAAGGCTTGATGATTTTGTTGTTGTTGTATGCTTTCTTAAATATTTTGAAACAAGTTGTGGTATTTTTTTCCCCCATGAGTTCTACCCTTTATTTAAAACTTCAATTTATTTTTTAGTGAGTCTGATACAGGACTAAGCGAAATGAGTCATGCAAATAGATATTTAGGCTATAAGATAACATCAAAGACAACAAAATAAACTTCATAAAACATTAATAACAATGAGAAATTTTGAACTATTAGATCATGTGATAGCAAGAAACTAACAAGTAAATGCTAAACTTTAAAAAATAATTGAATTAATTTAGACTAGCTAACATGGGTTGGCAGAAGTCCAACATTTAATTAAAGGACTAGTCACTAGAGTTTCCGATCACTCAAATTTAAGTACGGCTTGACAGATCAATCAACACATAATAGATGATACTACTATGAATGAAATGAAAAGATCAATATTTCGTTAGATGAAGAACAAGGGAAGGGTTTGATACTTAGCTCATGACTGGGAGGAATGAAGTCCTTGATGAAATGACGGCTAGGTCCTCCTTGGATTCCCCTTGAAACCCTTACTCTTTGATAAATTGATGTTCTCATTTCAAAAGTAGATGTTAGGTTTTTGGAAAGGTAGAATAGTGAGGGAGAAAAGAAAGTTTTAACTATAGGAGGATTTGTAAGTGGAGAAATCAGCTTGGGAGGTGAAAAGGTAGAGTTGGTTGCTTGGGAAAGAGAGAGAGCTGATGTGGTTTGCTTGGGAAGGGAAATATTTGGCTTGGGAAAAGAAAAAAGTTAAAGTGGTTGCTTTGGGAAGAGAGAGAATATAATGTTGCTTGCTTGGGAAGGAAAGTATTTGGGTTGGGAAAAGGAAAAGTTGAAGTGGTTGCTTTGGGCAGATAGAGAATTAAATGTAGCTTGCTTGGGAAGGGAACTATTTGGCTTGGGAAGAGGAAAAGTTAAAGTGGCTTCTTTGGGAAGAGAGAAAAGTTAAAGCTGTTGTGGGTTCCCATATGTCACAATTAATTGAGACAAACACTCAATTAATGTGAATTAATTACAAGATTGGGAAGCCCAAGTGTCTAGGGTGTTGAGGAGAAGGTGGAGGCGGGTAGAATGGAAGGAAGAGAGGAAGTGGTGAGTTGAGGGCAGCAGGTTGCTGCAGCTGTGGGGATTATTAGACAGCTAGAGAAGAAGAAGAAGAGATAGAGAGGGAGATGATATCAACCAAGAGCTCACAAGCTGTTGGGTATTTCTTTGCATTTCTCCAAAGGACTTCACACAAACTCAACTCACCAAGAGAAGAGGAAACATATAAGTAGAAATTTTATATCAAATATTCATCCTCCTTACAAGAGAACAATTGGCCATATGTATAGGCACCAAAACATAAAAGGAATAAAAGACAAGAAGGCCCTTGGCCAAACAACACAAAAGCTCCCTCAAGTGAGGATAAAATTGTAATAAAATAAATAACATCACATAAGTCTCCTACAACACATGAAAACTAAAAAAAATCTAAAGACTCAATCAAGGCCGTAGATCTTCACCCTCTATGGTGATAAACCCTCCAAGCTCTGATGTCCCCATCAGAGTCTCCCCCCATTAATTTTATAATATTTTGTTCATGCTTATTGGGTGGGGATTCTCGAACATTTGATTTTGAACTGATCATTAAAAGTGTTTCTGATGGTGTATATGCTGGCATAGGCAAGGATAAGTCTGCTAAAAACTAAACTTTTTTCTTCATCTTAAAACTTTATTTGACATTTATTTACAATTTTTTTTTTCTAATTATACGTATTTTTTCAGAATTCTCATGATTTGGACAGGATCCAATTTGGGTTGGCAGTTTTTTGCCGTTTAAATAAGTGGAGCTATAGCTAACTGATTATACCTCTTTTTTTTTTTTCTAATATCTATTGAAGTTGAAGATTTCACACTTTTTGTATTTAAGTATATTGAAATTTGAAAGGGCTGTTTCTAATCTCCTTAAGCTGTTTATTTTAGAAAAAGGTTGTGTCTAGGTGCCCATGCTTATCTTGTTGGCTACGTGATTTCTTGTCTGATTTAAAATTTTTAAAAAATGTTGGACAATTTTTTCCTGTGTCAGAAGTAGTAAGTTTGTCAATGGAGACATGGCAGCCTATGGAGGAAAATTTATAAATTACCAAAATTTATTCTGTTGCAAGCTTTTTTAAACATTTTTGTTGCATCTGTTTTATGTCCGTGAATATATGTTTGCCTGCACTAGGTTTGGTGGGACGGTTATATTAATCTTTAGTTGAGCTTTGCTATTAATTGTGTTTTTGAATGCTTGGGTAACTTTTACTAGACTTTGAATATCCCAATATTCTTGTTATGTCTTGCCTATGCGAAATGTTATGCTGTTCAGATGGCAGGTTGATCTATAATAGAGCTTTGGCTATTGTAACCTCATTATCATGTTCTATTTGTGTAGATTAATTTTGAGTCCTGATGTGATATCTTTTTTTTTTTTTTCAATCAGAGCCATCTGAACAGTATTCATGTAGCCGACACCATATAGTGGAATAAAAGCTTAATGTTGTTGTTGTAGAGCCAGGTTATAAAGTTCAATCTGTACTTAGAACTGTATTGTCCATATATCTAAGCCACTTGTTGATAATCCCCTGTTTTGGTTCAGTGTTGCTATAGATTCTTGATTGTGATTTTACCTTTTCAAGAAGAAATTTTTTCTTCTGGATTTTTTTGAGGTAACATGTAGCGGTATTTCCCATTTATTTTGTAAGGCTTTCTTTATTTCTCAGGTAAGCTGGATATATCCACCGTTGTTTATAAAGCTGGTGAATGCATGCAAGAAATTTTAAGAACTTGGAGGGAGTTCGAAGCATCTCAGGATAGTAAAACTGATGAAGCCTCCCAAAACTATCCTACCCTTGAAATTCGAATACCTGTGGAATATGTTACTTCTACCAATCGCCAGGTGAGTAATCCTTTGGGTTTGTCTGAATTTGGTCATTTGCTGTGGTAAACAGGGATGGAATGATGCAGAACTATTTTACAAGAGCTTGGTGATTAATTAACTACTTTAATGAAATAATATTTTCTAATGAAGAAAGATTCCATTTCTTTGGCTCTAAATCTTGTTGTGAAAGATGGGGGTGACGTAGTCATATTCAAGGTAACTTGGTCCTATTAAACTGATAAGAGTGAACATCAAGTTGACATGGATGTTAGGGTGCACTCTTTCTTATGATGTGGGATGACTCTAGCCATAATAAAGAACATTTAATAAGTTTCTTTTTCTGCAGAGAATGCTTTGATTGAACTATTTTACCCATCATCATACTTTTTTTCCTGGATCTGCATATTTTGGCCTCTTATTTTTCAAAATATGTATTGTAGTCTCAAAGGTTTGGGAGACACAGATATTGGCACATTCTATTAGCTCATTTAGGTCCATTATGGTGAAGTCTCCGGTTTTATTTAGTATATAGGTTATCAAAAATCATGGATTTATAAAATTATGTTTCTGCATGCTACAATATGCGCACCAGACTAGTCGATTGCTTTTTGCCCTCATAGTCCATATTTAGTTGGTGTGGTTACCGCTATCTCCTATGCATGAATCATGATGTAAGCATAGTTCTGTAATCTAATTATTGTAAACAATGAGATGTTTCCGACTATGTTTGCACAGTTCATTGAAATAGAATTCAAAGTGTCCCTATTATTGTGTTTATTTGTTGCAAATGTTGCCATTGAGGGTGTTATTCTTGTCCAATAACTCTAGGTCAGGGGTGCACAACTTTGGGGGACAGATATATATACAAACGATTCAGATCTTGTTGCAGGTTCTTTATCGACCAGGCTTAGATAATTTTTCTAACTTCTCATGTAATTATATAATGATATCCTTATCTTCTTTACCAGTTCTCATGCACACTGGATACTGTTGCCCAACATCAGCTCCTCCTCCATCTGCAATTCATGAGTTGAGGACGACAATTCAAGTGCTACCTCCACAAGAATGTAAGTCAATCATCATCAGATATGCTTATCGTCGATATGTATGGTATTGTGGATCATGAGAGGGAGCTGCATTCATCAATTCTTCTATTTGAATACTTTAATATCTGTTATGCGTCAATTTTTCCTTTCATCCATATGAAAAGTTATAAGTCAATTTTTCCTTTCATCCATATGAAAAGTTATAAAGAAATCAATTTAATGTTTCTTAGCTGCAACTTTCCACTTGACAATTGCATTCCTCTCATTTTTCTAATTCCTTATGATGAAATGGGAGGTGTGTAAGGGATGCTTGCCTTGGGGTTCTCTGGGGACAATTATCTTAGTTATCTTAGTTATTTTCACATGTTTGAGGAGTGGGTAGAGGGTGATGAGTTGGTCAAATTGTGCAGGGAAGCAATCATCATATAATATATATAATATGAACCTTAGGCGGCATCACGACTAATAATAATAATAATAATAATAACAACAAAGAGTTAGTGCGTGGAATAAAAAGAACAAAAAATAAAATAGACAGAAATAAAAGTACATAAATAAAAAGTTGCAAGCGGCGCAGCAGACCATGAACAAAAATAAAATAATAGGAACGAAAATTGCAGAAAATAAAATAAAAAAAATTAAGGTGCAAGAAAATAAAATAACAGAAATAAAAGAGTTAATAAGCAGTGAAAATTATAATAAAATAAATAAATAAACAAATATTAGTAGTTGAACAATTTCAAAAAGTTTGTTATTCAAAGATGTGTTTCCTGTTATAAGTCTCTGGAGTTCGAAGAGAATTATTTATTTTATTTTATTTTTTCAAATTTTATTTGGTGATGTTATTATGATTCTATTTTGAAATTGTTTTATTTTTTAGATTTACAGTCTAAAATTTTATGATATTATTTTAGTACTTTGTAAAACTTAACCCAAACAGTTGACATTAAAATTTTCCTTAAACAACATCTTGCCTTAAACATAAATCAAAGTGTATAACCGGTTAATTTGGTAGACTGAAAATAATATCTTTCAGACAAAGAGTCTCCAAAATAGAAAGATAATTTTTTCAAGGCACGCGAAAAAGAAAAAGATAAGGAAGGCTAAGAAGATATGAAGAAAGACATGAAAATTTGAATAAAAAAAGTTTATTACAAACCTTGTAAAGTTTTCATAATCTACTCCAAAAGATGTTTCTCGACTAGACAACTATTTACAAGAGAGAATTCTCTAGCTTTCTCTCCATCACTTCTCTTTCTCTTTCTCTCTCTCTCTCTCTCTCTCTCTCTCTCTCTCTCTCTCTTCTCTCTTTCTCACTTACAAGCTCACTATTCTCCAAGTAGCTCTCTAAATGATTCACACTTACAAACCTTCTCTCATTGATATTTATAGAGTTCTTGCCATAATTATAAACTTAATTTTTATGGTTGAACACATCTTACTATAATTTAAAAGACATAATTATAAATAGTGACAAATATTATTAAAGAAGATTTTTTTTTTGAATCTTTCTCTTTTATACTTATCATTTCAAAGTAACACTTGGATGATGTAGATTCCTTATATTGGGTATGCATAATTTTTTAAAAGTATTATGTATGTATGAAAAGTACCAGTACTATTCATTCGCATAGTACTGTAGGGCCCACCATACTTACAAATATTTGTCTCTGAAATATCACCTATAGAGTTAGAAAATGTGTACATTAGCTGTATTAGGCGTGATCTTATTCTATTTGTAGTATTGGAGATTGTATTTTTGATAAATCAAATATTTCTTTTACTGTTGGATAAGAAGTATTTAGTTCCATCATTTTGTAATTTTTTTACTAGTTATATATTTTTGGTTTTATAGTTAAAAGTGTAGAAATAATTTTCAGCTAATGGAGTGTCCAAGTATATTTTCTCTTTCGGGATTTCTCCAACAAGCTTATACATAAAATTATCTTTTTTATATTTTCAGATACAATCAGAACTTTGTACTATAGCTCTCCGATGATCTATTTGGTTTAAGAGGAATGTATAATCCTAAATCTCAGAATTTCTCCTAAATGTAAACATATAAATGCTTATAGTCAATGATGATCTCCATAGTTCTGATTTTATATGTATGTTTGTTTGGTTCAATTTTTTTCTTCATTCTATTTTGGTGGTGTAGAATCAATAAAAAATTATATTGCTCTTGTAGGTAAGGATAATATATTTTTAATTATCCTATGGAGTTTTTAGTAAAAAATGTCTATTCTTCTATCTGTTTCAATCTATACAGAGCTTAATAATTCATGAATTAGTAATAATTGAGGGGACATATTTATATTTCTCTAAATAAAATTCTAATATATATCTAATTCAATAAAAGCTTTGAATATATCATATTTTATCTAGCATGAACATCCTTCGTGAAGATTATTCAGATTAATATATTTTGGTGTATCTTTCTAACATTTTTGAGTAAAATTATGATATATTTTTTGGTTGTTGAAATTTCACTTATTTGAAAATAGTCTTGTGCGAAATGTCCTAAAAATTTACTAAGTATTGTAAACTCTATAAAATTAGTTTGATAAATAAGTTCGTATATCTTTTCACCTTTTTCTCCAGGGAGGATTATGACCCTTTCTATAATCTTCAAATTACTCGAAGAACTTGATTCTTTGTATGAGTTCTTTTGCTCTAATTCTTTTGCTTTTATTAGGAGCTATTTTATTATTGCCATAGTTTCCAGGAAGACTTCTTAATTTTTTTCTTCTTCATCTTTTCTCAGAATTTTGAAACAGTTATAGCATATTAGGGAAGAAAAAACTTGATAATTCGACCATTATTTTTCTCTCATTTCTTTGTGAGCCTTATAGAGGTCTTCATATCATTACCAAAAAGTTTTTTTTTTATGCTTTTAGTTGTTTAGCTGCCTCACTCTAACTTGCACATATTTTTTATTTGAGAATCTAATATGTTCCCATTTAATGTATAAGCCTTTCTTAATATAGTCAAAGAATTTTATCTCCTTTTTTGAGCTCGAGGTGTTTTTAACTTCTTTGTTATGCTTAGCAAATATAACAATAAATTCACAATCAGTTCTAATGGAATTTCATTTTTATCAATATTAAAAAATAAAATATTTCAAGATTATAAATTATAGCAAGAATTTCATAATCAAGAGAAGTTAAATATTTCTTTTCCTTATAAATTTTAGAAGCATATCTACAATTTTTTTTTATTTTTGTTAAAAAATTTATTTGATTTCCTGATAAGTGTTCCTCCAAATCTTTATTCACAACCATCAAATTCTATAAAAAATAATCTGAATAAAGAAAAAGAGTTAGTTTAGGCAATTTTGAAATCAAATATTTAATTTTCTATACTAGTCCTAAAAATTTTTAACAGAGAAGATGTTTTACTGGTACAAAATATTAAAGATTTGATTTCTAAATTGCTTGAACAAACTCTTTCGCTTGATTAAGATTATTTGATCATACATTATGATGATTGTGAACTAGGATGAAAATGAACATTTAGCAGGAAGCCAAATAATTTTTCTTATAAAAATGAAAAAAAAATCTCTAGATATGTTTTTGAAATTTATAAAGAGAAGATATGTAACTTCTTTTGATTATAAAATTTTTGCTATCATTTATAATCTTGAAACATTTTATTTTTAATGTGATAAAAATGAGATTGTTATTAGAACTGATTGTGAAGCCATTGTTAAATTTGCTAAGCAAAACAATTAAGTAAAAAATATACTGAGCTTAAAAAGGTGTATTAAATTCTTAGACCATATTGTTAATAAAGGCTTATACATTAAATGAAAATATATTAAATAAAAAGATAATTTCTACCCAGATTAGTTATTTATGTAATTAAATCTTTGATAAATATCATATTTAATTTTGTTTTCTAAATATTTTGTGAAGAATTTGATCTTATGAATGTTTTCGACGGGATGGAGAACAAAGATAATAAAGGAAAAATATAGTAGAAGAAAAATAAAGAAAAGTAATGCTTATAATTATAAAATAAAAGAATGGTTAGATGAATGACAGAAAGATCTCATTGACAACATATGAAATATAAAAGCTGATTCCACTTCTCTAGGATAAAAGAAACTGATTATAAGTGCTTTAATCAATTCCTTTTTATTAAAAACTAAAAAGAATCCTGAAAAAATTTCCGTCGTTGTGCTATTTTTCCTCTTTCCAAATCAGGAGTATATGTAAGCTGAAGTGAAGCAGTTGAACAATTAAAAGCATCAAAGAAATCTTTTTGGAAAGGATATGAATACCTCCGGCAGACACAAAGAAATAAAAGAAAATGTAGGGCCAAATTATTATGTTTTTTCTTATTAGATATGCTATGACAACTTCAAAATTTTGAGAAGAGATTAAGGAGAAACAAATAGAGAAGTGATGCATTCATGTTTTTAATTTATTTTGTTTTGATGTAATATGAACAATATTTAGTTATCCAATGCTGGAGAACATCCAATGATCATGGTAGGAGGTGCTTGGGCATGACAAGTCTTGGGTTTGTTGGCATTTGGGTCCTTTTTGTCCTTTGGGCTGTTTGCTGTATTTCGGTTTGGGACTTGGCTATTCTCGAGTTGGGCTTTGGCTGCTTGGTTTTGAGCTTAAAAGGTTGGGTTCTACTTGGTGCTAGCTCATTAATGCTTGAGCTGAAGTTTAGCTCATTATTTGGAGGAGTAATTGCACTTCCTAGCTCATAAATTCAAAAAAGGTATGTGGAGTGGATCTTGTCTCTTCCCATTTTTGTGTCTCTTTGGTTTCTTCCTTGGGAGTAATTGCAGTGGGCTGGTTGTCTTTTGGGATTTCTCCCTGGCTACTTTCCCGTGAAACCTCTGCCCCGTTTCCTGTGTTGGCTCCTCGGGTCCCTCTCTGGCTTCTTCCCCGTGTCTCCCTGGTTGGGTTTCCCGTAAATTTTCTTCCTGTTTTCTGTACAAAATTTGAGGGCTATTGTGGTGTCTTTTTGGCCTTTCATTTCACCAAACCTGATTGGTTTTGGTTGGAGGTGGAATGGCTGTTTGGCTTCTTTCTTTTGCTTATAAATTAGAGATGTTTTGGAATGAAAGAGGTTGTTGAATACTTGAGCAAAGTCTCTACTAAAAACCCGAGGGTTTCTTCTCTTGGAAAAGCTTGAGAGCTTGTTCCACCCCCTTTCCTCCTCTCTATTTCGTCTTGACTTCTAACCTCTTCTTCTCTATGCAAGTTCCACTCCACCTGTATTCTTCTTCTAGAGCTTTTGGAAGTTGTTTGTTAGCTGATTTTTGGAGAAATTTGCCGGAGGAGTTTGCTAGGACGTTGGACTCTTTTACAGTGGTGGACCATTGGTTTGCAAGCCTAAGCACAATTTTCATATATTTTCCTACTCTCACGGTTGTTCTGAGGATAATATTTTTATGTTATAATTTTGTTTCATTTGATTTGACTTTTCATTTATCCGGATGCTTGTTTTGATGTTTGCAAGTTAAAGTGAATCGAGTTTTGGTTTTATTTTGGCCTTGTGTTCTCCAACTTGGTTTTATATTCTAGTTTGTTTACATCAAGAAGATCTCCTAAAAATAATGATTATAGAAAAATAGCTTCGGATTGAAGCGAAAGAATTAGCGTAATATATTTATATAAAGAATCAAGTTCTTTCAGTAACTTGAAGATTGCATAAAAGATCTGAATCTTCTTTGGAGAAAAAGGTGAAAAAATATAATTTTTTTTATCAAATTAACTTTGTAGAGTTTATAATACTTTATGAATTTTTGGGACTTTTAGCATAATGATATTTTCAAATAAGTGGAATTTCAACAGCCAAAGAAATATATCATAATCTTGTTAAAAAATATTCGAAAGATGCACCAAAATATGTTATTCTTAACAATTCTCACGAATGATGTCTAGGCTAGGTAAAATATAATATATTCAGAACTTTTATTGAATTAGATATATATGAGAACTTTAGTTATAAAGATTTAAAAATATCCTCTCAACTGTTACTAACTTATGTGTAATTAAGCTTTTGTATTGATTAAAACAGATAAAAATGATATTTTTTGCCGAAAACTCCAGAGGATAATTAAACATGTATTACCCCTTTCTACACGAGCAATATAATTTTACATTGATTATACACCATTAGAATGAAATGAGAAATGATTTAACTAAGTAAAAATATTATATAAAATTAGAACTATGGAGAGCAATATTGACTATGAGAATTTCTCTGTCTACATTTATGAGAAATTTTTATATTTAGTATTAGACATTCATCTTAAAAATCAAATAGATCACTGAAAAGCCATAATTCAAAGTTCTGATTAGTTCTGAAATATGGAAGAGATAATTTTTTGTATAAGATTGTTGAAAAACACTCTTACAGAGAAAATATACTTTGACACTGCATTAGTTAAAAATTATTTCTATACTTTTAATTATAAAACAAAAATATAAAACTAGTGAAAAATTATAAAATTATGGAACTAAATATCCGTTATCCAATAGTTTAAAAAATATTTGATTTACTAGAAATGCAATCTCTAATACTGCCAATGAGTGATGATCAAATCTGATATAACTAAGGTATACATTTTCTAACTCTACAAATGACATTTTTGAAGAATATTTGGAAGTATGGTGGGTCCCACAACACTATTTGATTCCAAAGAAGTCTTCTTTAGTGCTATTTGTCACTATTTGTAATTATGTCTTTTAAACAATGATAACGCGTGTTTAATCATGAAACTTAAGTTTGTAATCATACGAAGAACTTTATAAATACCCATGAGAGTGTGTTTGTAAGTGTGAATCATTTAGAGAGGCATTTGGAAAAGAGCTTGTAAGAGAGAAAAGGGAAAGGGAGAGAGAGAAGTGGGGGAGAAAAAGAGAGAATTCTCTGTTGTAAATAATTGTCTAGTCAAGTCAAATCTTTTGGAGTAGAAAAGAAAAACTTTTAAAGGTTTGTAATAAACATTTTATCCTAGTTTTCATGTATTTCTTCATGTCTTTTTAGCATTCCTTCCTTTTTTTGAGTTTTAAAATAATTTTCTTTTTATCTTGGAGACACTTTATTCGAAAGACATTATTTTCAGTCTACCAACAAATCAGCTCAGTCAATGCCCATTTTGATTTTCGTTTAAGAAAATAGTCCGTTTGAGGAAAATTTTAGGGTCAACTGCTTGGGTGATGTTTTACAAAGTATTGAAATAATATCATAAAATTTCAGACTGTAAATCTAAGGGGTAAAACAATTTCAGAATATAATCATGATATAAAAAAAACTCACGAAGAAGTATCCTAACTTCCGGTTGATATCATCAACAAATATAATCGAAAAAAAATAAAAAAAAAAATTCTCTTCGAACTCTAGAGACTTCTAATAGGTAACTCATCTTTGAAGAAGAGACCCTTTGAGGCTGTTTAACTACTAACTATTGTTTCTTTATTTTTTTTTTAATTTTTGCTGCTTACTAACTCTTTTATTTTCTTATACTTTAATTTTTATTATTTTATTTTCTACAATTTTTTCCTATTAATTTCTTTTCTGTTTATGGTCGGCTGAGTCGCATGCAACTTTTTATTTCTATATTTTTATTCTGTTTGTTTTTATTTTTATTTCATTACATTATGCACACCAACTCTTTATTATTTTTAAGCCTTTAATAGTCGGCCTGCCGCTTAAGGCTTATATATATATATATATATATATATATATATATATATATATATATATATATATATATATATATATATATATATATATATATATATATATATATATATATATATATAATTGTATTAACCCTTTTGTTAGGTTACTGCTTGTTATATTTTGCTATTGCTTAATCATTTAGGTTCTTGTCCGTATAGAAGACTATGATTGGTTGTTTTAATATTCTTATTCATCTATCTCGGCTTCTCATGTTTTTTGTTTTGATCTGCTACAACTGCCTCCAATAGTATACTTTTGGTTTTAGATTTAAATGTTTAATAGGTAACCAGTAACAGTTTTTTTTCTCATTGACTCCGTTCCTTTTCCTATTTTTGCGAATGGGTCTTTTTCTCATTTCTGGAAAGGGCCTTATTTTTCATTTAAAAACTCAATCTTTAAGCCCACAATTTTTTGGTTAAATTATTATATTTCCTTGCAGAGACTCACAATTATTATGTTACATTTTTCTCCTTCATTGTGTCCTTTTATATTTTAGCTCGAATAACACGATTAGTGATGACACTCTTACCATTTTCACTAGCATTGTTGGTTGGGTTAGCCTCCTCCCAATAAAGTTAGAATTTTGACCTCTTTTTCTTTGTCGCTATTGAAGTTTAGCTGTCATGTTTGTGTTTTGGGTAAGCACCACTATGCGTATTCTCTTTCTTCTACATTTGGTTGTTGATTGAGTTAGTTTACTCAGACATTTGGGATTATGGTCCTAACATCACTCACCTTGGATTCCATTATTTTGTCATATTTATTAATGATTTTTTATTGGTTACTTGTGTTTATTCATGCAAATTTTGGGCATAGGTCCTTCTTGCCTTCCAAAAATTTCATCAAGAATTAAAAGTTTATTTTTTCGCTTTAATCAAAATGTTACACATGATGATGATTGAGTTTATTATTCTTAGTTTCACACTTGCTCAATATGATATTATTCATCAAATTTCTTTTCCCTATATATTTAAACATAATGGTATCTTGGCATAAAAAAATCGCTATGCTCTTGATATTGCAAGGACATTGATCTTGCATATTAATGCTCTTTATTAGTTTTGGGGATGCAATTTTGAAAACCTATTAACTCATCAACCATGTCCCTTTCTTCTCTTTCTTGATAATTTTACACCTTTTTTCACTCTTTTCTTTTGATCAACCATTTTTTCCCTTACACCTTGGTTGTACCTACTTTATTCATATATTTAGCTTAGATGATAAACTATCTCTTCATGGCATTCGATGTATCTTTCTAGTGTGTTTTTTGCACTAAAAAGTTATTGATGTTGTGATACCCTACTCGACGACCAAACACTATAGCCAATGCAACTTTTTAGGAGTCTACATCTTTCTTTCTTTTTTCCTTAACCTTTATTATCCATTCTTCATCCTCCCTAAGCTGTTTTATCCACCTCTATCTCTCTTATGGCTTACTCCAAAAGTTTACTTTCAACGACCATGATCTTCTCTTGCAACACCACCTATCACTTTGTTAGATTCAATTGAGTATCCTTAACTGAAGAGCTTTCTAATCTATGATTTCCAGTTACAACATGAAAAGGTAAAACTAAACACATTACTTATCTTATTCTCTCATATATATTATTTGATTATCTATCAGATTCCTTCCATACGTTATCCTTGCCCCTATTATATGTATCTATATCATGAAGCGCTAAAGAATATTTTATATAAATAAGTTATGGATGCTGAAATGGGTGCTCAGTTTTGTCATTATACATGAGATTTGGTTGTTCCCCTCTTGTAATTAAACTAAATTCATGTAGACAAGTATGCACCGTCAAATTTCATTATGATGGCTCGCTTACTAATTTACTCTGATACCATGTTGAACTTTAATAAAGATGACTAGAGAAGCAGCGTTTAAGCAAGTATAATGCGAGTGAGAAGACATGAAGCTAAATTTTACTAGTTCTTAAATGAAACATTAGCAGTAAGAGAGCTATAGCTCTATTTATAACAAGAGAAGGTACAACCATTTATTATAGAGTCATAGACTATATATGTGTATGGCTGTAATGAAGAGGTATGTCATTCCTGAGTATATGGTTTACAAAAGCATTTGAGGCGTATGCCTCGAGGCGCGTCTTTATTCGAGGCACAACTTGGATGCCTCGAGGCTTAAGCTTTGGTGGTTTGAATGAGGCTTATGATTTTTTTTATCGAGGTGTACGCCTTGAGGTAGCTTGAGGCAGCCTCAATCTTTTTTTTTTTAGTTTGGAATAGTCGAGAGAACTTATTAGATTTAGGGCTTTGTCGATTTAAAACATTTGTTCTAATTTTCGCCCCCCTTCCGCAACTCGCAACGAAGGAAGGAAATGCTTTTTCGGCTTCGTGTGCACGACTTCGGCCTCGACTTCTTCAGCTTCGTCTGCTTCGGCCTCACTTCGTGTTAGGATTAGTTCTTTGTGACAAGGTAACGATCCATCTTCCCTTTCGAGCTTGTTTAGACTTCGACAGCTTTGTAAGAAGCAATCATGCCTTGTTTTGTCTCGCGGCTTATGCCTCGCCTCGCTAAGACAAAACGCCTCGATTTCTGATATTGCCTTTTTAAATCTTATTCTTGAGTGTTGAGCTTAGTGGCGGCATATCTTGTTGTTTAGGAGATATCTTGATGTAGAACATGAGTGGCTAGTCATGATTAAAATTTGAATTTTGAAAACCTTCCTAATTTAAAACATTGTTAATATGGAAAGTTATAATTGCTTGGTTTGAAACTTAGAGGGACAAGGGAAAGGGGAAGGTATTTGAGTGATTTGAAACTTGAATTTCAAATGGGGATGAAAAGAAAAATTATCCTTTAGTAAAGGATGAATTAAGGCTCTAAGAGGGGAGGAATTAATGGGAATTAAGTGGATTAGAGAGAGAGCGGAGGGGCCGGCCTAGAGAGAGAGAGAGAGGAAGGAAATAAATTAAGAAATCTGAATTTAATTTCATATTTCCTAAAAGGAGGGAGGGAATAATTTGAAATTCAAACTATCCTTAATGGGGAATAAGGGGGGTGACTAATAGGGGTTGATTGAGAGCTTAATGAAGGGGAGAGAGGGGGCCGACCATATAGGGAGGGAGGAGAAGTGTCCAAATACAATGTATGTGGACCCAAACAATAAATGTGAATAGGAAATTTAATCTGATTTTAATTTCAGATTTGAGAGATTTGGGAATTTTCTAAAAGAGATTTACTTACTAGGAAAATTAATACAAATAAAATCCAATTAGAAATTTAATTAGATCTAATTTAAGTAACTTTTCTAAAATAGGGATTCTTATTTAGGAAATAAACTCAAATTCAAATTAATTTGAATTTTGAATTCAAATTTGTTACTAAATTAAGGGGGTTAGAATAGGAAAGACTTACTTTTTTAAAATAAGAATCCTTAATTAGGTAACAAATTCAAATTCAATTTGATTTAAATTTTGAATTCAAATTCATTGCTAAATTAAGAGGACTAAAGGAGGAAGGGCTTTTAATGCAAGACTAAATTTGTGGAACCAATGAAGGAAGGGGTGGCTGGTTGGGCTTTGGAGTGGTGGTGGGGTTCTCGGTTGGGGTGATGGAAAGGTTGTGAAAACTGGCAGTTCAAGGGGAAAGGAGGAAGGGGCCGTTGGTGTTGGAAGGAGGGGAAGCGGGGAAGCTTGGTTGACGGCTATGGACGGTTTGGCCGACGATTAAGGGAGAATCGACTAGTGGAGAAAGAGGGGGTTAAGGCAGCGGCTTGAAGAAAGAAGAAGGGGAATTAGAGAAGGAGAAAGGAAGTGTAGGGAAAGAAAGATAAAATCATGAGCCCAGACACATCCTGCGGCTGATGAGTACTACGCTGCCCTGATCTAGGGACTTCAAATCACGAGCCCGGACACATCCTGCGGCTAGTGGATACTATGCTTCCCTCACATAGGGTTCTCACTAAAGTTCTTCCCTAAGAACAAGAGTGCAGAAATTTTTTATTAATAATCTATCATACCAATACAATAGCAAGGTCCCCTATATATAGGCCTCAAAATGAAGGGAACTCAAGAAAGACAAACATGCCCCTTGGGCTTAAAAAGGACAACTCCCTAAAGAGAGGGTAAAAATGAAAAATGCATAAATAAAACAAAAAATACAATTAGTAAATTAAGATAAAGTTGAATGATCTCGGCCGTTGATCTTTGTCTCTTCCTTAGATAAGCATTCACCGTCGGATGTGTCCGCGTCATTCTCCCAGGGTGAGAGAAAGCTCGAATCTCCGTCGAGCACACATCATGGTTGCACAACCTGTCTCTGATACTAAATTGATGTAGAACAGGATTAAGTGAGAAGGAGAAAAGAAGTGTAGGGAAAGAAAGATAAAACCATGAGCCCTGACACAGCCTGCGACTGATGAGTACTATGCTACCCTTCGCCAAGGGACTTCAAGCCACGAGCTCGAACCCATCCTGCGGTTGGTGGAAACTACGATTCCCTCCTATAGGGATCACACCAAAGTCCTTCAAAGGAGCAAAATCGTAGAACAAAATTTTATTAAAACTCCATCATACTAATACAATAGCAAGGGCCCCTATAGATATGCCTCAAAATGAAAGAAACTCAAGAAAGACAAACATGCCTCTATGGCTTACAAAGGACAACTCCCTCAAGAGAGGGTAAAAACGAAAAATAAATAAATAAAACAAAAAATACAATTAGTAAATTAAGATAAAGTGGAATGATCTCGGCCGTCATATCTTTAATGATTTGTACATGGTGCGGGCTCATACTCTACTGTGGGGAGCAGTTGTAATTTTTTGTTATGATGTTGTTATCACATTGAACATTTAAATTGGATTCTTCCATCATGATTGATAAAATTAAGAGAGTGTTAAATATGAGGGCTATAGAAGTTTACTTGGCTAGGTCAAGAGCTGGCTTGGAGATACAGATGGAATGTTAAACACACAGTCTTAGTGTCACATTGACGTAATATTGACCTGTTGATTTTTAAAACCAAAGATTATTTCTTTTAAGCAAATCAACCTCATTTGGACAGAGAATTAGCTTAAAGATGCTAAGTTGTAATGGCAGTGGTTGATGGGATACTTATATTGGTAGAACATGGCAGTGTATTGTCATACTAATAATAAATATCATGATACACCCTTGTGGGGCCCAGGAGAGATATTATTCATTATATAAGGAGAAAGAATCAAAGGGGAGCTATTTAGGAAGGTTTTCTAATTGTGTTGATATTTTTAGGAAGATTTTCTAATTGTGTTTATGTTGTTTAGGAAGGTTTCTTGGTTGTGTTTTTGCTTATTTTTTGGAAGGCTTTAATGGCTATTATTGTGTGTTAGGGCTATTTAAGGGGGAGTTTTCTCTAGGGTTTGATCTTTTGCTTGCTGAACTTATTTTCTAGAATTTGTTGTGAGTTTCCTAGAGGCGGCTAGAGTTTGTGGGAGAGCCGATCTACCTCTCTAATAGTAGATCAACTGTATCTTTCATTATTTGTTAAAGAGATAATAAAAAATCAGCCTTAATATTTGGTTAATGTGTTTTTCTTATCTACTTCCTGTTTCTACTTTCAAGACGCATCATATCGCTCTTCCTTATCGTCATTACATCTTGCTCTGCTTTCTTTGAGATGTGTAGCTCCCTTGCTTTAGGCAATTAAGAAAAGAATGAATAATGAAAAGCATAAAGTATATGTGGACTTTTTAGTTTTAACGTGCAAATTGCAAAGCAAAACACCACTTTAGTTAACTAGGGTGCCCACAATCTGTGCTTCTTTTGTTCTTATACAAATTTAGTTGACTGGATCGGTAATTGTTCATGACCACCTAAAAAGCACACAATACTACTCTGCATTATTTCTAGGAGCTCTGCAGGTGCTGCGAGGAGTGCTCATGTCTCTTTTATAGCGTCTAACACTTTGTCCTGGAGCAAAGCACTAAATTGCAGTGCTGCAGGCCTTCGGCCAGGAATTGTACATGATAGCTATCAACAACACTGAGCACAACTATGTTCCTCAGCTGTGTAAAAATGGTTGTTTGTTGAGTACTAATTTCATATCATTTGAATTGTTATAAGTGTTTGCTATATGCACTAAATGGTTTATCACTCCTTCATAGTTATACTTAGCCATGTGTTTTTTATTTATGACTGACCATGCTTGATAAGGTGGGTGTGTCAGCATGAAAAAAATTCACGCTCTTTTTACTACACATTTTGATATAATAGCTGCAACTGCTAATTTATGCAGGTTACACCTCAACATTAAGAAATAATGTTCGCTCTCGATCTTGGGGAGCTGGAATTGGTTGCAGCTTTCACATTGAGCGGTGCTGCATTGTCAAGGTTTCAAATTTTCATTGTTATTTTTTGAGTAATTACCTGGAAGTTTATATTAGCTTTTCCATAAGTTCTGTCCTTTGCTTTTTAATTGTGGACCTGTAAATTTTGATAAACATTTATTTTTCAAACGCAGGCTGCATGTTCTCTGAAACATGCAGCTTTTCATGTATTACACTTTGTTGTTGATAGTACAATAAGGCTTTATTGATTCTCCATGTATCTATATTCGTTTACTTTTTAACAGAAAGGTGGCGGTACTATTGATCTCGAGCCCCGCCGTACCCATGTATCTGCAGTGGAGCCAACAATTGCTCCTGTTTCTGCTGAGAGGACAATGACGACAAGGGCTGCAGCTTCGGTACTCATAATTTTTTTGGTTTACTTCTGTGATTAAACTGTTGCTTTGGTCAAATCGTTTATAGCAGCTTTTGCTATCTGCTGGATTCGTTCCTTTTCATTTCCTTAGGTGGATTGATCATCATAAGGATATGGGAATGCACTTCTATGAGTTAAAAGGACACGATCTTAAAGATTACTTTTATATGACCACTTTATTAAGGACTATGCTCTTCCATTAAAAAATGCAAAGTTATAGTTTAATTGGGGGTGTTTCGGCCTGTTATTGTGTTACATGATGAAATAAAAAAAACATGTATTTGGTCGAGCGTGTTTAAAATACACCACCTTTTTCTAGAGCCGGTGGGTAGTTGCATTCAGATTGTTAGATCCTGATCTCATTCAAATTAGTTTTTCAATCAGAATGCACCCATTCAAAATCAATCTAATTAGTTCTTTCTTTTATGCTTTTCTATAATCTAACTTGATTTGATTACATGCTAGTGTTGATGGGGCAGGTGAGAAAGCATTTAGAGGAGAGATTAAGGGTTTGTTTGGGGCAACTTTTTCACTATTTTAATTCTTATATCATTTGTCACACTGCTGTTTGTCTACTATTTTATTATTTATAAAAGAAATTTATAGTGAGAAGCAATTTCTTACAGCTATATTTGTTAGAGTTTCGTACTTGTAAGAAAGCTGTTATTTTATTTTTTTGTTAAAAGAAAAAATTATAATTCCACAACAACTTTCATAAAAGTTACTGTCTCCACAATGGCTATACAACTACTTTTACAAACATTTGTAACTGGACCAAACTATTTCCTAAGGGTGTGCAAGTGGATGATTTGGTTGGATTGTTGACCAAGCTAATGAACCAAAATAATGTATTATCCCAATTAACTTTTCTTCTATTCATTATCCTATTATCAAACTAACCAAAATAACTGATTTTTAATTTTGTTTTAAAGTGTTTAACCAATTAAAAAATGAATAATCATTGTTAGTCTGAAGTTAGGATGAGAAATGTTGATGGTTCATATTAGGTTGACTGCTAATCTTACAAGTTATGTCAAAACTAAAAAAATGAATTTAAAATTGAATTTATTATGGTTAAAGCATTACCCAGAAGCAACAAGTCAAAATCTAGTCTTGTTGCAGTGAGAAGTAGATAAGAGATAACAGTTTGATAAGCTATGACTCCCAAGTGACATATTTCAATTTAATCTAATTTTGTTTAGAAGCACGCAATGCTTGGTTATGACATCACCCCTATTTGATGCATCTTAATTTAACATGTTGACTAATTCTAAAATGAAAATTATAATTTTTATATTGTATTTGAGAACTTTAAGTAGGAAAGCAAAAGAATTGGTGTATATTGGGGAATGATACAAGTTATTTAACAGATAAAAATCCAAAATAATCACTCGAATATTAGCAAGTACCCAATTTTATCCCAAACTTTTTGCATTGTCACAATCTAAAGGTTTTCGCTTGAGTAGATCTAAAACGGAATATATGGAGTGTAATTTTAGTAATAATAGACCTAGTGAGGGGATTGTGACTTTGGACGATCAAGTCATTAATAAGAGTACACGTTTTAGATATCTTGGATTTATTGTTCAGAGTGATGGTGAAATAGATGGGGATATTATCAGCAGAATTCAAGTTGGATGGTTGAAGTGGAGGAATGCATCGGGCTTGTTATGTGATAGAAATGTACCCCTCAAACTTAAGGGAAAATTCTATAAGATGGTAGTGAGGCCTGCAATGCTTTATGGTGCCAAATGTTGGCCATTAAAAGAGAAGCATAATACTAAGTTAAGTGTGACAGAGATGAGGATGCTCAGGTGGATGAGTGGCTTTACCCTTAGAGATAGGATACGAAATGAGCATATACGTGAAAAGGTTGGAGTAGTTCCAGTAGAAGATAAGATTAGAGAGAGTCACCTTAGATGGTTTGGTCACATAAAACGGCGGCCTTCCGTTGACCCGGTTAGGAGAGTAGAGGTATTAGATTTGACTTATGTTAAGAAAGGTAGGGGTAGACCTAAAAAGCCTTGGTTAGAAAATATTAGGAATGACCTTTCTTTATTAGATTTAAACGAGAATTTGATTTTTAGTAGGACACAATGGAGAAAAAGAATTCATGTAGCCGACCCCACGTAGTGGGATAAAGGCTTGATGTTGTTGTTGTTGTTGTACAATTTAGTCCCTTAATTATTGAAAAATGATCCAATTTGGTTCCATAACTAAAAATAATAGTTATAATTAAATCTAAAGTTTAATGTGAGAGTATTTTAGATCTTTCAAGTGCATGTGACAAATCATTGGAATACATACACATTATAATTAATCACATTTTTGTCATTTATTAAATTAAAATAAAAACCAAAATTAGAATAATACCAAGTTAATGTGATTTCTCTTCTTAAATATCGCATATTCATCATTTAGTAAATTTAAATAAATAACAACAACATAATGAAATTTAACCAATTAAATAATAAGAGTGAATAATCAACAAATAGTAAGTCATACAAAATTCCAAAGGCTTTGTTACAAAAATATTATAATTGATTATAAATCTCCAAAATTCTTATTTCTAAAATAGTGTCATTGATCACCAAACTCCAAAACCCTTGTTACAAAAGAAAAAGTCCACTGATAATCTCCAAAACATCTAAATGGGAGCTCATACAAACATAATATTAAGGAAAATCTAAATACAGAGTTGATTATAAAATTTTGTGCACTAACATACCATTAGCTTTGTTTTGATGATCCTTAGGAGCTCACATTCAATATTGGTGGCTTGCGAACTACAATTTTGATCATGTTCTGTCCATAGAATTGAATAAATATAGTAAAATAAAAGTAGAAGTTGGTGCATTTGCCTATTTTCTAAATCAATCGGGAATGTGCCAGTCTCTTCACTTATTAATTCATTCTTGCTGTTTGAATTTAATTATTAAAGATGCAACTCATCTTGTGATATTGTATTGTATTGTGGGTCTTCTTCATCTTGAAGTATTTGAGTAAGAAGCATTTTTGTGTTTTTTTCCTTTTATCCTACCACAACTTTTGCTATTGTGGCTGCTATATTTACATTTGTTTGTAACGGAGGATCATAGTTAACTTGCTTAAGCTTCATCTTTATGAGTTATTTAGTTGCTCATATGGAGCCCTTCTTTCCAACTTTAGCGGGCAACCTCTCTTAGGTTTATTATACTTTGGTGACAATGGATATACTTTTTTACTTTCAGGCCATTTACCAAGACCATTAATAGGTATAATGTTGAACTCATAAATTCTCCTATAATTGTCCATTGAGTAGTAGTTATGGACAAAATTGTTATGGCTAAGTTCTCCTATGTTGATTACGACACATACATGAAGATAAAACAAGCCAAATCTTCTTGAATTGATGTGATTGGATTTGTTGTTGTGATTTCCAAGTATTAATCCCAAATATTCTTGAATTGGTCTTCCTCCTTTATGTGCAACAACTTTTGAGTCTTTTTGAAAGCCTTTCTTGCTTGTGACTCCGAAAAATGTAACTTCAGCTCATCAATAACTTCTCTTGTGAAAAAAATAGTTTTGTATTGTGGATTAATTCTCATTTTGCTTGCAAATTTCTCGGTTAAAATTTTGGAGGATAGGGTCTTGTTATGAGAACTACATGAACATGTTTGCTCTTGCAATGGCCAAACCATCCATGAATGACTTACCTCATGCTTTGAAATGTACGAGAGAAACAAACAATGATATCTACTGAAAATGACTCTACATTATATGTTTTCATTTTGATGGGGACATCAGAGCATGGAAAGTAAATCAGAGGCGTGGCCGTCGATCTACGGCCACGATCGAGTCGATGTATTTTTGAGTCTTTTCATGTATTTGTTTTTATTATGTTATTTGTCTCTTGTTATTTGTATTATATTTGTTTTTCTCATTTGTTCCCCTTAAGGGAGGTCGTATGTAAGCCCTAAGGGCACTGTCATCTTTTTATTTTTTCAGTCCTTTTGTACGAGGCTATTTATAGCCCTTATGTTTCTCTTCTTAGGTTAATGATTGAATGATAAAAATTCTTCCTCTTGTTTTAGCTCTTATGAGAGCTTGAGAGATTGAAGCGAGGTCCCTTGGAGAGGAAATTTGGACCTCCCACCAACCTTTGAGATGGCCGGGTTCGTGGTTCTTCTACTTTATCTATCTTCCCTTTCCCTTCATCACTTTGCCGCCGGCCACTTGACCCCACCTCACCACCCAAGCCGTCGGCCTTCATAACCCCCACTATCCCTCCGCCAAAACTCCCCAGAAACCCACCTAGCTGCCAGCCCTACCCCACCTCCCATCTTCCCTCCACAAATTCAATTCCCTCTTGAATACTTTCCATAAACAACCACTCTTAAGTTATGAAGGATTAAATTCAAAATTCAAATTACTTTAATTTGAATTCTTTCTAAATTAAGAAAGCTATTTTAGGAAAGTTTTCAAATCCTTGCTTATTTAATTTAAGTTAAATTAGAATGAAATATTTCATCCTTAATTTAACTCCCTAATTTAAGGAAGCATTAAAAGCTTCCTTAAACCCCTTCGCCTAGCCATCAAGTCACCGCCCTCCCCCCTTCCCCTCTTTTCTTTATTTCCTAAAACCCAATTCCCCTTTTTAAAATTACTTCAAATATCCAAACCTCTTTTGGCTGAAATTTCCTAAGCCCCCTCACCTCATTTCTTTCCAAAATCAAATATTAAGATTTGGAAACAAATCCCCTAACCTCCTCTTCTTGCCGCGGCCCATACCCTCATCCTCTCTTTTTAATTAATCCCAATCATAGGGATTAATTAGAACATTGTTTGAAACACTTTTCCCTCAACCAAAATCTGAACCTAATTTCCCCAAACCCCTTCCCCTTGGCCGGCCACCTCTATTGCCTTCTCCTACTTGGATTCTTGAGAGAAACCCCTTTCATTCAAAGGGAAAACAACAAGGACAGAAAAGGGGAACCTCCTTCAACACTTCGACGCAACGAGATCGACGCATGGCCGATCCCGACCTTGACTACGGCCTTGCCTACGAAGATTAAGGTTTCGTGCACATCCTTCACTCCGCTTTCTTCGACGTCAATCCTAATATCGACAACACCGTCGAGGAATACGTGGAGCACATTCTAGATACTATCGTCGAAGCCGTAGAGGAGCAACTTGGTACCGTTCAGTGGAGTATTACATCCAAAATGTGGCAAAGGTTTCCCAATCTTCCTACTCTCGTATTTTTGTAGCTTAACTCACTCTTGTGATTTGAATTGACTCATGAAGTTCTTGTTCGCCTATCTCTGTCAAGCTTAGTAAGCGTAGGAATTGAGATAACTTTCTATGCTTATAATCTTATTGTTAGCGTAGGGATTTTGTTGAATGCTACTATATTTGCTTACTATTGTGATTCTAATTATTTGATAATTCAAGCATTTGGCAAGTGACTTAGACTAAACATAGGCACCCCTCTCTTATTTTCTTTTATCGTTTTGATTGCTACTAGTTAATCTTAATTGTTTTATTCAAGAAATCGTGTAAATTCTTACCGCTTACATTTAGAACATTGTAGTCCTTCATCACATTTTTTGTGAACATTGTTGCTTTTCCTCTTGCAATTAACTAGTTTTGCTTAACTTTTAAATTTTTTCTTACTACTAAACAACAATCCTATTTTAAAATTTTGACTCATACACTCAAACTTTGAATTAAAGATTTGCCATCTTGCGTGGTCATCCTGGTTGTTACTATAAACACTTGTTTCGCATTGGAATCCATGCAGTTAATTTCACAGTAATTCCTCTTCTTAAATTTCATTTAAGAAGGCCTAGTGAGTACAGAAACACCTAGCTATTGATGACACCTAGCTATTGATGAAGACAAAGGCCTCGGTTTAAGTTAAGGTTTAGATACACAAATCAACAAGCATGACAAGAACTAGAAGTCGTTATAGTGCTAGAAATGGTAAAAACACAACCGCTTCCTACTCAAACTTACATGTGAAAACAACCAGCTATAAATTGTTAAAAGTCGGGTGCTAAAATTAGTTACTTGCTAAAAGTCGGTAGACTATTTTTGGGCTTTTTCTCTTAGTCTATGTTAGAAATGTTAACAATAGGAGTGAGGCTGGGATATTTGTGATTAAATAGTTGAAAGTTACAATTATTGAGATGAGTAGCATTAGTGATAGGATATTTCCACTAAGATATATAATTATGAGGCTAATATAAATGTAGTTAGCTTTAATTTTCTATAAGTTGGATTAGATTTAGGGGAAGAGGTGGGTGAACTTAATATATAACATATACTTGAGGAATAAATGATATTTATTGGAAGTGATTTAAATTTTGATATAGGTTCTAATTGGATGAACTATGAGATGATCCATGGTGGGTATGGAATAATTGATAATGATTTGATTTTGTAATACCTGGGTATGGAATAATTGATAATGCTTTGATTTTGTAATACCTTAAGATCTTTAAGAAACAAGAAGAATACTTAATTATGAAAGTAGATCCACCAAAATCGGAAAAAATTATAATTTAGCTTGGGGAATAATTTGGTCTCATGCTAGAAAGCTCTCTATGGACACATTTTTCTTATGTTAGGAAAAAAATTAAATATTTTCATATTATTTTTGTTGATCTTGAGAAGGCATAAGATTGAATGCTTTTAGAATTAATTTGGTGCACATTAGGGGTGTAAGTGAGCCGAGTCGGCTCGAACTTGACTCGATGACGAGCTCGCGAGCCGAGCTTATCGAGCCGTGAGCTCGAGCTCGAGCTTAAACTCGAACTTATTTGCTAAACGAGCTCGAGTTCGAGCTCAATGGGAGCTTGGCTCGTGAGCTCGCAAGCCAAGCTCGATTGATTATTTGAATTAAAAAAAAATAAACTAAAATGGCCAGGCGGCAATTCCAAATGACCAAGGCAGAGGCATTGGGCGGGAATTCCAAAAAATGGAAGCGACAATTCAAAAAAAAAAAAAATGATACTATTTTGGTATTTCCTTCCATAAAAAAATATATAAAGTTAATTCTATTTAATCTAACCAATGAAAATTGGTGACAACTGCTATTGTTTTTTTGGGAAAGGTGAAAAGCTGCAGCTTGTTTTTGTTTTTTTATTAAATCTCATTAATTATCTTAGCTTTTCTCTTCTCCCCATACGAAAAACAAAATATATTTTATTTTCAACGCTCAACCTTCTTCTCCGACGCTCAACCTTCTTCTCTGACGCTCAACCTTCTTCTCCGTCGAGCTCGACGCAGATGACGCGGACAAGGAGGACGACTCGCTCGAAGGCTGCTCGGACTGCCGAGGCTCGCGAGCCGACTCGAACTCGTTAACAGTGGGACGAGCTCGCCTTTCGAGCTCGACTCTAGCTCGAGCTTGAGTTCGAGCTCGCTTTCTGACTGACGAGCTGAGCTCGATAGTGTTAAAACTCGATTCGTTTACACCCCTAGTGCACATTAACTTGATGATATACGTGTCAAAATTATATTGAATTAGTTATATATATATATATATATATATATATATATATATATATATATATATATATATATATATATATATATATATATATATATATATATATATATATATATATATATATATATATATATATATATATATATATATATATATGAATGATGAAGTACTGACTAATATTAATAATTATGGAGAAATCATAGAGATCCTAATTACTTAGGATTACATCAAGGGCCAACTTAAGTTCAGATTTTTTGGAATTTGTTATAGGAATTCTTATAAAGGATATTCAAAGTTAGGTCTCTTGTCCTTTGGTGTATATTTTTTTTTTGCATATGACATGGTTCTAATTTGTGAGTATATTTGTTGATATAGAAAATTTAGAATAATGGACAAATATTTGGAAGATAGAGGACTTAGGATTAGTAAAATATTGATTCAGTATATCATATATAATTTTAGTGGTGTGATATGAAAAGTTATCAATCAATATTTTATTCTAACATAATTTGATACCTTTGCGTGATAAGTTTTGTCTTTTGTGACCTATTATATAGAAGATTAAGGATATAACTTCTAAAGTGAAGGTTGTGAGCGCTTTAGGAGTATTATATGAAAATAGAATATCATGTAGATTTAAATTAAATTAAATGTTCTAAATTTTCAATTAAACTAGTAATGTTATATGAATTTAAATGTTGGACAATAATGTAAAAAAAAGCTCTTTGATTATTGAGTTGAGTGTAGTAGGAATGAGAATATTAAGATGTATGTGTGGCAAAACTAAGAAGGATAAATGAAGGTATGATTATTTTAAACTAATTATTATAATACTATTGAAGATAGTGTGATTGAAAATACAATTAGGTGATTTCGACATGTATCCCCTAAGGATAGAATATGTACCCAATCGATGGGAGAGAAAATCAATTTTGGGTTATTAGGAAAGAGAAAGGTCAGAAGTTAACATGGATAGATGTTGAAATTGATTTGGATGAATAGGTTTGCCATCTCACACCTCAAGTAACACTACATTGGAATGAACGAAGAAACAATAATTCATAATATTGAGCTAAAATAGTTGGGATAATGATGATGATGATTTAAATTATTGTATCAAATTAACCGTAATAATAGTTGAATAAAGCTAGGGATAGCTGACATTTGTCAACTTATGTGCACCTCTGCCCATGCATGCATATGGATAAACAGGCACATAGAAACATGTATACATGCGCTTGTATGCAAGCATGCTTGTATGTCATCGACAGTGGCTATTATACATTAATAGTCGCTTGATGCTAGTGATCTGATGGTGTTGACTATTGCGGTCATTGGTTGATGATTGACAATAATATTTTTAGTGGTATGCATGGTTCATATGCTTGAATGCACACATGCCTATTACTCATGCTCCCATGAATGCACTTGCAATGTGACAAATGATTGTAGTCACCAAATTCCCGATATAGTCTTTGCATGAAGCCAACTATGATGCCCAGATGCTGATTGTGACCTTCATGGGCATTGATGCGACCTTATGCATGTTTGATAGCTAGCATCCATTGTCTAGTTTGGTTAATATTGTTTGGTGAATATTTTAATCAAATCATACAACCAATGTATTTGACAATCTTATCTGAATTATTGACCAATGTTTTGGCCAATCAAACAAATCAACCTAATTAGATTGGTTTGATTGGTCAATGCAGTTAAACCAAGAACCGTTCACCATTAACAGATCTGGGCACATGTATTGTGTTTATCATGGCTATATATGTATTTGTCAGCTTAGCGAGACAATAGTGAAAAAATAACTATTTTTACATTATTCACACTTGATATTCGCATTGTGAATACAAAATGATTCCTTGATGATTGTTCATTCATTTGTGTCCTGCGCAAGTGATTTTTCGAAATACATGCATGTGTACATGTCATGTCTTTAATGGACTTTTAGAACAACCATTAGCTGTAATTAAATTTTGTTTACTCTGCTGATTGTGCTAAAATTCAACTTGAAATTAGGTTTATATCAAGTGAGATCTAAAATTCTAAAACTTACACGATCTGCAAGAATTGTTCGTGCTTAACATATTGTCACAACTAGCTTTTCTTTGATTTTGATTTCCCTTTAATTTATCGAAACACAGCTTCACATATTTCAATCCTTGCTACTCTTTTCTTGTTTGATGCAATTCAATACTTTTTGTTTTATAATTTTGAGGTTCCAGACTAATATGCTAATTTGCTCACATATAATTTACTTTCAATGATTTGCTTAGTTTTATTATGACCAAATCTTGCCTTTTTTATTGAAGTTCTGGTTATTTTGGTTCTTCAGAATGCACTACGGCAACAAAGATTTGTTCGTGAAGTTACAGTTCAGTACAACCTCTGCAATGAGCCATGGTGACTATAAAGCTTGAATTTGAATATGCTTTTTCCTGCTAATAAATGTGGAACATGTGATTGTACTGATAAAATTATCGTTTTAGATTTTGTCTTCATTCTTCATCATATGTAATATTTTCCTCTTTTTATCATGTTAATTAACTTTTTGCAGCCATCAAAATATTTTGATGCTATGCCTAGGACACACCACGGGTTGAATTGGGTGTGGAAGCCGCATTTTGAGTTTCTTAGCAAACTTTTTCAGTTCAAACCCGGATATAATTTTTCCAACAGAGAAAAAAACTAATTACAACAATACGTTCTAAAAGTATACAAAAGCTATGCAATATAATGGTGTGAAGCAAGACAAATCCATATGTGCTAGTAATATAACATATAAGCACGATGATGGTAGGTTGAGTGATCACACATGCTATAAGCATTGAAGCACATCAAACCCCAAGATAAACATGGTATTCAGTGGTGAACAAAAAATATTATGCTAGTAAGATAATGGATGATCTTTTTAATACTATGATAAGATTCACTCCAACAAGCATAGAGATAGTTTAGGATCACAATCTATTCACTTTAAATATCTTATTTCTTTATTTTATTTATATTTTGAAATGAAATAACTACATATTTTGTATTTTAAATAGGTTATCTTCTTTAGACATAAATGACTTGATTAGAAAATATTAGAAATGACCTTTCTTATTATATTTAAATGAAAATTTAATTTTTAATAAGGCTCAATGGAGAAAAAAGATTCATGTAGCTGACCCTACTTAGTGGGATAAAGGCTTGATGTTGTTGTTGTTGAATGTTGCTTTCTTAGACTCTTACGGACCCCCTCATATTTTTTTTTATAATTTTTTCAAGCTTTTACTTCTAAATTAATTTTTACAGTAAAGTTTTTATTTTTTATCTTTTCTTACACATTTTGATTTTAGCAGTATCTAATTTGTTGTTAGGAGCTTTTCCTTTTGATATTCCAATCATATGCTTGCTATGCAGCATTCTTAATATCATTAATTATTCTTGTCCTACATAACATTAATTTCTTCATGCATGGTCGAAATCTTAAGATCTTGAATCTTAATCTTAAAAATATTTTTATTAGTGTGCCCCCATCTAATCTTATGAGTATATTTTACTTTATTTTTTTCATATTCTGTTCTTTCATCTTAAAGTCCAAAACTAATAAGCGATGCTGAATATATAAAATTTTTCTCGGAATAACTTTATAATCTTTGTAATCTGAACAATCTATTTTTCTTATATGAAAATTATCAATTTAAGTTTTACTACATTCATTCTTATGAGTGATGAGATGATCATCTCTTTTCATAAATAAGTTATAAGCATTTACAAAATTATAAGCTAAAGCAAAATCTAATATGGTCCTGCCACTTTTATTAGTCGCTCCAAACCCATAGCATCCAAGCAAATTCAAAATCCATGATACATGAAATATCTATTGATGAATGATAGAGCCCATAATAGTCAACAGAATTGTTAAACTTTTGGTAGAATAATAAATTTTTATTTCTGTAGCAGATAAATAATTTGTAAACAGTCAACTTACAAAATAAGCTTGCAAAGTAAAATGTTAAAAAGGTAAAGACAAGTAAATGCAAGTAAACATAGATATTTCACAGTAATATATCAAGGTCCGACTCATTTACTATTACATCATAAATATTTCTTTCTTTGGAAATTTATGATTCTTCTCTTTGGAAGTTCACCATCCTACTATACTCTCGAAGCTTGTAAAGAAACCTTACATTTGTCTGCTTTCAGTCACAACTGGGGCTAAAAGACACGCTATCCTATCCTTAGGGACCAATATAACTTACTTTTTATATCTTGGTAGATGGACCCTTTCACGACCCTCCTAGGAAATGTTGGGGATACACAAATACTCATTCAATCTCTCTATAAAGACTGATTACATGTTGAGAAATACTTAAAAGATTGAGAAGAGAAGATTGAATTTCTGAAGCTAAAGAGAAGCTCATCTTGAAATAATATTATTAATTTAAATGTAAGCATATAAGCTTATTTCTTTCCTAATTCCTCATGTGTAATGCCTAATAGTTTCCATCTAGCTATTGGTAAAATGGTTTTATTTGCTGACAAGATGTCATCTAACCCGTCTCCCAATATTCCATAAATTTAGATCTGCTAGAATCATAAGCACCACATTTTCTTCTTGTGTGGTATTGTTGGGGCTTGTCAATTTCTGAAGGCTTAAGGATTAGAATTTTTATTTTTCACGGGTCTTGTTAGGGCATTAATATTGTTTCTTAGATGCTGGCTATTGCATATGAATGCCAGAGGGGCATATATGTTAATTTATGCAATAATAGGATTTCTAATTATTTCCTTAAAATCATATAAATGTTATATATGCTTTGGCTTGATATAGAAAACACTCATTTAAGTTTTAGCATTTCAATAAATATTAGAAGGGGCTTATATATTAATTTATGGGATTTCTAATAATTTCATGTACATAATATAAATAATTTTCCCCCTTTCACCTCACTTGGTACACTTTGTGCATAAAAGCATCCCAGTTTCTTCAGTAGAAAAGTATTTTGAGGAGAGGAACATGGTGTTGGAGGAATTGAAGAGGCATCTACTGAGGGCTTAGCAGATTATGAAGAGACATGTAGATGGGCATATAAAGGACATCTAATTTGAGGTAGGGGAGGGTGTTTTTAAAGCTCTGACCTTACATGCAGAAGACCGTCGCCAACAAGAGGAATGAGAAGTTGGCCCCAAGGTATTATGAGCCATTTGAGGTATTAAAGAGGATTGGAGTGGTGGCATATTGGCTGAAACTACCATCGGCAAAAACCATACATCCATTTCCATGTATCACAACTAAGGATGGCAATTGGAGATCACACGAGTTCTGAGTTACCAATGACATTAAATGAGGACTTGGAAGTGTTATTAGAATCATTGGAGTTGATGGGGGTTCGTCAGGGGCGTGAGGGAATTAAGGAAGTCTTGATCAAATGGAAGAGCCTACCGGACTATGATGCCACATGGGAGTCTTATGAGAGGATGAAGCATCAATTCCCTCATTTCACCTTAAGGAAAATATAATTCTTTGGGAGTGGGGCATTGTTAGACCGGTCCCTATTGGACCGATCCAACTGGCCCTTGGCAAGGGGCCGGTTCAATTCTACAAGAGACGGACCAAAGCTGGTATGCCCTCTTGAATTTGCTGCCCAAGCTATGGTTGGGGCCGCTAGGAGGAGTGATTAGGAGGGGGGGGGGGGGGTCTCGGGTTAAGGCATTGGTATATGCTTTAAGTAGGAGAAAAATAGGAGGATTAGGGCATGCAAATTATTGTAGCTGATTTCGTTCTTTGGAGTTTAGTGACTTGGGCTATTGTGGCGTCTAGGGATTGGGAGAGATAGATCCTCCTCTTGAATTGAGGATCAATTATATTTTGCTATTTTTTTCCGTTAGTTTTATTATTGCAATCTAAACTACTATTTGTCTATTTTTTCCCTTTGGATTTATGAACCGTTCTTGATGTTTTATCCTCTATTGTTAGGGTTTACTTGACATCTTCAAGTATTTCCTAATATATAGCTTGGATTTTTCACGGAATTTAGAGTAATAATATTCTAAGATCTTCATTATGTGTGCTTATTGGCAGCATGCCTTAAATTTTGAAAGAAATATTTATATACTTTGTCCTTTCTTGCATTTTAAGATTCTTTTTATATCTCATTTTGTCAGTTCCTTTTGTGCTAGTTCTAGACTTACCCAATTGCTTGGATATGCATGGTCTTTCATGATATAATTTTTAGCCTGAAATAATAACTAATGCTATAGGCCAATCAATTTGTCAGCATTGATCTTTTGTACAAGCTTCTTACGTTCACAATTACAACTATCAATGCTTTGCAGCTTTTTATTATTCCTGCTTTTTATTTACTTGGCAATGATTAATCTTGTGTTCAAAGTGTAGTTATGCAGTTCTGGCCTGATGTATTTATATGTTGTCATCGCCATTATACCCTAGATTTAGAGTTAGCTAAACATTTGCAACCTTTATATTGTTTTTTTCCTCCTATGCTAGGCTAGTAATTTTGTATGGTGTTCATTTCTGGCACAATAAACAATAATGGGGTCATGCTCTTTTTCAAGCACATTAGTTTTACCACGGGCATGGCTTGAGGTAATTTTAAAATTTTGTTATTATAGTTGTCTTAATGCAATCTTTGTTAGGGAATGAAATGTAATGGGTTATTTATTGGGTATTACGAAGTGTTATTCATGAATTCTTACGTTATCTTGTATGCTATGAATAATTTCTCGTAGGATCCAGGGAATCAAGCAAATGGTGTGAACTCAATTGAGCTTTTGGCGCCCTAAAATACCTAGAGTTGTGAATATCCTAAAATTGCCTTAATTCTTAGACTCTTATTACCTGGAGCTTTATGCAAATTATAGTTTCTTACTTATCTATTTTAATGCAATATTATTACTATTTTCTTAATTTTTTGTGCATTTTTTCAAAATGTCCATATCAATGGTGCTTTCGATGAGCCTCGCTGTTGTTTGGGTGATGATATTACCCCCATCTTTCATGGGTAACATCTCTGGTCGCCATCCAAATACACCGCATCCGCTTTTGTCTTCCTCAGATCTACTACTTCTTCATGTGATCTCCACTACACTGGCATATCCAAACACCCATCTTATTTCTAGTACCCAACCATTGCGATTCCATCGTAACCATCCAGTTATCACAATTGAGGGACCTCCTGTCATCTCCAAACCTCTTGACATGGTTGCCAACACCAAATTCACCTCTGCTCCATTGGTTAGATTCACAACCTATCCTACTTCATGATCTGCAAACACAAGGCCGCACCAAGCCATCTGTGCTCTTTCTAGCCTCTTGCTGCTGTCCAATCCAAATCTCATTATAGACTTCCTACCTCAACTCGCTTATGCATAGATTCACCCAGATCAGCCTGCATCTACCTCAACTCGCTTATACACAGATTCACCCAGATCAGACTACATCGTTCGCAATATTCCTAGATTCAACCTTCACTCAGCCATCCTCCTGATCTTCTCGTTCATCGCGGTAGTCTACCTCTTCCCTCTCTTACATCAGGAGATATGTGCCCCGAATCTTTGCCTATGACTTAGCTGAGATCCTCCTAGTCTGGCCACTTCAGTTGTGATCAGGCTAGATCCGTCCAGCATAAAGGCTTGATCTAGCCCTTATGCCTCATATCTTTCATGTATGTGGTCTCTAGCCAGCTCTAAAAATCCTTAGCCCTGCTCAAGCTCTCTCAAGTGTTGATTAGAGCTGCCTGGACTTGATCTCGCTATTATTTGCTTTAAATTTAGGGTAATATCATTGTGAAGAAGTGGGGAATGTTGGGAAATGAAATGTATCTGGTTAATTAGTTGGTATTCCTGGAGCTTTAGGCAAGCTAACATTTCTGAATTATATATTTTAATGCAATATTATTACTGTTTTATCTATTCTTTGTGTATTTATGCAAAATGTTCATATCAGCCCTTCCCAACTTCCTTTCTTTTACATTTAACTTGTTCCTTTTATATATTCTTTGTGAGCCTTTCATTTAAAACACCTTTTGCATTGGGTGTAGCTTGCTATGATTCTTGCACCTTGAGTTGTAGTTCCAGCTAAGCCTAGTGGCCAGTCAAGTTTACTCGTTGTAAGGTGGGAATTCCATGCTAGCAAGTTTTAAACATTATTGTTTGTTGTCTATAATCCGACTAGGTATCACTTGTCTCTTGTCTTATACATAAAGTTTGCGGTCCTACTTACCTTGTGGAAGCAATAAAAACCTCAGTATGCGTTTGAGTTAATACTTAAATCTACTTTACAATTAGCATTTATGGTGTTTTTGGAAGTATAATCAAGTTTGTTAGTGCTTACGAAACTGACTGTTTTTTTTTTGTTTGATGCTGACATTTCAACAGGCTAAAATATAGCATTAACATAGTTGCTGATAAGGGACTTAAGAAGCCTCTTTATACATCAGCTCGATTGAAGAAAGGAGAGGTTTTATATTTGGAAACGCATTATAATAGGTATTTTCCAATTATGTTTCTTGTCATGAAGTGCTTGAAACGTGTGCCAATGACTAACATTTTCCTGGTAATTATATTGAAATTTGGTCCTCTTTGCTGCAAACTTAAAGATTTGTTGCTTTTGAGACTGGTTCATTATCTTCAGTTTTTTTTTGCATATGTTATTTTTTCTTAGATCACACATTACTAGATTTATTTAATTTCTTCTATGCTAGACATTCTGTTTTTAGTTCAGCAACTGGTGCGGATCTTTTTGGAATAATGTTCTCTTAGAAATATTTATTGCACCTACAATAAATGTCCTGTTATTATCGTTTCTGTGAATGCCAAAAACAAGCTCAGAAGAAGTCCTCTTTTTAATTCTATTTCTTGATTTAACTTGTAGGTATGAGCTGTGCTTCAACGGTGAGAAGTCTGTTTGTAATGGAACGACTTCAACCTCTAATCATTTGTTAGAACCAGAGCAGGAGAAGCAACAAAGCCATCATACCCAGAACGGTGATAAACATCCGTTAGAGCGTGAGAATATTATTGATGTCTACCGTTGGTCTCGTTGTAAGAAACCCCTGCCCCAGGATGTTATGCACTCAATAGGCATTCCATTACCAGTTGAGCAGCTCGAGGTACACATTTCAGTATGCTTATATAAATACCTTCAATAAGTAGATTAATTTTCTTTATAACCACTATTCTAGATTTTGTATTTTGCTCCACAGGTGTATTGATAGACCACGACCTTTAAGAAATGATATATGTTTATGTTTGCTTATGTGCATTGGTTGTGTTTGTCGATAGAAAAAATGTTAAATTCATGTTAAATTCATGTTAAATTCTTCAGTCGTCCGTGGATTAAGTTAAACTATCTTAATAAAATTTCATCATGGTTCTTTAGACTAATGAATAAAGTTTTTTGCAGTTGCATATTTGTGTATTGAGGCTTTTTTTGGGTTGAGTTGAGGCATAAGTGTCAAGCTTTTTTGATGTGAAAGCCACATTTTGAACCATTAAATTAATAAAAATACAAAATAAGAACTAGCATTTTAATATCAAAATATGATCATAAAAAGTTAAAAAGCTACAAGCATTAAATGGAAAATTTCTTTCATTTCCAATTCAATTTGAACAAGTAGTCTTATGAGTATAATTTTTGTATGTAAAAAAAAATCCTCACTTTCATCACTAGAGGGTTTTCATTAGAATGATCATTGTAGTTAATTTTTTTTCTTGTCTTTCATCCCTAGTTGTATCAACATCCTCCCAAAATTATTCTTCATTTTTAATCTTCACTAAGGGTTTTCATTAGAATTATCATTATATTTAATTGCTTTTTTTTTGTTCTCCATCCTCAATTGTATCAACATGCTTCCTATCATACCCCACGTCACCCCTACCAGAAACTAAGGGTGCAATAGAGAAAACATCAAATTCTTCAATATTTAAAACTCAGAATCATGTATATATATATATTCAACCATAGATTAACATGTTCATCAATAAATGGAGCATCCAAAATGTCTCATTTTTATAATGTTTATATAATTTCAGAGCCCCTAAGACTCCAAAAAATTACAATAATAAACAATCTACATACCTCTGCAGTAGACTTACTTACTAAGCTATACTCCAAAAAATTGAGTTTTATATTAACCTTATGCTAATCTGCTTCCACCTTGTCCTTGCCCTTCCTGTAACAACAACCTGAACTAATTGTATTGTACGATACTCATATTGTACTGTATGAATAGAAGCGCTAGAATTGGAAAATTAGGATTATTTGAAGCCCTATATATAAACTCTTGTTATAACTTTAGATGAGTTTTTGGTAGTCAAGGGTTTTTATTTCTTCTATGAGAGAGCATTGAGCAAGGGAGAGAAAGGTTATGTGAGAGGGGAAATATTCTTGAGGGAGTCAAGCAAGTATGAGAGGGGTTTTCACACAGTTTCTCCAGTTGACTTGCACATGAGGTCCTCCGATTATGTTGGTGTTTCTTGAGATAAGTTTTATAAAGGAAAGACCTTGCCAGACCGGGGAGGTGAAAGGAGGGCACGGTGATTCCGCTGGATCGAGAAGGTGAAAGGAGGGCACAATGACTTTGCATGACCGAGGAGATGAAATGAGGACACACCGACTCCTCTGGACCGAGGAGGTGAAAGGAGAGATTCTTGGAGTGTGAAGAGTTTATAAAAGTGCATTATCTGCCTTTGAAAAGGGAGAAAAGCTTATTTGCCTAAATATGGTTGGAGGAGAGTCACTATGATAGTGCATACTCGAAGAGAGGAATTTCTAGAGTGGACGTTGGTCAACTTAATCGAACAATTATAAAAATCTCAATTTGTATTTTTCTTTTTTTTTACATTTTACTTCACGATAATTTTATTTTCAACACGCTATTTTTATTGTGGTTATATTTGTGAAAAAAGTTTATTGTTCTTTGGTTGTGGTTATATGATGATTTATTTTAATACGCATGTCTAAAAATCCATTTTATTTTATTTTAACATGTAATCTATCATGTATATCTTTTCCGCAAGCACAAGTAGATACATGCATATAGTTTTTCTAATTTCAATGCATAGAAAAATAGTTTAAACACTTTGCATTCAATTGTGTTAAATCCTTATCTTCTACATACCATTTAGTATAGGAATTTCAATTTTCACTCCATTAGCAATATGAGAAGTCAAACTATATCCAATTTAAATCATATGCTACATGCAAAAGTCAATAGATTGCAAAAAAAAGTCATGCATATTTTCTAGAAATCGAATGGTATATTGTCAAACAAAAGGTGGACGGGTAATAGTATTGCCTTCAATAGTATTACGATTTCCAAAATATGCTATTGGATCAAACTCTCGGTGTTAAAATCACAATTCAAGAGAACCTCTCTGATACTAATCGAATTTCAATAATTGGCTATGAAATCAATTTAACGTGAAAATGATACACCAAGGGGGCTAAATTGGTTATTAAAAAAAGTTCTTCAAAAATATTTTGAATTAAAAATTAAATTAAAATTTCATGCTGAAGGCGTTTGAATAAACGAAATAGATCAACTCACCACACACTTAAAACAAGTACAATTTTTCTGTTTTTGAATTTTGTAGAAAACAATTTTTTTTATACTTTTTAAGAAAAATATGAATCACAATCAATCACAACAAAACTTGTTTCTCATATCTAACCACAATCAAGCCAGAATGCTGAAAATATATTGCAAGGAATTAAAATGTAGAAAGTAAATGCGTAAAGTAAAGGCTCATAAACCGATTTTTATAGTGGTTCGGTCAATTTGACATACATCAACTCCCCGAATGTCCTTTCTTCGAAAATTGCACTAACAAAATGACTCTCCTTTAGCCCACAGCTAGGCGGTGAATTCCTTCTCTCTTTTCACATGTGGAGAATGCACCATTACAGACTTTTCACACCCGAAGAATCCCTCCTTTCACCTCCTCCGTCTGGCGGTGCCGCTATGTCCTCCTTTCACTTCTATGAATAGATGTCGTTTGAGTGGGCTTTGAGATGTGCAATGTTTCTTAAGCAGATTTGCATGATGCTGAGTCAGTTAGCTATCATTTTGGTTTGGTTTGAATGGATTGGTTTACAAGTCACAGTAAGGTCATTATTCTACTAGGCCCCTAGTATGTTAAAGTCACATAAAGAAGAGGCCAACTCGTCCAAGAGCTTGTCCATAGAATTCGATCATTGAAATCTCTAAAGCATCTTAAACTACTTGCTAGGTTGGAATGAATACTTTAGAGACTTCATCAGGGAAGCTTTGTTCTCAAAGATCTCATCATTTACTTGATGCTCATCTTAGGCCAGCTTTGTTCTCAATGATCTGATTCTTCTTTTGGTGCTTATCAAGAGTTTGGGACTTCAAATCATATCATGATACGCACATAAACCTTATCTTTTAATACCAATCTAATGTGATTCTTGGAGCATCTCTATAGAGCTCTTTTTTATTTCTTTTTCTCCATTGCACTTAAGTCTATTTTTGTCAGTAAAGTTCTGGTGTCACAAATAGATTTTAATTCAATAGATGCATTGATCAATATCTTAAAATTAAAGGTTGAGTTCAAATTTTTTTTTGGAAGCGGTTGAGTTCATTTAAGCAGTGGAGAATGGAGGACAAAATGGCATGTTGAAGATATTCTGAATTTTTATTGGCATTTGAAATTATTGTAGTTCAGTTCATATAGTGTAGATGGATTTAATACATCTACTCTACTAACAGGGTCATCAAAAAGTCAAATTTTTATGTGATCAAACCATCTAGGACGAGTCTCTTGAATCTTATATGCCGTTGGAGCTTCTCCAATCTTTTCATGTCTATACTCATTTTACATTCTGTCTTTATGTGTATAGCTACTCATCCACCTTAGCATCTTTATCTCTGCAACATTTAACTTATTTTTTTGTTTCTCTTTAATGGCCAACATTCTGGTCATAAAACATTGCAGGTTTCACTATCATCTTATAAAAATTTTCCTTGTTTGAGAGTTACTTTTCTATCACAAAGCAAACTTCCTCCACTCCAACTATCCAACTTGAATTATACTAATAATATTCCTATCCATTTCAACATCACTTTGAACAATAGATCCTAGATATCTAAAATATGTACTTTTTTTAATGACTGATTACCTAATGTCACAATTCCACCACTAGATCTATTACTTACTAAAATGATACTATGTATTCAGTTTTAGATCTACCTAAACAAAAATCTATAGATTCTAAGGTTGACCTTCACAATTCAAGTTTTTCATCAACTCCCTCTCAACTCTTATTAACAAAAAGAATACACCAAGGGCATCCTTTTGCAAATGTCTAGTAAGAATATCCATAACTAAAGCAAAAGATATGGGCTTAAAGTTGAATCTTGATGTAATCCAGCTGAAATAGCAAAATACTTAGTCAAACCACCTTGTATTTGAACTCTGGTAAAAGCTCTTATTTACATATCTTTAATGAATTGGATATAAGCACTGTTAACTCTTTTTTTTTATAGAATTCTTCGTAGCAATTCCCTTGAAAATTTATCATATGTTTTCTCTAAATTAGTAAATATTATATATAGACTTTTTTTACTCTTTCTGTACTTCCCCATCAAACCTCTCAACACATATATAGCTTACATAGTAAATAAATAATATTAATAATAATTCTATACAGATATTTAAAAAATGGAACTAACTATGTTTTAAATAAATATGGAAGTTTAGTTTGTCCGAAGTCTGTAAAATAAATATTTAGCATTGCAATTTACTTCAAGAAACTCGCTTAGCAATCTCTTAGTATAAAGAAAATCAGTCACTTCATTCTTGGAGTGATTTCAAGAATCCCCAACTTGTCTATATCGAGTCATCAGCTCCGCACCCACGCTCTTAGTCCTACATTAAGGCAATTTGTGTGTAAAAGACAGATGTGTTGGCATATGCTCTTCGCCCTACGTTAAGGCAATTTGTGTAAAAGACAAATGCGTTGGCATACATTGATGCTTTTGCTTGCTGAAGGAAACTTCATAGCAATGCTCCAAAGATTAAGGATTATCAAGCTAGTTTGAGAATAAAGACTTCAGGAAGCCTAATTCTTAATAATCATAAATAGTCGCAAATCAACCTCATGTGGGAGAAATTATTAGTGTGGAGTGCGAGGTGGGAGAACCGTCCGCACAAGCACTGAGGTACCTAGCGGTATCGAGTGTGGGTACTGAGCTGGGTAGCCACCAATGAGGTGACGTGGCACATTTTTATTGGTCTCCGGATGCACTCCGCACCTAATAATTTCTCCTCATATGTGGAGCATATGCGTGGTCTATTTTTTATTTTTTATTTGGTAAACACCAATTCAATATTTGTATGTTTCTCGCCTTTTTTTAATATTATGTTATGTCATATTACATCATATAATTTTACACATGCTCAGGTCTTGGAGGAGAATTTGGACTGGGAGGATGTGCAGTGGTCACAAACTGGCGTGTGGGTGGCGGGAAAGGAATATGCTCTTGCTCGGGTTCATTTTCTCTCACCAAATTAGTGATTTACATATGCATTTTATTGTTTGTATCATTTTTCCTTGTTCCAATGTAACCTTTGTGCCTTTCATTACATGTAAGATGCATAAACTGCCGTTGCTTTTGGCTTCTGCCATCAATTAAAATTCTTTTAAAGGGTCTGATTTCCTTATTTTTACAGTATGGCAAAATAAATGGTACATGTTTCTGTCTGCGCCATAGCACATCGTACAATTGACATGCTATTTTGTTTTTCTAGTATATATATTATACTTTATGTTCCCAGAATTCATTGGCCTTCCGAACACCTATTATATCATTGTGAAATTTATTCAATCTAAATTAAAATTTTGTTGCCCCAAGAAGCTTAAATTAATTTTCTATTTTATGTATATGATATTGATAAATCATTTTTTTTTGGGATAAAATATTTATTTATATAAATTTTCATTTTTTTTTTTTGTGTTTCCAGTTATTATTACAATAGTACAAGCCACTGTCTGTTCTATGCCCATTACAGATTTATAGGATGTTTGTGCTAAAGTCTAAGGATTACTTCACTTCGATATCCCACAATATTCACTTAGACCATGACCTGCTTCATATCTAACATCCTCAGAAGATTGCCTTCAGCTTCAGTACAGCATTTTGGTATCCTATACAGCTAACCTGTTAATTGCATCGGTAATTGCCTCTTTTTTTTTTTGAAAATCGAGTAAGAAAGTTGAATTTATATTAGTGTGATGAGATATATTTTTCTTATAATCATTATGTGTTCGTAATAATAATGATGGTAAAAAAAAGATAAAAGTTTATAAAATCCACATTAATTTTTAAATTATATATATGTTTCTTATAATAATTTTATACATTCTGAATGGAGGTGCTGCCGGCAAACATAAGAGCAATTCAATTTGAATGGATTACGACAAGTTTTGTGATAACCAGTGTAATAATGAACCATTATTTCAGTGCTTGGACACTGCTCTTCATACTATGTGGAGTGTTTCATAAAATTATTCAAAGATTATTTACTAAAGTGTTATTATAGTTATGTCTATGGCATAAAATTGATTTGACAGATAAGATAAGATTGATTAATCAAAATGATTATTCTTATAACAGTTATATAATTGCAAGTAAATATTGTAAATAAATGATAATCAAAATTGTTTAATTTTCAACTATATAACAATTAACCATCATTTTCTGGAAGCGTTTCTTTCTCCTAGCTGAGTGTTTTCATGATTTTAGAAATTTTAGAGAGAAATTGTGAGATTTTATAGTGAGAAACTGTGAGATTTTGAATTTTTCTGTTCGCCTGTTGCATTTTTTTTAGCTTAATGGCGAAGGGTGGCCGTCAGCCTCCTGTCGCTGTAGAGGACGATTCAAATATTAAAGTCGGAGCTTTCTCTACAAGATTATATGATATTCAGGCTTCGTTTGATTGGAAGTTTTTGGTGCTTATTCTGTTTTAAAACAACAAATTTATTTCTTCTTTACTATTTAGTTCATCAAATCACGGTCCCAATAACTCCTTTTTTTTTTCTTTTTTTTTTTTTTTTCTGTTTTGAAAAAGATTTTTATATATGCTTCTCCTTTAGAAAATTGTATTTTTCGAATCAATGTTTCTTAAAACTGTTTTTTACAAAAGTGCTAAATAACCAACCGAAGCCTCAAACTCCAGGGAAACGGTACAATGGCATTCAAATCAATGAAAGGCGCCTTGCAGGTCTAATTTGATTTCTTCTGAGTTTCTTAGTCATTCAAAAGGCAAAGATAAATTAGTTACGAATCATGAATCAAAATTTCGAAGGACGAAAAGCATGACATTCATCAAAGATCCTGAAGCTTCTTCCTCCAAATCCGTTTGTGTTGACAAATCGTCTTCCAACATGAATAATTTTGTTTCTGAAAATTTAGCTCTACATCAAAGCCTCCATTCACAATATGTAAAAGAATTAAAATCTCTAATTGTTGAAGGAAAAATTTCTTGTATGGACATTGAAATCAATGATGCTAATAAGATTAATGGTGTTAAAGTTGTGAATCAAACTTCTGAAAACTCTTTCAATGTTCTTCATAATCAATTTGAAAAGAAAGATTAAGTTAATGATCAAGGGAAGATTTAATTCTCCATTTTAATCTCATTCCAATCTTCAAAATGCCTGGAGGATTCCTGATCACATTCCTTTGGATTTTCAAGAAGATCTCTCATTTTTTTCTAAAGATGGTAAAACTGTTACTTTGCATATGCAATTAGAACAAAAGAATTTACCGCAACTAGAAAATGTATTAATCATCAAAGTTTAGGGTAAGAGACTTCCTTTAACTATTCTTAACATATAATTTCAAAGACTTTGGTTTAAATTTGGTTCTTTTCAAATAACTTGTATTGGTCTTGATTGGGTCTTTTGTAACTTTCAAAACAAGGCTAGAGATAGAGTGTTAAATGGACGTCCATAGTTTATTGGAGATCACATTGTAGGTATTGATATATGGAAAAGATGCTTCTCCTTTCTCTTTGAAAGGAATTTCTTTTACCTCTTTGGATTCGATTTTCTCATTTACAACTTCATTGATGGGATCCAATCAACATTTCTAGAACTGCCTCAAGAATTGGCCATCCTTTGCTTTTAGACTCTCAAACGTTTAGTTGAAATATAAGAGAATTTGTTAGAATTTGTGTTAGAGTCAATATTGAAAATAAACTTCCTACAGGTGTTTGGATAGAAGGTTTGAATGGTAAATTTTTCCAGTCAGATGATTATGAGAAAATATCCAATATTTGTTTTAATCGTAGAAAATTAGGCCCTCAGAAATTATCTTGTAAGTAGTTAGATAAAGCATCTCATAGAGAAAAAGAAACTTATGTTAAAGCAAAAATCTCATCTCAGCCGTCTACTATGAATCATTTGAAATTATCTTCCTCCACATATAAAATAAATATAAATATTTTTGAAACTACTGTTGATAAAAATTCTTATTGTGGCTGGATTCTAGTGAAGAACAAAATTGGGAAACCAAAAGTTATATCAAATGTTCCTATAAAAAATGATCTTAAAATAAGTAATGGTGTAGTTAGGTCTAGATTTTTTGCTCTTCAAGATAATATTTCCAATGATAAATTTGAGTTGGCTCAATATTTATCTATTGATATCATTGATCTTCATTCACCTGATCTGAACATCAAGAATGTTGTTTCTGCTACTAAGAAATCTACAGATTCCATTGAAGTCACTAACAATTCAGTTTCTGCTACTGAATTTTCTGGTTTTAAACCTGCTACTGAATTTTTTGCTAAAGAATTTTCTAAAATTTTTGCTAAGGAGAAATCTACTCCTGTAGTTTCTGCTACTTATGTTTATGCTACTGAATTTTCTTGTGTTAAATCTATTATTGAAGTTTTTATTAATGATGTTTATGAAGGTTTTCTTACAGAAGTTCCTACTACTTAATTTCTTAGTGTTCAATCCAATAATGACTTAGAAAAAACTATGGATTTATCAACAATAATAAAGAGTCCACCTGCTGAAGAATTTGTTCATAATTATGCTGTTGGAATGTCTTCTGAAATTCCTACGAATAATCTTAAAGATAAAAAAAATATCAAGGAATTTGTTTCAAATAATATTCAGGTTTTCAATTCTAACTCTTTCAAAAAAAGTTAATCATGTGAATTCTAAATCATCTAGCAATAATGTCAAGCTGAGTAAAGAACTAAGACGATTAGGACCTATTGAAGAGGTCCCTAGAAAGAGATCAAATGTTGGGGATGGATCCCCTTTATTTAAATGATGTAATCAACTCTCTTTGGAACTATAAAGGAGCCCATAAAATTTAATAAATCAACATGATGTCTTTTTTATTGGTTTATTAGAAATCAAGATTGAAACACTAAATATAATTGACATTAATAAAATTATTGGTATTGAAAAGCAGGCTTTTAATTCACCAGCTATAGGGAAATTTAGGGGGGTTTTAGCTCTTTGGAAACCATGGGTAGCCCCATTTTCAATCATTGTTTCTACTACCCAATGTATTTTAGGCCCAAAATATACATTGTTTATGCCATAGGAGGAGGATTTTATGGCAAGATATTGGAAACTTCTTTTCTATCATTGAAATTATTGGAGGAGACTCAATATCCTTTAAAAAAATGAAAAACAATGTGGGAAAAAATTCTCAATGCATCATTATGATTAATGATCTTTATGACATCTCTTTCACATCTTTTTACTAGGTGTAATAACAAAGAAGGCTTAGTAGAATATGGGAGAGGCTTTTTATTCTTTTTATATAATTCCTTTTATTTACCAAACACTTAGCTCATTCTTATTGAGATATGTCCTTTGCTTTTGAATTTGTCTACTCATAAAGTTCATAAATTTATGAGATTTGAAAACTTATGAACTTCACTATTCTGTGTTTCTAATTCTTTGAATAAGAATGATTTTGGGACTTCATCTGAAATTCTTTCAATGTCATGGATGTTGAAAAATGAAAGAGTTATTTCTTTGTAATCAAAAGAAGCTCAATGTAATCTTTCCAATGATGTTGAGAATTAAAATTAAAGAACTAGAAATCTACCATAGATTGGTGACATGGTGGAGACAAAGCAAAAACCAATTGGTTAGACTTTCTTATTAAATACTACATTATGAAATTTTCCTTTATCTAAACTTACTTGGACTACCTTTTTTTCATTCTATAATATAAAACACTTAAATCTAAAAGTATGAAAAAGGAATACATTTGGCTTATACTCATCCTCATCATTAATAAGATAGCATCACTTCTAAACCCAAAAATGCATGCTCAATATTAAACAATTCTTTATTTGTATAACTCACTTTGATGGATGTTGAAAACTATGTCTACCATCAACCTCATTATGAAATTTTTTAAACTTACCACTCACATACTCTCCTCCATAATCACTTCTAATGCATGCTTTAAACAATTCTTTATCACTTTGAATCTACTTGACAAATTTTATCATATTTATTATAGCATCACTTTTGCAAAAAATATAACCTAAGCAGGCCTTAAATAATCATCTCTCTTGTCATGCCTAGAACATGAAGAGCACTCATATTTTTTATGAACAAACAAAAATTCTATTTATTCATTTCTCTAATCTTCATTCTAGAAAGCTCATACCCATAAATTAAATAATTAATTCTAATTTTACATATCCTATTGGTTCATTAATGTGCAATCACAAGCTTATCTCAAATGCTCTTTCTTGTTATAAAATTGTACACCTTCACATAGTCATCATTTTTAGTGCACAATAATGAGAATTTACCCCTTAATCATTTAATAAAATAAGATCAAATTCAGTGGTGGACAAATCTTCAATTTTTTTAAGGTACCTCCACCATCAATAATGCTCATCAACACCTTATATCCTTTTAAAATTGAACACCAAATATGTGTCGCAAAAGCTTACAAATACATCATATTATTTTCTAGAAATCAAAATGTATCTCATTAAAATGGTGATCATAAGGTGGAGTGACCCTCATTAATCTTTCATCTCTATTATTAAATAACATGGTTTAAAAATGAAAATTTTCCCCTTTGATCTCTCTTAAATGTAAAGCTAAATCATGAGCTTAGACTTTGACACCAATTATAGGTTTTACATGTGCTTATTAGGTGGTGAATGAGGCATTCATAAAATTTCTATATATTTTCCGTTAACAACTTAGCACAATGAGAATATATTATTTTAGAGAAAAAAATATTGTAAGGAAATTGGTATAAGTAAATAATCAATTAAAACATTTGAATTTGTGTGGTTAGGCCATAAATTTTGTCCACAAATCTAAACTAAATCAAGTTACTCCACCAATAAATATAGAGCTATTTTCAAAACCTTTTTTTTTTCTTTAATAAACCTCCCACTTCACCATGTTCTAGGAAAGGGAGCCACCTTTATACATTCTCCTATAAAAAATAACCCAAATAAAAAAAATTAGCATGATAAAACTAAAACATTGGGTGAGATAATCTTACCTACAGATGCACATGTATGTAGATAATGAGCACATTAACAAAAATATCAAAATAAATTATTGTGGCGACGTAAGCTTCTGTTTTTTCTCTCAATAAGATGTTATAGTTTTAAAGTATTTTGAAACAATTAATCATTTGGTGGTCTATTTTGGAGATATATCACTAAAGCTTCTTTCAAGCATTACCCTTAAGTTAATTAATGTAATATATATACCAAGGTGTTTGAATTTTAAATTATGTTATAGAAATAGAAACTATTCCATTACTCACATTTTTTTCCTTTTCAAAATATGTAAAAAATCATATTTTTCAGACTTCATTATCCTCACAATAGCTGGGCAACATAAAAATAATATTTTATAAAAATAACATAATGAGGCATATAAAATTTCATGGTGGCCCATTAATGGGTTTGTAGCAGCTGATAACGTTATTAGAATGGTCCAAAAATAATTAATTTTGTAGGCTAAAGTCTATGCATCTTAACATAGCACATAATGATTTGTGGTGATTACTTAACATTTTAGAGACCCGTAGAAGTTCGTGGATGCCCAAAAACCAAGTCGATCTTTATATTTAAAATCCTTAAAATATAAATATGACCTAATTTTGATAACATAGTTTAGCTAATCCATAATAAGGCTTTATACAAAATTTAGAAAAATAATTGGCCGTATAATAAATATTTTAAAATATTTATGTGATAATTTATTTAATTTTGACTATTTTAAATAGATTTCTATGCTCACTTTCTTGTTTGCTACAAAATTTTGATAATAATTTTTATTGCCCTTTCACATAACAAATAAAATAATTTTTTTCTAGTTTAATGACTTTAGCTTCATGTGATTAAGCTATCCTAATGGTGTAGTTTCTACTGCAAGCTCAGATAAAACCATATGTCCAAATTTATTATTCAATATTTAATCATCAAAATCTACAGAACTTATGGGCTTATGTGGTTAACAAATCTATACTCTAAATCCCCCTCCATAGCATAGCCCTAAAGGTCAAATTTGAAGGGGTAGTTATACGGTTGGCTTTCGCTATGCAAATGCCTAACTTTCTCTCCATTGCATGACACAACAAAAATAAATTTCTCACTCATCTAGGATTATAGACTTATCTTTATTCACCAACCATAGTAATTAGAAGTCTTAGATCAGCCCTTCTAAGGTCAGGCCACATAATGTACTAGTATAAGAAGGATAAAGACCCTTAAGGAATGTATTAATGTTGTAATTCACTACGAGGAGACTTCCATTAAAGAAACTGACAAGAGGGTGGAACGTTAAGAAGATTGAGGACCACTACTTAAACTTTATGCTTATCCCAAGGGTGAAATACTTATGACCATTCATTATTAAGTTTCATATATGCATGTAATAATGTTACTCAAGTTCCCTTATTAAAAGACATAAGTTTGCATGATATAACTGAACATTTGTAAATATTATAATTTCATGAACTCCTTAATGTTATATGATCTCCCATGATATGTAAATGATATGAAATGACATGCTTATAAGACATGATGATTAGGTTTTATGGATTAAGTTGAATTTATATACAATAATGAGCTAATTAGTTTCAGTTGAATTACTTTCATGGAATGGTAGATGTCAACACTACTAGGGTCATCTTTTGATCTTAATCCCACAACCTTACAAAATAAATAATTCTAATTGCCACACATATTTAAGACCATTAAAATTATGTAGTATCTTCAAATCCCCAAACAATTTTCTCCCTCACCTAAGAATAATTGATAATCCTCCAGATATAATATCATGCCTCTCTTAATCAAAACCAAATTTTAAATTTCCAAATGTCCTCTAACAACCTTATTCTCTTCTTTACATGCCCAAGTGATAGTATGGCCGAAAAATTCCCTCTCTTCTTTAATTTCTACCATTAGTAAGCACCTTATGTCACCTTTCATAAAAAAATTTAAAATACTATCCTCAAACTATCATGGTTTGATCATTTGATTAATCATTAAAAGTATATTGATTATGATAATCGTTATAATGATAATTTAAATTTAATATTATAATATTCCCATACTCTTATCATAAACATTATGATAATCACTATGATATTATAAATCATAATCTTTATTTTCTTATGATTGATATCCTCAAAAATACTAATGGGATGAATCATATGTTCAGCATGTTAAATATCATTATTGTAAATAATTCTATCATGATTATGTGAATAATCATGTAATATCTCATCTTTCATATGAAAAGCTATCTCACTTTGAGAAGTCTTTTTGATGGTCTCATCAAGTCTCATATTTTGACAAATTAATGCATTATTTTAATCATTAGAATTGATGTTTTCATGTTCAAGCTTATTCTATTTTAGAATAACAAAATATCTTGACCAACACCATTAATTTTTCTAGACATCCAATATTATAAACTCCAAAAAACATGATAGATATATCTATCTTCATGGTCTAGCCATTCCACCCACACATGCTTATGTTATGGAATATCTTAATCAATCACTTTTTATTAAGCTTAAATGTGATAATTTGTTTGAACATAAACACAATTCTCCATATAAGGCTAGTCTTAATCCAATAACTAAGTTTGAATTTGTGGAAATTCTCAATTCCAATTTTGATATAGTGTTTGAGCTTGAGCAAAAGAACATATTGAAGCTTATAATTTAAACTACTCAATATCAACAACATTATATTGTTCCACCAACTCTTCAATTAAATAAATTGTATTTTAAGCTTATGAAAATTTCTTTCATCATTAATATTGTTCGACATATTTGGATGGAGATACAAGTTATTTCATAATATTCTAAATTAATACCTGCTTGAAATATGAGTTGGCTCCATATTATTTCAATTTAATTTATGCATCAATACAAACTTCAAATAATTTTCAAATCTAATCCAACTAGCTCGTATTTATATGAGAAATGTGTATTAAATACTAATGTGAGTTGTGCCTTAATATATATGCATAGTACTTTCATATATAAATACTCGAGGTAGTTCCTCCATAAGTGTGAGTTACACCTTCTTTATTGTGCTTCTTTCTTCCCTGCTCTTGCAAGTGCTTACAAGTAATTCATTATCAATATGGATGCTCTATAGAGTGCACGAAAGTGTTTGCCAACTTTCTATTTTTGCTAAGGTTTCCATTTGAGTATGTGTAGTTTGTTTATCGTGCATAATATTTCTCATACCACCACCTCAAAATGAAACTAGAAGAGGATGAAGACCACTAAACATTCCATATGAAAATGCATTGGTGTTGCTCTATGATCACTTACCCATGGGGATATGATTCCCATCATGCCATGCATTAAAAAAATCTCAATGTTTATGTATCCATCTTAGCACAAATGCTACCAAAGGTGCTAACCTTGTAAAATCCATTGGCGCTCAAAGAGCAATGGCCTCCCCTTGATAGTACAAAGGTAGTAGTGCTAACCTTGACTACAAGAGAATCAAGGACACTTACCTTTTTTTCCCAATGGAATCAAAATATCTGAGAAGGAAGCAAGGAGGGCTTAGTAAGAGAAGAATCCTACTGCCTTGGAAATTATGATGCTAGCAAAGTGGAAGGCTCGTATCTAGGATTCAATCAAGGTGGCGAGTAGTAGTAGTAAGAGGATTATGTTGAATAACTAAATACCTTAATAGGTCATGGATGAATTAGAAAGGGGCCAAATCACTATGAATCATGCTAATGTTACAACTAGGTTGGAATTAGCTACTCAAAAGATCTTGAAGACCATTTGATGGGTCTCCATCAATGAAGTTAACTTCTTGATAATGAACATAATGGGACAAGATTTGTAACTAACCTTATTCTTAGCTTGACACCATTATCAAGCCTTGATTAAAGTTGACACCTTGGAAAAGGCCTTTGATGTGGTCCAAAAGAACCCTGAGGCTGAGCACTTTGAGAAGCTCACTACACAGAGAAAGGTAAGTGCATTAAATAGCAAGCTTGTTAAGACTAGCGAGCTTCTTTAGAGTGAGCTAGAGAAGGAAAGGGACCTTAGCATGTCAGTACTGGAGAAAAAAAGTAAGATAAAGTGAAGGTTTCCAAAGCAATTGCTAATGCCAAAGTGACCAAGGACAAGTGGGGTCACTTTCTTTGTTGGTGGTGAGTACAATAAAGTCCTAGGTGATTAGTACATAAGTGGTGTCAAGTATAACTTGAATAAACTCACCTTGAAGGGTGTGGTCACTCTACAGTTTCATGATCCTTTTTATTTCTCCAAAAAATTTAGTTAAAGTGAGGAGAGCGATGGTGCAATTGTGACTACTGATTGAATCACACTCGCTCATCTTATGTTTAATTTTCCCCTTTATTTTAGGATAAAAGAAAATTGTACATGTATTAATTTTACATTGAAATGAAATGAAATTTTAGTTTATTAGCTCTAATTTTTTTGTGCATATATGTTTACTATTTTTGAATTTTCTAAGTGTTATACTCACCCATGTATGACAGTAAAGGTAATAGTACTCACGGGCTCTATGCATAGTAATAGTTTCTTATTAGGGCACTTACCCATATTTGAATATAAAGTAATAGTAATGATGTGCACTACAGGAAAACCTGTCATTACTGGCTGACCGAATATGCTGGTAACATGAAAATTTCGACTGAAAAAGAACGTTTTCGTTAAATTTATGGTGGAATTTCATACGCCGATTTTGCACACGTTGGAAAAACTTTTCCGGCGTAAATAATATGTCGGAACACTTTCCGGCATACTTTCTGGCGCATCACCGACGAAAAAGTGGGTGCCAGTTACGTCGATTTGAATTAGCTTATTATGATGTTAAATATGCCAGAATTATTGGCGTACAATTATGCCAGAAATAACGGTGGAAAAAATGTCGCTAAATACGTCGAAATGTAAACGACGGAGGTAACCGGCGTAGTATCCGCTGGAAATATCGACGTAACCAAGATGCCAGAAATGATTACGGAATTCATTATATCGTCATTTTCAATGGATTACAGGCGTTTTATCCATCGAAAACTTGTAGCAAAAACAAAAAAATACCTTCACAGGAAGCAATCAGATTTCCATATATGCAAATAATTACAAATATTTCCAGCATAGATTTTAAATATTTTCGGCACTAATTAACAAAAACTACTCAACAACAAAACAACACATATTTCAACAACTTCATTAAATACTAAAAAATATAAACATAAACATTATAAATTGTTCATTAACATCAACAAATATTCAAAAACATCACAAATTCATCATTAACATCATAAAATTTATCAAATATTCATAAATTGATAAAAGCTCATATGAAACTGAAAAAAACTAAACTACTATTCTGAATTCGTCGACTCATCCTCAGCTAAAGCTACATCTTTTCCACTCAACGGCTCCCTCATTTTGTGCATTTCATCACAACAACTGATTTTGTTGCTCCTGTATCTGCATCTATATCTATGCCTACAACTGCACTTTCCAATTAGCTTGTGATTTCCTTATTTATTCTAGCATTGCTTGAAGGGCAGTTATCTATTGACTATGTAAGGAATCATGTGAACTTGCTGCAAAGCTGGATCCAGTAGAGGTCATACCCTCGTTTGCCTGGGCTTGCAAACCTAAACTATAAATCCTACCATGTTGCATTCCTCCTATGGCTTACAACTAGATGCGGTACTTAGAATACTCTACAGAGCAGCCAGAAGAACCCTCAACTGTTGCGGCCTAGCTCTCTTGAAGACGTGTATACTCCTCCTATGAAAGTTAATAAAAATTTAAGCAATTTATTTAGACATAAAATAAAAATTATTAAACACATATACTTACATGGGCTTTTCTTGCTTGCTCATCAACCGATTGTTGGTCCTCCTATCGCTTATGGGTATGATTATGCAATTCCACAGGAGTTGGTTCTCTATCCAACATCTCTTTCTATAATAGAATTCTATTAATATTTCCCTTCAAATTTTTTTTTAAAAAACTTTTAAAATTCATGACCAACGTCGCCTATGCTCAGTTTGTGGAACTAAGCCCCTAGTATGAAGGGAACTACCCATGCCCCAACATCAGCTCTGTTTGTTGATTATGTATTGGTTGTTAAACCTAAGCTATTGTCCCAAGGCTAACCAAGAGGAGGGGGGGATTGGTAATTTAAAATTTTTCTTGATTTTTTAAATAAAAAACCAATTGAAATCTCGTAGCAAGTTAATTAAAGTTTTTTAATAAACTTTTCAACCACAAAAAATAACTTGCAGAAAATAAAATGTGAAAATTAAAAGACACAAAGATTTATAGTGGTTTGGTCAAACACGACCTACATTCACTTATTGAAGACTCCCTCTTAAGGTATTACACTATTACGAAAGTGACTCTTCTTTTACCCCTACAGCAAGGCGAAGAAGCCTTTACAAAACTCTCTTCCACCAATCCCCGGTGTGGTAGAGAACCGTCGTCCTTTCATACCCTCCAAGTGTCGGCAGAGAACCGTCATCCTTTCATACCCTCCAAGTGTAGGCAGAGTAGCTTCGTCCTTTCACACCCTCCAAGTGTCGGCAGAGTACTGTTATCCTTTCACACCCTCCAAGTGTCAGCAGAGTACCAGATCTTCTCCAAAGATCTTCTCATGAGCAACTATAAAGAAGAAAAGAAAAGTAAACACAAAAATCATAAAGAGATTTTTACCTTTGAGTAACCTTGTGAACCATTCATAATCCAATTGCAAGAAATATCTCTCAAACACTATCCCATACTCTCTCTTTCGATTGCTCTTATAAAATCATGAAGACATGACTTTTTCATGTCAATTTTAGTGGACCTTTTATATCAAAGACATGAAAAACCGTCCCGAAAACTGAAAATTTTAATTTTGAGCGTCCACGATCATGCAGTTCGATCGTATGTTCATACGTACGAACAATTCAAAAACTGTTTCATACGAAACTGTTGTGAATCAGTATGAAATAGTTCGTACATGATCATCATCTGGTACGAATCAAGTTCATCCGGTACAAACAGTTAGAAAATTTTCACATTCATCGAGATAAAAAGTTAGGATAAAAAGGGACCCTTCCAATTCGTACTTTGGAAGGCATGACACTATTTCATAATTGTCAAGCTATTACCTAGTAGGAACATAAGCATGGACATTAAAGACATTGTCATAAATGTAGTTAAGGTGATGTATAAAGAAAAACAAAATAGAGAATCAAATTGGTAATCTAAGGGTGTATGTCTCAAGTATATAGTAGACCTTGATTGGGACCAGGTAATGGAAGAAGAGAATAAGTCACAAATTAGATCACATTTTGGAACACCAGTGACAAATTAGATCACATCTTGTTTAACTTTGTCCTTGCTCACATGTTTCAGAACTATCAGCTCAATTTTGGGTGAAATAAAGTCTATTTTCTCCAGCCACAACCTACCACCTCTAATTTTTTTGTTTATGAACTAAGGAAGTAGAGTAAATTTTTCCTATGTTTTTTGTTATTGTTATTTGCGTTATTTGGTTTAAGTTTAGGGGGTTTGAGTTTTTTTATACTTTTATTTTGTAGTGATCTAATAAAACTTGTTAATTTTTACTTGTCTTATACTCTAAATGTAATTATGACTTTGTTATGATTCTTGTCCATGGTTTCTTAGCTATAGGGCTATCAATATTTGACACGACACGAAACTCCGACCCGAACCCGATCTGAAAAATCCGGGTTGGACCCGACCCGATTTCAAAATGGGTCAGGTTCGAGTTCAAAAAATTGACCTGTTTGAAAAACGGGTCGGGTTCAGGTTGACCCGACGGGTTGTTGGGTCAGCCTGTGAACCCGTTTAATTTAAAAAATTTTGAATCCGCTACTTGCAAACCCAAAAATCCGCGCCAGCTACTCCCGCCCGCGCTGCCCTTGCTGGTGCTGCCTGCATCCGCGCCCGCTGCCCAGCGCGATGTGCTCCCGCGCCCGCTGCGCGCCCTCGCTAGCTGCGCGCCCACTGCGCGCCCTCGCCAGCTAGGCGCCGTAGCCAGCTGCGCGCCCGCTGCCCAGCGCGCCTGCGTCCGCTGCCCCTGCTCGTGTCTGCCCCCTCACCCGCTCTCCGCCCGCCGCCGTTCTGCACCCAAACCTGGGTCGGGTTGGGTCAACCCGGCAACTCGCCGGGTCGGGTCCGGGTTCGGATTTCTGACCCGTTTGTCTACCTGGGTCGGGTTAGGGTCGACCCGTTTGAACCCGAGTCAATTCCAGGTTCGACCCGAACACGACCCGTGACCCGAAATTGACACCCCTACTTAGCTATAATAAAGTTTAATTTATATGGATATTATACAGAGTTAAAGACTTTATTTTTATAACAAATTTTGGTGAGTACTACTTGAATCATAAAACATCAATACATTCTAGAGTTATCTAATTTTGGTAAATAAATGAATGGAAGGACCAATGGGTATTTAAAATCATTAAGATACACTTAACAAATAAATTTATATGTTGTTAAGAAAAATTTTAAAAATGAAAGAAAAAAAATGGAAAAAATTAAAGAAAAAGAGGAAAAAAAAAAGAAGCTAAGTACTCTCCCTCTATTATTGCTTTAAAAATATTAAAATGTTCACACTAAGTATAATTGATTGAATTATGTTTAAATACAAAAAATTGAGATTATGTCTATTAAGAGCATAAAAGTTAGAAATTCTTATAAACCTAAATTATTTAATACCCATTAAAGTTCGTTAGATTTCACAGTTGCACTTAGAAGTTCAATTTAGTAGAGATATTAATAAAAAAATTAGGATATTATTAGCTATATTAAATTTGTTTTAAACAATTTACAGATCAATTAGTACTAATCTATTATTTTTTGTATTTCAATTGGAAAGATAGTAAGCAAACAAAACTTGATAAGATATCTGTGAGCTTTTCAATTACTTGAGGAAATTAAAAAGTCATTAGTAAGTTTGGCAAAATTATTGAGTAAAAAAAATTAGGATTAATGTGTGCATTCTACTTAAAAGTTACTTAATTTCATTATTTTATCTAGACATTTCTCTAAGGATTCAAAGCATTAAAAAGCTGCAACATAGTCCCATCATAGTAACATTCTAACTTCGCAGTGCTCTTAAGAGATAATTTTTTATTTTTAAAATAGAGAGATTAGCAATACAGTGCCAACATTCATGTGTTGCAATGTTATAGGGAGATGTTTTATAGCTAAAATAGAGAGCTTAGCATCTCAACGCCAACATCTATGCACAATAAAACTACCACCAAGTAATTTGTTAAACTAAATATAGAGAACTTGGCATGGTAGCATCAACATTTGCACCATAGCGCTACAATGGGAAGATTCGCATAAGAAATAGATAGTTTGGTGCCGTATTGCCATCACTATAATGTCGTAACACAAATACACCAAAGCCACAGTGTCGTGGAGTTGCCAAAGAGAAGAATTATGGTGGAGTGTCACTGCACCAATTTGCTAAGCACTGTAATGCTATTGTAGCCTCATTTCCCATAAAGAATTAATGCCACGATGGTCAAGGGAATGAGTAGTTACACATGTGAAGCACCACAAAAATTTAGGTAGAACACGGAAGTTCTATGAGGCAGTGTCATAGTGTAGTCGGCCTACTAGAGCAACTTGGTAGTGATTTGAGACTTACGTAAAAATAGGGATCCTAATTTGAGAGTGTGGCCAATTTTAATGTATTTTTTACATCTTTGTCAATGTGGGTGTGGGAGTAAGTGTTAGAGAGTTTGTAAGGGAATTTGAATTCCTTGGAGATGGAAGGACTCCTAGACTAGATTCTTTCCCTGGATTTATCTTTTTCTTACTCCTATACCCAATTTTGTTTTTAATTATAAATAAGGTGATGTTGTTTGTGTTGTTCAATATACACTTTTGTGGCTAAATCTTCTGATTGAATTTATGATTTAATTGTGGTACATTGTGAAATGTTAGAATAGGTCTAATTTTTTTACTTTTTCAAAACTTATTTAAATTATCCCCACACTTCATTTCATTATGAACTAGCCCATTGCAATTTTAAAATATGGTATGAACTAATTATCTCGACAATGGAGGCAGTGGAATAGTTAGGGAGATTTGAAAAAAAAAAAAAACTTGAAACGTAGGCCTATGTATTTTTCTAAAGTTTTTTTGAATAATTAAGGAGATGACATTATTACAGTAATATGTATTGATTAGAATAGACATATTGCTAGTCATTAACATAATAGGATTCCTATGAGCTTGATAGAGACTAGGAAGTAGAACTACTCTAATTCATAATTAAATTTTGAAGATTTAACTAATATACATATTTTCACTCAATCAATCATAAATTCAATATAATTATAAAACCAGATAAATCTAAAAATAATAAAAAAAAAACTTTAGCTTTTTCTTGCTTCTTCAAACTTTCAAAGTATGGTAGGATAATTTAAATGATAAATAAAAGTTATAATAATTAACTAAATAAAGTTACAATCTCGATCCTCATAGGAGCGAAATCTCATTTAATTACTTGAAACAACAAGTGCACTTGAATATCATCGGTTAACATCCAATCATTATCGTAGAGTTGAGTGTTTAAGGCTGGCAAACTTTTGTTCCTAACTTATTGGGAGCTTGCCTAGGGTTCGAGGCTAGTCACTAACATGCTTGGTGCCATTGCTATCTACTGCACTCACTAATGAGTGTTCCCCGAGCATTCAATGACCGGGTAAGTCCTTTTATTTTTTATCTCAAGGAAGGGTAAGTTCCATGAGCATACTTTTTATTCAAGGGCAAGTTTCCTGAGTGTTTTTATGAAAAACATCTAAGTTATAGGCTTACAAAAATTAGGACACACTCACATATAAATGATAAAAAAGAGAAGAAATTAGTGATAAGGGTATACTTTTATTGCATTTTCCAAATTGAGAAAGAAGATGTCTAAGTCTAAGGACAACCCTAAAGGATAAAAGATTTTCAAGTCCTCGACTCTATGAGTTATACTCATCATTACTCGTCAATGTGCGAGTGGGCTCTAAGATAGATGTGGAAGTCAATGATCGACTATCAAGCCTTCTACAATGAACTGCATAGTTAAAAAAATCATTGAGGATGCTCTCCTTCATAGTCGTTTGTGAGCCCGCCTAGGGCATCTTGAATGGTCTTTACTATCCGTTCCTAATCATTACAAGTGATCTACTTAGCATTCTTCATGTTTATTAATGGTTCTGGTTGAAGTTGCTCATATAGTAGAAACTTTCTTCTTGTTAGCATCATCAATCCACACTTGCTACACTTCAGAGGATATTTAATCCAATTGTATCCTTGGGTGACACCCCATTTTACTAGCAAGTTGACTTAGTGAGCATATGCGCTAGAACTTATGTGACAATAAAGTGCAGAGAGTAGATTGGACAGGAATATATAATCTACAAGAAGCTTAAGAAAACCATGAAACTCAACCAATATGAAATCCACTAGAATTAGCCAAAATGCAACTAAAGGCATTCCCAATTACAATTCATCACCCATTGTTCATAAGATTTTGAGGTATATAAAAAGGTCACATAAAAAAGAGAAACTATACAACACTAAAAAATACTCATAAAAAAGTTTAATAGTGTCAAGTACACTGGGGGAGTATGTGGGCAAATGCTGAGATGAGGATACCTATAACCAATAGATCTGTTGATGCTACCTATAACTTGCATGAGATATCTCAAGTCACCTAAGAAGTGAGGGGGTGAGTGAGTTGTTTTTACTAGAAGGAAGAGCCATCAAGTTGAATGATCACAATGAGATAATTGAGGATACTATAAATGGTCCCTTTTCTATAGTTATGCTTGACATACCATTGTAAGGACGATCACTATGAGAGAGAGCGAGTGACAAAGATAGTAGCAAGTCATAGTGAGTGTTTAATTGCTGGTTAAATTAGGAAACTCCAACTCCCTTTGGTAAAGGGAAAGCTCCTTGATGATCCCGAGTAAGTAATACCTATCGATCACAATGGGCGAGTTCGAAGCAAGTAAGATCCTATTTGTTGGAAAGTTCCTTTATCAGGACCCACAAGCTAACTACTAAATATCTATAAAGCCGTATACAAGTATACAAAAATGACAATCATTCAGGATTAAATTAGCTCAATCAAATAACACATCAAAACTCACACTGATGCGGCCTCTTCCTCAATTTAATTTCATTCAAGGCTAGTTGAACCAGGAATCCATTTGATGCCCAAATGAGCTAATTCAAATGCAGTAACTTCACTCAAAACCTCGAACGTGCCTTGAAGCCAATAAAAAACCAATCTATGCTAATTCAAAGAATTGTTAGATCAAATTGAACGATATCAAATTCTTCTTCTTCTTCATCTTCTTTTTTAAGAAACCAAAGTCTGCTTTACATGAAGCTTGATTAGAGAGTAATCTGACCCCAGCAAACAACATTTTTGAATATTCTATATGACAGTTACACATTTAGGGTCACGAGCTATTAAACTTAGGCTGCCCAATAATTTGAAAATGATAAGTAAACAAATTTAATATTTTTATAGAGAACTTAATCGACTTAACATAATTAATGTCAATTCAACTTTGGTTTCCAGTCATAAATTGCCTAAAATAAACCATCAAAACCCGAAATCAAACTTAGAAACTAAGTTCCAATCAGAATTTGTAACTCTGGTAGATAGATTTTAGTGCCAGATAGCATTTCATAAAACGAATCTTATAAACATCAATTTTAATAATCAGAACCTAAGCAAAAGTTTTGCTGATTCAGTTCAACTAAGTTCCAAACTCTTCTCAGTTGGAATTTTTAGATAGACAAAACCCATATTGATAGACTCAGTCTTTCCAATAAACCGACCGACCAAAGCAATTGAATGTTTACCCTTATCAAATTAACCCCATTTTGGTAATAATGGCCTGCAAAGTACAATAAAAAGGCGCACACGCACTTCTAGCTAGATCCGGATATCCAATTAAAATTTGCCACGTGGACTATACTTTGACTGTGCTTTTTGACAGCGCTTTGATTGTGCTTTACCTACGCTTTACCTGTGCTTGACTTAAAATTACGTGGACACGTGTACATTCCAAATGTCAATATTTTATTGGACACCGGATGTATCTCTACATTCAGGAGATACATCCAATGTCCGGACCTAATAATTTTCCAGCTATACAACACATATGTGTTGCGAGTGAAACGAAGTTGTATACCATCAAGTTTTCATGAGGGGCGGCGACAAAAATCACATTTCAAAGATCAATTAATCATGCAATGGACAGTTTTCTTAACGTCAAACAAGAAACATGTGGAAAAGCATTATCATCGCTTTTATTTAGTTTAAGATACTAGATAGGTTAAAAAAAATAATCAGAGCAATGGTTCAGGAGGTTCTGCTGCTTCACAATGCGCCTTGAGTTCTGAACTTGAGCATGGGGCTTCTTTTGGCTACCCACACCTATTTACACTATTTCGTATATTTACAAGCTTTTAATGTTCATAGATGGATTCCTCTACCATGCTTAAACAATTACATTCGTAAGGGTCACCCACATACACAAATTACACATCATACAAGTTGCATCAAACCGTGTGATCAACCTGACGAATCTTCCCAACAGCTGATGCAGTAGCCTGATGGAAGACAAATTGTCCAATGAAACGGACTAGTTGTACAGTCATGGAAATTTTGAGAAGCTCAAAGAAACTTAGAATCACCATTCAAACTGAATTCTAACTGCATAATCCAAAAAGAAGAAATTTTAGGATTTCGGTTATTAACAGAACAAAGATGGAAGCAACGGTGGCAAACTATTTATACTAATTATTCTGTGAGACTGTAAAATTGAATAAGTAATCGAAAAGAAACTGCGCCAAATCAACCACTACTGCAGAGATCCATGATGTGAATTCGTGACATTAGATTGCATAACAAAGATGGGCCCAACACACCAATAACTCTAACTCTAAGATCACATTTAGGGAAGAACTTAAATGAAAAATGTTGTAAACTTGATTAGTAATGATTGTGAGAATCAGCTTCCACGCAATCCTTTTTAGGCATTACCTTTGCTTGCTCCTGAGCCAATTTCAATCTTCTGTACTGCTGCTGTGCCTGGTAAGAGCGAAACATTGATTGAACACGAACGACTGATCTTTGCACCCTTTCTTCAGCGTGCTTTCTGCTAATCTTAAAGAAATCCTCCTCTGTTGAAGTTGATTCCTCTAACTTGTTGGCTCTACCAACTTCCATGGCTTTAACCTGCATTCCCCGTAAACCTTTCCTCTTCAATCGCCAACGAAGGACTGCTTTCTCAAGCACCCCAACTGACCAAACAATCTTCCGGTATTGCTTCCTTACTTGGTGACCTCGGACTGCCGCCTGTAAAGCAAATACTTGAGTTAATAAACAAAAAAATCATAGTAACTATAAATGTTTGTTAAGCATAAAAAAATAGCTTTCTTTGACCTTAAACGTAAGTGCATGTAGAATCAGTTGAGACACTAGAACGTAGATAAACAAACATGCTTTATAACAGAAATAGATTTTCTAAATAAAACCTTGCAAAGTAAACCGTTTAAAAAAAAAACAAAAAACTAATTCAAACTTCATATATATATATATATATATATATATATATATATATATATATATATATATATATATATATATATATATATATATTTAAAGAAGACGCCCAGAATGAAATCATGTGATGTCCATTTCTAGACTATTAATTGAAAAAACAAACAACAAAATCAAACGGTGGATGTCAGGAAAATGAACCTGAAAAGAAGATGAGGATTAATAAGCGTATGATATAGCAAGACAAACCATTTCTTTTCACAAAAAAAAAAAAAAATTCTATAGAAGAAAATAAACTCCCTTCTTATGCTTGGATTTAGAATATCGGTCATACAATGAACACTTCTGCTTGAATGTTCATAGCCTTCAAAATATTTTGATTTTTCAGATGGAGACCAACAGGAAAGAATAACATTTAAAAGTGAATTCACAGGTGAGGGAGAGCAGATCAATACTCAATTCCATGCATACAAACTTTCAAAATATCCTTAAAATTTACCTGGATCTTGATTACTTGCCGTCGCATGTTAAGGAAATCCTTTCGAATTCGCCAAGTGCGAAAATGGCTTTGTATTCTGGCAGCAGCCTTCATCAACCTTCGCCTGTTATAATTGCGATAGGCATGCTGGATTCTTAAAGCAGCAACAATCTGGCTTGCTTCCATCTGTGGATTGGCTAGTTGAACTGATTCTGTTTGTAGCTTTAAAGCGCGTTCCCTAAATGCTGCTTGTATACGATCAGCTGCATCAGCTGCATTCCTATAGGCTTCTAATGATTCTTTCAAGCACACTTCCTGCTCACTAAGCATCTCAGAATGTAAATCTTCAAGATTGACTTGATCTTTCGAGACCCGTAAGACAGATGATGGTACATTTCCAGAAAGAGACATGGCCTCAAAATGGGCAGTTAAGCCCTTTTCAGCAAGGTATGCAGCCAATCCGTCATGACCACCCTTTGATGCAAGATCAGCTGCTGTCAACCCTCCCGGGTTTTCTGGAGTAGGATCGGTAACTAAACTTGGATTTGCCCCCGCATAGATAAGTGTTGCAACCATCTTTTCTCTGAAACAAAAATTGCATTGTTATACACGTTAAATGGACAGCGAAAAAAAGAAAAAAGAAAAAACTGCATGTATATAACAGGAACTCCGAGGATGCGACAATAGAGATGACGGAAAGACAGTTGCTGAAGAGGGAACCAAGATCGATACTAGGAACAAGGACTTCCAGGTAACATAAGGGTAGAATGGGGCTGCTGCTGGGTATCGGGGAAAAGTGCAATAAGGGTCCATTTCTTGTTTGTTGAGTTGTTATGGATTCCTATGTGTAGCTTTGTAGGTTGTAGTAGGTGTGTTAAAGGAAAGAGCAGAGTATAATGGTGGCATGAATGAGGAATAGTGGTATATAAAAGCCTCAAATATCGATCCAATTTCCTTAATTTCTTCTCTCTTGTATTTTTGGAGTTATCAGTATCCTTGAATTGCTCAAAACAAACAATCATATCAATTATTTCTCTCATTGAGCCTCCTCTCCTATTTGTTTAGACAGTGTTCCACCAACGGTAGTGATGTCGGAGCTGAGCTGCTTAATTATGGCAATATATGTGCAATGTGTCTTATATATGTTGTAGCCTATTATGTTGTTACATTTGTCTATAAATATATAGCCAGTACTTGTAATAGGGGATGATTAATAAGATTTGAGTTGAGCTTTATTTCATTTATGTATCCTCAAGTGTATTGAGCGGCGGTTTCTTTCCAAAAAGTTCTTGGAGTTGTGTTCAGCTATGGTCACCGGATTGTTTACGAGGAGTTGTCGAGCCCCCTCTTGTCCGGTGTCATTTAGTATCAGAGCCAGCAAGATGCTGGCGTTGCCGACGGTGCAGAGAGTTTTTGGGTCCGGTGGTGTTATGAACCAAAAATAATTATTATTATAGTGGGAAATAGCATCGTGTTCTGTTACCGAGCATCCTATCTCTTCCACGTAGTAGTTCTTTCCCTTTTGCAATAGTAGTTTGTTGGAATTAGAGCAATTGTTGTTGAATCGGTGAAGTAAAACAAGATCTCAGCCTCCTTTTGGGCAAACTCCAGCCACCAAAACTTGGTTCTAGATCTTCCCTTTGTTTTCCCTTTGGGGATCTTGCTTCTTGGATGATTCTTTCCAATAAAAACAAGATATCTGCCTCCCGTTGGGTTGAGTTTTAGCCGCTCTAATCTAGTTCCCGAAGACAACAACCTTTTAGTAGCAGTGCATATCATGCACAAACTGATGGGCAAACGGAAGTTGTCAATCGAAGTTTGGGAAACTTATTGAGATGCCTAGCAGATGAGAAACCATTCCAATGGGATTTAATTTTGCCCCAAGCTGAATTTGCTTGCAATAATTCTATTAATCGCTCCACTGGTAAAACTCCATTTGAAATCATTTATGGTCAGCCTATATCTCACATTTTAGATAGAAATTGTTTGCCTTTGCCAAATAAAATTAGTGCTGAAGCTTCTAAAACTTTTGACCATATCAAAACTGTCCAACAACAAGTCCTTGAAAAACTCCGAATGGCTAATGTTAAGTACAAAACTGATGCTGATAAACATTGAAGGGATGTTTATTTCAAAGAGGGAGATTTGGTTATGGCTTACTTTCGCCACCAACGATTTCCTGTTGGTACTTCTAAAAAATTAAGCAGGAAAAAATTTGGGCCTTTTCGTGTTCTAAAAAAATTGGTCTCAAATGCTTATCTCTTAGATCTTCCTTCTACTGTCGGCACTTCTCCTGTGTTTAATGTTTATGACCTTTCTTTATATGAAGAAAATTTTGAAGATCATGTGAAAATTGAAACTTTGCCACTCTCCACTTCTGTTTTAAGCTATGATGAACAAGTTGAAGATGTTATTGATGTCAAGGTTACTAAAACTCGGCATGACGAACACATGAGGTTTTTGGCTAAGTGGAAGAACCGTCCTTGACAGACTGTACTTGGATGGATGCCAATGAGTTGAAAAAGCATAATCCAAATCTTTATAAAAGGAATGTGGAAGCTTTCTCATCAGGAGATGAGATTTTCCCACCAGGGGGAATTGATGCATTCATGTTTTTAGTTTATTTTGTATTGATGTAATGTGAACAGTATTATTTGTGTTTTATGTTTATTTTTTTTAAAACTATCCAATGATGGAGGGCATCCAATAATCATGGTAGGAAGTGCTTGGGCATGGCAAGCCTTAGGTTTGCTTGCATTTGGGTCCTTCTTATCCTTGGGTTGCTTGCTGTTCTCAGTTTAAGGCCTTGGTTGTTCACGGGCTGGGCTTTGGCTGCTTGGCGTTGAGTTTAAAAGTTGGGTTCTATTTAGTGTTAGCTCATTAATGCTTGAGCTGAAGTTTATTGCATGAATTGGAGTAAATGCACTTCCTAGATCATAAAATCATAAATGTATGTGGAGTGGATCTTGTCTCTTTCCCTTCTTGTGTCTCTTTGGTTTCTTCCATGTGAGTCAATGCTTGGCTTGTTGTCTTTTCGTTTCTTCCCCCTGGCTGTTTTTCCCATGAATTCCCGCCCCGTTTCCTCTGTTGGCTCCTCGGGTCCCTCTCTAGCTGCTTTCCCGTGGCTTGCTGGCCGGACTTCCCGTGGCTTTTTCTCTCTGTTTTCTGTGCAGTTTATGGGGGCTATTGTAGTGTATTTTGGCCTTTCATTTCCCCAAACCTAATTGGTTTTGGTTGGAGGTGTTGTGGCTGTTTAACTTCTTTCTTTTGCCTATAAATTAGAGATGTTTTGAGGATGGAAAGGTTGTTGAAAATCTTAGCAAAGTCTCTATTAAAAACCTGATGGTTTCTTCTCTTGGAAAAGCTTGAGAGCTTGTTTCACCCCCTTTCCTCCTCTATTTCGTCTTCGCTTCTAACCTCTTTTTCTCTACACAAGTTCCACTCCACTTGTATCCTTCTTCTTGAGATCTTGGAAGTTGTTTGTTGGTTGAAATTTGGAGACATTTACCGGAGGAGTTTGGTAGGACGTTGGACCCTTTTGCAGTGGTGGACCCTCGGTTTGCAAGCCTAAGCATTATTTTCATATAATTTCCTACTCTCGTTGTATGTGAGGAAACCACTAGACGGTTGCTCTGAGGATAGCATTTTTATGTTATTATTTTGTTTTGTTTGATTTGACTTTTGTTTATCCGAATGTTTGTTTAGTTGTTTGCAAGCTAAAGTGAATCAAGTTTGGTTTTATTTTGTCCTTATATTAAGTTGTAAACTCACTCCATTAAACTAACCATTTTCAGATAAGTTTCCTGATAAATGAAAATAATTGAAAGAGAAAAATTCCTCCATAGAAGACGACATTGAAATAAAAGCATGTAATATCGTTGAAAAACTTGTCAAAGGAAGAGAGAGAAGCTCCACAATTTAAGGAAGGATTTGGGAAGAGAATTTGAAGATTTCGGGTGCAAAGATTGGAGATGGAAGAAGGTGGCCGGTCATCTATGGATGACCGGAACGCCAAATCCTTTTTATCTACCGCGAGTCCAATTATGTTGGATTCAAAAGTTAGATTCTCCTTCAAACGCATCTCACCTCATAATCTTCGTGTTTTAGAATCTCCTCTTGTTATCAAAGAGGGGGGATTGGTGGCTACACAAAAGCAATTACCGGATTCAAGGAAGGGAAAAGAGGTAACTTCGGCTTCATTCAAGTTACTTAAATCTCCTTTACCGGTTTCTTTGTTTGGAGCTAATGACAAAGAAGCTTCTTCTTCAAGGAGTAGCTTTTTTGATATTTTGAAGAAAGACAAGGAAATTGACAAGGCTAATGTCAATATCAGTAATCAAATTATTTCTTCCAATTTTGAAAATTCTAATGTGTGGAATAAAAAACCACATATTAAAATTAATTGGAATGAAAATCATGATGTGATTGGAGATTTAAACATTGTTAAAATGGATATGGATAAAGAAAAGTCCAATATTCATGTTTTAAGTAAATCTTTGGTTGTTAAAATTTTGGTGAAAGATTTACCATTCTCTAATTGTGCCATTGAGTTAAGAAAGCAATGGAAGAAATTTGGAGGATTTCATTTAACCATTCTTGGACTAGATTGGTTACTTTGTTCATTTCAAACTCATGAAGCCATGGAAGAGGTTCTTAACGGAGGTCCATGGTTTGTTGGGGGTTTTGTAGTTGGTTAGACAAATGGTCTCCTAACTTTTCTCCAAACTCCTTGGAAGGTGTTTCATCTCCAATATGGGTTCGCCTTCCTCACTTACCCCTACACTGCTGGGATGAGTCTAATATCACTAGAATTGTCTCTAGGATTGGGACTCCTCTTCTATTAGATGGTAATATGTTTAGGTGGGGAAGAAGAGAATTTGCTAGAGCATGCATTCGAGTTAATTTGAACTCTAAACTTCCTTCTGGAATTTGGGTAGAAGGGTTGCATGGAAAATTCTTTCAAAAGTTCGAATACGAAAATCTTTCATCACTTTGTTTCAAATGTGGAAGAATAGGGCATATTGATTCAGTTTGCCCTAATGTTGACATCCCAAATAATTCTGAAATTCCTTTTGGTCCTTGGATGCAAGTCCAGTTCAAAAACAAGAAGAAATCAAGGAGATATCAATTAAAATCCAGAAGTTTTTCAGCTGCAGAAAAAACTGGATTGGGTTGTAGAAATGAAGAAACTGTTAATGCTAGTCCAGAAGATATTGTTCAAACATTGACAAATGGGAATGTGATTAAACAGATGTCCGATCCTGTGAAAGCTGCAGGTCAGATTGAAGAAAATGCTAGATTCAAGGAAGGAGAAGAAGTGGTAGTTAACCAAAATTTGAAAATCAGCAATGATTTTCGGGATTCAATTTTTGAATCTAATTCGTTTAAAATTTTGGCTGAGGTGGACAATTTGGATGCTGGTTTGTTAGGAGATTCTAGTACAAATCAAAATTCAAATTATAAGGTTGATGACATGGCTTTCTCACCAACTAACTCATCACTCTTGGAGGCTGAAAAGGAGGAGAAGCTGGACCCGTCTACAATAAATCCAGATCTTGATCATTTGCTGGAAAACGGTCTAAATGAAGATATTAATATATCTTCTGTTATTTCAAATGATAATCTGAAGGTTGTTGGGAATTCAGAAATTCAAATTCCACAAATGATGGAGACGGTTAAGGAAAAATCTGTGAATGGGCAGATTTCAGATTCAACTCCTATAAGACAACAAATATTTCTGAATTGTTTGTTAATGTTGATGAAACAAAAGATGGTTGTTCTAAAACCATTTCTCCTAATTCTTCAATCAGTTTGAAGTTTAAAAAAATTGCCTTATTGAAGAATAAAAAATCTTTAGAACATGATTCTTCAAGTTCTAAACACAAGCTGTACAAAGAACTACAAGATCTCGGACCGGTGAAAGAACTACCTAGAAGAAAGATGGCTGATTATAAAGAGAAGAACGGTTTGAGAGGTTCTTCTTTCCTCTTATCTCACTAAAAATGCAAAAAGTTTTTCCTGTGGATAACAACTTAGCAGAGATATACTTGAAGATGGAAATTATGAACATAAAGTTTGGCAATTTTATACCAAACTTTTGGAGTTTAATTTTAAATTGTAATTTTCTTTTTAGATGTTATTTCCTTTTTTTACTTTTAATTTGTTATTTTAAACTTTGTATAAATGATTATGGGATCTTTACTACTTACTTATTTTCTAACTGGATGGGAACTCTGGGATACTAACCAACCCTCGGGTTGTCTTAAAATTTGGTATCCCCTGCATCTCAACAGTTTCAAAATAGGAGATAGTGGATTTCATTTCATTTATAAAAAGTTTAAATTAACAAATTTCGTTTTAATAAAGTCCCTTTTTCTTATTGAAAAATGGATCATTATCTTCTATTACCTAGTTTGTATTAGGTTGTCCTCTCTTTTATTTTAATGCAAATTTTGCATTTCTTCAAAAAAAATAAAAAAAATAAAAACATGTAATATATGGTTTATGTAAATGTTAAATAGTGAAAATTGTATTAATAGTTTGATGGAAATTTATATTAGTTGCTCTTCAGGTTCATTTAGAATCAATAATTAAAAAAGCGGATGAGGCGTTCGCATTGAGTCGCGCCTCAAGTCGAGGCGGAAGTTATGCGTATCGGGGCTTACGCCTCGAACTATCAAGCGAATCCTATGATTTTTTTTGCACGAGGCGTGCGCATCAGAGCGTAATGCCTCGAGGCAATACGAGGCATCGCCTCAAAATTTTTTGTTTAGGTATATATATAAATACGACACAGCCGATTCGTGTTCGCGTATTCGCGTATAGGATTAGGGCTTCCTGTGAGAATTGAAAGGCGAACTGGAGGCGAAGTCGTGAAGAAAATATACAAAGCCGTGGGTGCAGGAGACGAAGTCGGAAGGATACGACACACAACGCAAGAAACGAAGCCGAAAGCAATAACGATTTCGAAAGCAGGAAACGAAGCCGAAGTTGTGAGTGTAGGAAACGTTCAGGCCTCGGTTAGGTCGAAAGAGCAGGTGAGCGGTGTTGTGGGCCTTTTCTTTGATGTACAGTAACGAAAGCTTGAATAACTCATGATTCGGCTTTCCTTCATTCGTCTGCTCAGTACATGATCGGTACTGCTAGGTATCGCTATGTACATGCTCGATGCTGAGCAGGTACATGCTCGGTACCGCTAGGTACATGTCGGTACCGCTCAGTATTGATGACGAGGATAACATAAACACTCATGATCTTCAGCCTCCTACTACTAGAAAAGAACTCAGAAACAGAGTTTGTTTGAATATCGCCAGATTCATCTATGAAAATAGTATTCCATTTAATGTTGTTAGGAGTCCGTCATGGATCAATATATTACGATATGTTGGAAGCTATGGAAGAGGACTACAACTTCTAAGCATGTATGAACTGAGGACTTAGATGTTGAATGAGGAGGTCAAGACAACTTCAAAAATGGTGGATGATGTTAAGAAGACTTGGATTGAGACAGGAGTCACAATGTCAGATAGTTGGTAAGCTATTCGACATAAAAGTATTATTAATTTCTTGGTCAATAATACATATGGAGCAGTTTTTCTAAAATCAGTGGATGCTTCAAGTTTTGTAAAACATGCACAATTATGATTTGAAATATTGGATGAAGTTGAGGAAGTGGGTGATGCTTTAGTAGTACAAGTTGTTACTGATAATGCAGGTGCATATAAAGCTGCAGGGAAAATGTTAATGGAGAAAATGCCTCACTTTTATTGGACTCATTGTGCTGCACATTGCATTGATTTAATGCTTGAGAGGTTGGGACAGTTGCCTTAGCATAAATCAACCCTATTGAAGGTCAAATTCATTAGTAAGTTCATATATAATCATTCTTGGGTACTTAATTTGATGAGAAAATTCCCTGACAAGAAAATTATTAGACTTGTTGTTACGAGATTTGCTACTAAATATTTAACATTGCAGAGATTCAAAGAGTTAAGACAACCTTTGGAAGCTACGTTTGCTTATGAAGAATGAGATAAAAGTTCATGGACAAAAAAACAAGAAGTAAAACAGGTAAAAAAATTATTATGAAAGATGATTCATTTTGATGCAGTACAAATTATGCTTTGAAGACAATAACACCATTAATTAAGGTGCTTAGAATGGTTGATGGTGAGATGGTCCCGGCTATGAGATTTATTTATGAAGCAATAAATAAGAATAAATAAAATATTGCAAAAGATTTGGGAGGTCAAGAAAGTGCCTACAAAGAAATATGTGATATTATAGATGACAAGTGGGATCGTCAATTACACCAACACTTACATGCTGCTGCATACTATTTAAACCCTCAATTTCATTATGATAAAGACTTTCATGTTGATAAAGAGGTGAAAACTAGTTTGTATGTATGTATGGACAGACTTATTTCTGAAAAAGACTACCTCAAAGTGAATGATCAACTTAAGAAATTTCATTTGAAAAAGTGAATGTTTGGATTTAGAGCAGCACAAGCAAACTATAAAACACGATCTCCTGGTATGTTTATGATTTGTATATTTAGCCACGATTAAAAAGGCGTTCGAGGCGGAAGCCTCGAGGCGCGCCTCGAATCGAGGCGGAGGTCGGGCGAACTAAGGCTTAAGCCTCGAACGTTCGGGCGAGGCTTACGCCTTTTTCCATGGAGGCGTACGCCTCACCGCGTGAGGCGTAGAGGCGCATCGAGGCAGCGCCTCGAAAGCGAGAAAGTTACCTTCACAGTCAGCGAGCTCCCGTTGTTTCTCCCGATCAAAATGTTGTAGCTTACGATCCGACAGGAAAGGGAAAGTCGTCGAAGGAGCAAAGTCGAACAGCCACGAAGGAGCCAAAGAAGCGACGCGTCCAATCTCTAAACCTCCTGTGAAGCAACGAAGCCGAACAGCAAGGACGAAAAGAGAAGATGAAAGGCAAACCGTAGACGCAGCTAAGTTATTATTGATTAACTTAGTTAATATAAATTAAAATATTAATAATTAATAATATAATTAGTGCATGAATTAATCATCTATTTTAACTTAATTTAATAATTACTATTATTAATTAAATTTTAATATAATTAGCATAATTAATATAAATTACATGTAAATTACGCGGTATGCTCGGTACTGAGCGGTACATGCTCGGTACTGAGCGGTATTGAGCGGTACATGCTCGGTACTGAGCGGTACATGCTCGGTACTGAGCGGTACTGGCTCGGTACTGAGTGGTATTGGCTCGGTACATGCTCGGTACTGAGCGGTATTGGCTCGGTACTGAGCGGTACATGCTCGGTACTGAGCGGGACATGCTCGGTACTGAGCGGGACATGCTCGGTACTGAGCGGTACTGGCTCGGTACTGAGTGGTACATGCTCGGTACGCTCGGTATTTAGCATATATAACAAGCAAAATTTTAAAATTACTCTTATAATATAATTTTGTTCCGGGGGCGCTGCCCCCGGAAACCCTCGCAGGGGCGTTGTCCCCGAAAACCCCTGCAGGGGCGCTGCCCCCGAAAACCCCCGCAGAGGCGCTGCCCCTTTACCCCGCGACCTGACCCCTGCCAGGGGGCAGCGCCCCCTTGGACCCCCGACAGACTGGTTTATTTTTGTATTCATGTTATTTTATTATTGGTAGTACAAATAATTATTATTTTTTGTCATTATTTAAAATTTTAAATTAATTTATTTTAATCGTTTTGAGGCTTACGCCTCGATCCGCCTCGAGGCTTACGCCTCGCCTCGCTTAGAAAAAACGTCTCGATTCCCGATTTCACCTTTTAAAACCTTGATATTTAGAATTTTAATTTTAATATTTATGTTCAAGTCTTCTACTTCAATCAATATTCATAAAATATTATTCATTTTCATGTAGAACGTTGGTGGAGTCAGTTTGGATATGATGTTCCTGAATTGAAAGCTTTTGCAGTTAATGTTCTTAGCCTAACATGTTCGACTTCTACATGCGAGCATAATTGGAGCATCTTAAATCAAATTCATATTAAGAGAAGAAATCGATTGTCGACAGAACGAATGAACAAATTAGTTTATGTTATGTTTAATAAAAAACTGAAAGATAAACATCTCAAATTACAAAAGCAAGAAAGCAATGATAATAAAATTGATCCTTCATTGATGATTTACAATCTGATGATGAATAGGTTACTCCTAAGAATGTTGATGTTTCTGAAGTTGAAACAGAAGGAGAAACTCATATCAATGAAGACAATGAAGCAACTACTCATATATATAAAAAAAGAAACAAAGTAAGATTGGAGCTTAAAAAAATTCAAAAGTATTCTTAAATATAATGAATTATTTTTTATGATATTATTGTTTCATTCTAGAGTTAATGAAATATTAACTAATATAGGGGATAAAAGAAAAAATATTATAAATAAAGAAGAGTATGAGGATGAATTTGACATTAATTATGAACATTTTTTTGAATACAATCGAAGTGATGATGAGCCTGCATTGGGTCTTGATCCTAAAGGGATGTTTTATTTTTAAGTGAGTTTATTTTAAATATTCTTTTCCAGCAATATACTAATATTATCTTAGAATAAATCATCAAATTCACAATTGACATAATATTTTATTATTTTTTTGTCATTATTCATAATTTTAAATTACTTTATTTTTACTCCTCGCCTCGCTTAGCCAAAATGCCTCGATTCTTGATTTTGCATTTTAAAATTTTTTGTAGAATATAGATGATAAATAATTTTAAATTTATAAGAAATGTTATAACCGTCCGACTGTTTGTTATTGTCTCGTTAATTCCAGTATTCGGGTCCGGTCGTGATAGTTCATGAGCAATTTCTAGTAATAAATATTCAAAGCGCTATGGACCAAGATCCATTATAACACTGCACATCGTCAAAAAATGGATGGGCAAATGCAGGAGACCAACAAAGGATCATGCAGTTACGATGTTATGTGAAGGGTATCCAGTCATATGTATAATTTTCCTAAAGGAAATTTCTCTAAGACTTCCTAAAATATTTTCATCAACAAAACTCCATTTTAGGCCCTTTATAGAAAGACTCCTTCAAAGCAACCATCCATATGTGGGACAATAAACCATCAATGCTATCAATGAACTACTGATAAGGCAGTATGAAAATCAACAAAACCTCAAGCAAACACAAAATCAAATGAAGCTACAATTTCATAAGCATTATCGATATATGTAGCTTAATGAAAAAGTATTTTCTTCTTAAAATTGCAAAACTATAGGACTTTGGTGTGACAACAAATATATTCCAAACTATGAAAGAGGTAATATTGTTTAAAATAAGCAGCAGAAAAAAAAATCAAGTAAATCATTGCTCTAGAATTAGATGGAGGCATTTAAAGAAAATATTAACAAAAATATTTTTTTGTGTAAGATTCAAGATCGTAAGATTATGTCTGTGCATGAGGATAATAATTTTGTGGGAAAAAATAGTTTTTGATATCAAAAATATTGTAAAAGATATGCTTGAAATAACAAAGGGAAAAACTAGTAATAGTAAAAATAGTTGTTGGTGGAATCAAAATGTCTAGGAAAAAATAAATAATAAAAAGATTTATTATAAAAATTAGTTTAGCTGTAAAACCTTGATAATTAGGAAAGATATAAAGAGGCTCATAAAGAGTATAAGAAACCAATATGTAGAAAAAAATTTAGCTTTTAATGATTTATATAATAGATTAGATACAAAAGAAGGCAAAAGATATATGGAAGCTATACATTTATTGAGAGATTTGATGGAGAAGTATATAGAGAATAAGGAGGATCTACGCATGTTTTTTATTGATTTAGAGAAAGCATATGATAAAGTTCCAAAGAAGTACTATGAAGAGTACTACATAAGGGATTAATATTGCTTACATTCAAGTCATTAAGGATATGTATGCAGGAGCAGCTATTGGTGTTTAAACACAAGGTGGTTTGACCAAGTATTTTTCTATTTTAGTTTATTTATATTAAGGATCAGCCTTAAACCCAAATCTTTTTTGCTTTAGTCATGGATGTTCTCACTAGACATTTGCAAGAGGCTGTAACCTGGTGAATGATTTTCACTGATGATATTCTTCTTCTTGATAAGAATAGAGAGGGGGTTAAAGGTAAACTTGAATTATGGAGGTCAACCTTAGAGTATAAAGGCTTTTGTTGAGTAGATCTAAAACTGAATATATGGAATATAATTTTAGTATTAATAGATCTAGTTGGGTTATTGTGACTTTGGGATCAAGTCATTAATAAAATCATTCATTTTAGATATCTTGGGTCTATTGTTCAGAGTGATGATGAAATGGATGGGGATATTATTAGTAGAATTCAAGTTAGATAATTGAAGTGAAGGAATGCATCGGATTTGTTGTGTGATAGAAAAGTCCCTCTCAAACTTAAGGAAAAATTCTATAAGATAGAAGTGAGAGCTACAATAGTTTATGGTGCAGAATGTTGGCCATTAAAAGAGAAGCATAATATTAAGTTAAGTGTTGCAGAGATGAGGATGCTCAGGTGATGAGTGACTTTACACTAAAAGACAGGATACGAAACGAGCATATATCTAAAAAGGTTAAAGTAGCTCCAGTGGAAGATAAGATTAGAGAGCGTCGCCTTAGATGGTCACATAAAGCGGCCTTCTTCCTAAAAAGACTTTGTTAGAAAATATAAGAAATGACATTTTTTTTTAATTTAAATAAGAATTTGACTCTTAACAGGACATGATTGAGAAAAAGGATTCATGTAGTCGACCCCACGTAGCGGAATAAAAGCTTGTTGTTGTTGTTGAAATGGGATATTGAGTGCAGACAATTGATTTGGTGCTACGGAGAGAAAATAAAAAATTTAGTTTAATAAAAAAAATTGAAATACGAGAAATTATATATTTTTTAAAAAAATTTAAAATATTTAAAACATATATCTATTTCATTTTAAATATATTTTTAATCGGACAGATCTTCTGCATGTCTAACACGTGTCAGAGGTATGTCAAACACGTCATATCAAAATATATGTCGGAGGCTACATGTCTCTTTGAAGCATGCAAAATTTTTAGCAACTTGAATGCAACTAATCAATGTTATTCCTCTGGGAAATATAAAAAGGTATATTGATTTGAACATGTTCATGGGCTGTGAAACAGTCTTCTTAAATGCCAGGAGACATTTCAAATTTCATGCAACTAAGCATTTTCTTAACTTTTTTCACTAAATACAATCACTTCACAAATAACATTTTTACAGAAAATAATGCATGTTGCACGGGCATGTTGGCTCATGAAAAATGGCACGATGTGGGCTCCGAAAATTCAGCCCTGGCCTCCCCGCCGCGTTGATTGTTTGTGCTTGCTTTTATTTCCGGGGTAAATTTTGGAAGACATATGGTTTGTAGATAAGACACTACCCAGAGATTTCGCACTCATTTTGTGAGGACTTTATGATCTAAGTTCTGGTTTCCTATAGGTGCAAGCCCTTATAATTAATTACCCCTCCCGGTCACGAGAGAGAACTTTCGATTAAGGCTAGTCATCAATCAAATACGCTGTATTCATAGATACGTAGTATCAAGCATATAGTAGCAGGATGGATTTAAGAATTTTGGGATTTGGGTTTGGATTTGAAAATTTGAAAAGTTTGATATTTAAAATAGAAATTTCACCATCTTTCACTTAAAGCGGATGGTGGGGGAATGGATGATAGACCCGATCAAGCTCCCATGGTTCCATCGTCCCGGGCCATCGTGGTCCCTGGTCTACTTAGTTAGAGGAGATAGTCGACCCACCCAAACAGAATGATCCTTGTCGGCAGCCATGGGTTGCTTCGTCCAAGGGGACCTTGTAGATCCGGGGTGAATATTTGTCTAAGGGGACAAATTTGAATCCACCTTAGCTAACAAAGGGCTTTATGCCCTATCAATCATATCCTATTGATTCATATCTCAAGGATTTGATGCCAATAAGGAGCGTATTAGCTCTGGCCATAACCGATATTTTGTGGTGCCATTTGGCGGCAAAACCACTAGGTTCAGAGGGCCCCGGGTCATAACCATTTATCTTATGGTGTTATTTGGCAGAAAAATCGCCGGTCAGAGGACACGTACTACGTCCTTACTGGCAGGAGATTGTTTGAGAATGAATCTTAGTGATATTTTCGACTAAGCATTTGACTCTTTGTGAGCTAAAGTCAATTTTAATTTGTCCACCTCGGTAAACTGTTGCGAAGGGTGGATGGATTTTTTTTTAAGTTATTTGATAGTTGGATTTCAATTTTAAATATCTTGGAATCTGGGATTTGTTAGATTTTGGACTTTATGGAGTTTTGAATTTTGAATGGACTTTCGGAAGGCATTCGAAATGCTTGGAACCCCTCCGGTTGAGATCTGTATTTAACACGGCCATCATTGGGATGTTTGGGATTATTTCTCTTTATGGATTTAACCTTGTCGACCCTATCAACTTACTGATAGGGAATCGAATTTCGTAGGCTTTGTGCTCTTATTAGTGAATTCTTTTGAATATAGGCCTTGACGGCCTAATATGAATGTATTAAACCAAATACACCAGTCCCCACAACCATGTATTTGTTTTGAAGGTTTGAACCCTGTCGACTCCTATTGATCTGCATAGAAGGATCGGGTTCGAACTTGAATTCACTTATTGACCCGCGAAACATCCATAGACGTCACGTGTGTACCCATAAAACACTCGCCGGGGACCATGCGGGTGCTTGAGAATTTCATTGATTAGACGTACCCCTTGTGTACCAATGTGTATACAAACTATAGTGCCTGTGCAGGTACTTTGAAATATTTTAATTGTGTGGGTAATCATCATTTGAGTGCACACAACTTTTCATTTGAGAGCTTATACACGCCTTCTGTCCCCTAGTATGGGTGTTGCGGATTCAGTGGCTGGGCGTTGTAGATTGTATACGCCTTATGTCTTCTTGTATAAGTGTTGCAGATCTGGTGGCGAAAGGTCTTGATGTTATGAGGCATCTCCTCATCTTGATGTTGACTCCCCCTTTTTCTCATTCACCGGGGAAGATCTTTCTGAATTTTGGAGTCAATGACTGCTGATTTGGGAAGAACTCCTTTTAGGACCTTCGGTGTAGTGGACTTGTTATTTACGGTGTGTGTGGATGCCAGAGTTGTTTTCCTTCCTGAGTACAGGATCGAGAAGAAATTTTGGAACACCAGGAAGTTTAGTTGGAATTTGCTCAAATCCCTATTTTCATTCTGCTAGGAGGGGGTCCTTTTTCGTATATCGAGTTGCCCTTATACTCGAAATACTTGAAGATCTTGATCACCGTTGTCATAAGTGATATCTGTACTTGTGCCCACAGTGGTTCGATGTGCTTACGATATATCCACTATTGTTATCCACAAGTAATTTGTACTCATTTGTTGGGACCCGTTGTATCCGCTACGACCTCCTAGAAGTATTCGTAGGAGAGCCATTGTTTTTTGCATCGAATCCACCATTCACCAATCTCAGGTGGGATTGCTGATTGTACTTATTTGTAGAGGACGGTCCTCCGCTACTAAATGCAGGTATTGTCGTATCAATCTACCAACAATGTCGCTAGCGTTGGAGGTTCCAATGGTACATGTAGGAGGGACACCCGTGCATTCTGCAATCATTCGTTGTTCTTGCAGGTACAATGCTCCTGATCTCGTAAGGATTGTTGTAAAAGTCCACTACATTCTTTACTTGCATACATTGAGGTCTTGTAGTTTGAGTTTCCTCGTGCGTGATCCAAGTTTTGTTCTTTGCATGTGCCTGAGTCCCAGTTCAGTTTCATTCAAATTTGAATTCATCAAGCTTACAAATCCTCGCTCAATGTCGTATAGTCCGAGTTCAAGTACGAGTTCAGAATCTTCTGAAGTCTTTGCAAGTTCAATTATATGTTCGAATTGATTTGATTTCAGCCACCAATTTGCTTTTATTTCATTTGGATTTGGCCTTTTATTAGTCACTTGAGTTTTGTTCAAGTTCAAGTCCACAAGTCCTTGTTCATTGGAGTCCGTCTTTTCTTCTTTTTTTTTTTAATTTAAAACAGGTCCGAGTATGATCATACATTCACCCGAAATTTCAGCAGCCTCCCGACGTCTCCCCTGTTTAGGGGAAAACTACAGAAAACTGAGCCTTTCCCACCACGCGCAACAAAGACGTGCATGGTAGGTGCCCTTTTGCGAGGACACCGCGGCCGTATAGTCTTTGTACCCACCACGCGCAACAAAGGCGTGCATGAGGTCTTCGATAACTGTTTGCTTTCCCCCCGCTCGGGGGCACCTATGAATTTTTTGTTTGGGTTTTGGGGTTTAGATCAATTAGAATACCCAAAAATTAATTTAGTTTGGAATTAATTTTGGGATTTATGACTTCGTTTAGAAGTAACCCAAGAGTTTGGATTAGAGTGAGTCTTATGACTTCTTCAAGAAGTAGCCCAGATATTTAGATTTAGGTTTGGGACTTACAGCTTTCGTAGAAAGTAGCCCAGAGATTTGATTTGAAATAGGGCTTACTGCTCTATTTGTAAGTTGCCCAAGGATGGGACTTACAATCTAACTCTACAGTAAGGCTGCCCGAAAATTTAATTATTTGGGTAGGTCTTATGACTTCCCTTAGAAAGTAGCCTGAAAAGCGGGTCTTACAACTTAATCATTTTAAATTAAGATGTCCATAGGTTTGAATTTTAGTTTGATTTAATTTGAGTTGGGGCTTATGGCTTCCTTAGAACTTGCCCATTAATTTATTTAATTTGGGGCTTACAACTCTAATTAGGAGTTGCCCGCATGATTTGATTTGGGCAGGGCTTATGACTTCCTTAGAAGTTGCCTAATAAAGGGTTCTTACGACCTAGCCCTATAAGCTATGTGGCCCAATTAGTGGGTCTTACAACCTAGCCCTTATAGAGCAGGATGCCCGAAGGTTTGGGTCAGATTGTTTAAGGTTTAGAATCATTGTAATTTATTTAGCAATTCTCCTAAAGCATGGCACTCACAGCTTCACTTAAAAGTAGCCATAATATTTCAGTTAGGTAGGTCTTAGTACTTCCTTAAAAGTTGTCTAACGATGGGCCTTACGACCTAGTACCTTAAGTTAAGTGGCCCGAGTTATGGGTCTTACAACCAAGTTCTATAGACTAGGATGCCCAAGAGAGGAGTCTAGGATTGTATTATCATCTAAACATTTCTCTTAGATATCAGACTTACGACTTTTATTAGAAGTGACCGGGGATTTTAATTAGGTCAGGCTTACGACTTTCCGACGAAAGTTACTGCGTAGTAGGTCTTACAACTAAGTTCTAATAAACAAGGTTGCCGAAATGTTTTAAATTTGAGTGTTAGTTTGTTGAGTTGACAACAATGTTTTGAGAGGTTTGACACTTGCATTAGTGTTTTAGTTGTTCTATACTCGTAGCCTTTTTCCTAACAGTAGTTGACTACTCTACCTATTTTTAATATTGTTGTTCTATTAGTTTCTTTCGTAATTAGCCTTTCTTGCTTTTCAGTACCATGTTCTGTATGCAGTAGGTAGATTTATTATTTTCTAGCATTAATTTGATTTATTTATGATGCACTGATTCTTGTTTTACTTGATTGCAAGTCCGAGGTACTTGCAATAGTTCAGAGAGCTCGTAGAGTGTTGTTCATTGAAGAGTTTCAATTTGTGTTGGAGAGTTTTATACGGAGTTTGTAGAGTTGGGGAGCTATAATTTGGAGAACTTGTATAATTTGTTTGAGAGCTGTAATTTGGAGAGTTTAAGAGAGCTTTTGTTTGGAGAGGTTGTATAGTTTATGAATGTTTGTTCAGATTTGGAGAGCTTGAGATTTTTGAAGAGTTAGAAAGCAATATTGTATCTGTCGATTAATGGATCTTCTCTTCTCCCCCCCCCTTTAATTTATTGCTTTTTTTTATTATTGCTTAATTGATTGATAAATCAATTAAATAATTAATCAAATTTAAATTATAAAGCTCTCTAATTTTAAAACTCTCAATCAATATTTTTTTTAAAAACCCCTCGAATTTAAAAACTTTCAAAATTTAAAATTATTGTATTTAAAATTTTCATTAAAAAAAAAGTTCTCAAATTTTAAAAATTGGATTTTTTATATTTAATCAATCAATTAATTTAAATTAACTTTGCTTAATAAATTTTTTTTATCAGATTAATAAAAATTTTAAATTTAATTGCTCTATAATTATTCCAAAAAGTTTAGAAATTTTTTCAACCTCCCGGCATCTCCTTCCCACTGAAGGAGAAATCGGGACGACACTGCTGTAATTTCTTCCTACCCGGACCTAAGGTCGACGGCGTAGGGTCTTCGATTTTAAACAATCCCACCAGGATCTAAGATCGACTTCGTGGGGTCTACCAATTTTGTTTCATCCCGCCCAAATTGAAAATCAATGGCTCGGGGGCTTCAAATTTAAAACCATCCGCCCGGATCTAAGATCACGGTACAGGTCTTCGGCATTTGTTTGAAAGTCTTTCCTTTTTTATATTTATTTCTTCTGATTATTGTATATATATATATATATATATATATATATATATATATATATATATATATATATATATATATATATATATAAGGAGTCGGCTCGGGCATGACTCAATTTGGCTAGGTCAATCTTCGAAGGAGTATAGTTTGAATAATTTACAAAGAGCCACTCGTGCAATCTCTATATCTCCTGCAAAGAAATGAAGCCGAATAGTAAAGGAAGGGAACCGAAGGAGCTATGCGTGCAATCCTACCCTCCATGTGAGAAATCAAAGTCAGAGAGGACGGAAGGAGCCGAAGTTGAACAGCCCGATGGAGTCGAACAAGCGACTTGCCCAATCTCTCCCCTCCAGCGAAACGACAAAGTCGGACAACACTAAGGAGCATAAGGGCGAAGTCGAACGGCAAGGGGGAAGTAGTAGGAGCGTCACGCACAACCTCTCCTTCGCCTGCGAAGTGACGAGGTCGGACAGCAGTGAAGGAGCCAAAGTCGAACTGCAAGGGGGAAGCTGAAGGAGCGTCTTGTGCGATCTCTTTGCCTTCTGCGAAGCAACGAAACCGAACAACCACGAAGAACGAGCGTCAGTTTTCCTTTCTTTTTTCCTCGCTTCTTTCTCCCTTTTTATGAGCGAACAATCGAGCGGGAGTTTTGTGAGTGAAGCATCGTCTCCTTTGGCGACTAACTGCCGGTGGTGGGACCGGGACATAGAATACATGTCGGTTGCTTTGTGAATGGAATTATTTGTTTGAATTTCTTCTCTTATCTTTTTTTTTTTTTTCTTTAGTCAACAGGGCCATAGTAGCTTCTTTAAAGACTAGAATAAAAATTCCAGTGATAATCAAATACCACACTAGTTAATCAAGCTTCTCAGCATATTTTGGCCCTTTCCCCATTACTGAATTGCAGCACCAATATGGATAATGAAGAGAATTATTAATATCATTTAATTGGAAAAATGATGACAGGGAACTAGACAAGAAGTTCCTTTTCTTGATTATTAAACTTCAAGAAAACGGAAATTTAAAATTTTTCGTTATGCACATCAATAAAGATAGAATATAAAAGAAAACATTAACTTCAAACCACAAATCATGCAGATCAATTTCTTGATTAATACATTACAAATTGGATGCCTTGTAAAAAGATTAAGTGATGCAAGTTAAATATTTTGTTATGAACTAATAATTTGAATTGAGCAATATTTAGTGTTACATTGATTCAATAATAGTGTTTGATCCCTATGCATACGAAGCTCTAAAAAACAATTACCATGTCTTCATTAAATGCACACCTAAATGGGCTTAAGGATCCATTGGAGTTAGCTCACTGTCCTAAAATGTAACTAGTAAAGGTTTCTTAGATTGTTCTATCAAAGCCCAAAATTGTATGGATAAAGCCATTTGTGCACAATATCTGTAATTTAACGAGCGTGTCACCCACATCCCTGATAAATTATGCAACCTAAGATTTATTAAAAACGCAACCTAAACCAGACCCCAGCTGAGCCAGCTACCAAGCCCAAAGCACCTTTAGCGAAGCATTTAAGTTCCACAAACTAAAAATGTGCCTAGCAAGATTTCCTTGAGAAGCTATTCAGATATTGCTATGTATTAATGTCAAGAGTAAAACTCCAAAACAGATTCATGACAGTTTCTATTTCAAGATTAAAGAAAATGTACCTCCCAAGATGTGCAGCCCAGTGCAACGCTGTCCAACCATAAGCATCCCGAAAATCCAAGGAAAAGCCTGACAATGAATAAAGACTTACAGCCCAAGTGTAATCCAAAATAGTGCATAAATGGATCACACCTTGACCTTGACTGTCCCGAGTAGTTATTTTACATCCTTCAGCAATTTTTTTCGTTAACCACTCCTGCAATTTGTTTTTAAAGACCAACTCAAGCAAATCTTCACAAGCTTGATAAAATGGAATCTCATTCTTACAGTCTAATTTGAGCAACTCCTTCCAATCATTTTCAATATAAGGTGAGGTAATCTGTGCAACTCTTTGGGCTTCCTTTATAGCTTTAGGAAGCATTTTGCTGGAAAAAATGGGCATGCAATCGCCTGTAGAGAAGAGAAGATGAGCCAGCCTTCTTTGTGCCATCACATCCCTAAATTTCACTTCTTCATTTCCATCCTTTGAAGTAACTCCATCATTCAACTGCACTGCAGGGACATGGCGATAATGAAATGTTATAACCTGGCTAATAGGTGTGTGACCATCCAAAGTTAAGAAAGCATCAACTTTTCCCGGCATTTGTGGCAATGCAATACATCGATAAACTCCAGATTGGACCATTTGCATGCCAACACATAATTCACCAAAGACACAATAGATGCTTGAACTTTCAAGATGCTTGTGCGATGCAGCAAAGTTTCCAATCACCACGACCTGCATTTTGCTTGTTTCAGTTTAGAATTGCCAAATTCTCCATACAATAAACAACGAAATACAAAATTAATATTCATGTGTATTTAATAGTTCAAAAATGAATTCCATTAAAACGTGGAACGGCAAAAATAACATAACAGATGAAAACCATATTATATATGGAGCATGAAATATCTTGCAAGGTTGAAAGTACCTGGAAAGCTGACTTGTTTGCATGACAATAGGGGAAAAGCATAAAAGTTGGAAAAATAACATTTATCTCCCTATTCACTTTAAAATTTATAAAGATTAGCAAGCGGTTTCCCCAAAACAAAAAATATTTCATAATATTAATAAAAATCAATACGTTAGATAGTTATAAAATGGAATCACCTATGGTAAATTTAAGAGTTATTAATGATATTACATTTAATGAATATTATCATTTGTTTAATATTGTAATAATCTACATATTTATTTTTGTAATACATCCTCATTATTAAAGATATTCTCTTTTTTTGTATTTTCTTTTATTTTTCTCCTCTCTTTTTCCTATATCTAGGCACATTTATATCATATCTCGAGATTCAGTAAAAAGCACATTTCAATTCTAACATATTCTACATAATATCGAAGAAGTCGTCTTAGAATGTTCAACTATGATGCACCGACACTTATCCTCAAAGAGGCGTGCAGTGTCCGACACCGTGTCCGACACGACACTCGTCCGACACTCCTCCGACACGTGTCGGACACACCGAAAATGTGTCCGATTGAAAAATATTAAATGCAAATTGGACACGCGTGTCGGACACGTGTATATTTTATGAATTTTTTAAAATATAACTTCTTATATTTTGCAGGATTTAAATTAAATTTCTTATTTTCTATCCACAACATCAAATCAACGTCCGCACTTAATACCCAATCATCGAATATTCTCATTTTAATTTCTTTTTGGCAGTGAAGGTATTTTCATCTCCTCTCTGGGTGACTTATAAATGACATCGACGCCTGACTCTAGACGCCTGAAATATTAATTGTTGTTTTTTAAACTTACCAAAAAAGCTAATGTACATGCTCGGTACCGCTTCGTACATGCTTGATACCGCTAGGTACAAGCTCGGTAATGTTAGGTACATGCTCAGTACCACTAAGTACATGCTCGGTACCGCTAGGTACATGTTCGGTACCGCTCGATATCTTTCCATACAAATAACTTACGAACTTTAAAAACAAGCAAAACTTTAAAATTACTCTTACCCTGGCAGGTCGAACCCCACTAAAGGAGAGCCCCATTGAACCCCGAAAGACCGATATATTGTTGTATTCATGTTGTCTTATTATTGAGATATTTTGATTTCACTTCATATTAATTATAATTTCTATGTTGAAGGATAGTAGTTCAAATAGAGAATATCCATTATGATTTAGGAGGAATATAATCTCCGTCTTCTATCAAGAAAAACCTCACTTTATATGACATGTGATAATAAGATGTGGGATGTTACTGGAGATGGGTTCGAGTGCCTTAATGATATGAGATTATTAGAGGTTGCAAATCTTTCTCTAGATGAACTAGAGTTGGAAGCAATGATATTCAATGATGATGATATTGATAGTCAAAAATCAATATCTAAACCAAATTCTATCATTCCCTCTATTGAGTAGTTGGACCTTCATGTTGTACTAAATAGATTTTTGCTTATATTTTTGTGGTTGTACTGATATTTTGTACTAAACATTTTAATGTTATAAGATAAACAAGTTATCATGAAATTGATTTATTATTCCTTGTCATTTTTAATATAATGTCGTCTTAATTTCTATATATCATATTAAAAAATTATTATGCCGTGTCTACGCCGCACCCGTGTCCTATATTTTTAAAAAATGTCTTGTCCCGTGTCCGTGTCGTGTCGTGTCCGTGCATCATAGATGTTCAATATCATACATGAGTTTTGCGGATCCATTTTTTTCTGTTAACTGTACAATTTTGATGAGTATTTTCCTTTATTTTGTTTTGATTTTTGAATTTGCATCTTGCCTTTCATGCGTGTGCTTCTATTATTTTGCTCATCATGACTACTAATAGCGATCATTCATTATAATTTAGCAGTCATCCCATGGCAAATTTTTTCGCTTGTCAATTCCAAAAATTCATTGTCACACAAACCATGTGTTAAGTCTGCTTCTGGCTTGTCAAACCAAGTTTTTCAAATATATCTCCCCTTATTCAAGTCAGACTCTAAAGCTTCTCCACGTCCCCTAATTCTTAGTGTTTTTTCTCTGTCCCCAGCAAATCTAGTATATTATGCTTGTTAATGGCTCTCTTATGCCCTTGGCTCGTTTAAGTGCTTCACCTAGTTTTTATTTATGACATTCTCATTTGTATAATAGAATGTCCTATCATTTATATATTATATTTCTATAAGATCATTTGAAAATTCACAAATTTCTGATATTTCTAACTATAGTTGCTACAAATAAAAAAAATCCTGCATCGCCTCTTAATAAAAGTTTTTCTTCTTTTATTGCTCCATTGGATTTAGTTCATTCTAATATATGCATGTCTTCTCTATTTTCCACAAAAGGAGCTCTCAGTAGATTTCAAGTTTCATAAAAGAAAGGATTCCCTGCATTGAAGAGTAAAAAGAAAAGGGTAATGCAACAGATTCAAGACTACAGTACATGAAAGTCAGCCATTTGCGACAATTTGAGTGAATGAATACTCTATGCATCTCCACAGATAGGTTTGATGAGCTCAAGTTCTTCACTAAAGATGATTGTAGTTACAATAGACCAAACTAAGACTCCAGTAGTTCAAGGCACTAGCTATTTTTATGTTCTTACGGAGATGTGGATAGAACCCTTGTTGCTCACCTGCTAGTTACAGTACAGAGCATGGCATCAAGCGTAAAGGAACCTGGGGCCCGTAACTCATCCAAATGAATGGTATAGAGCCATAGCCTTACAGAAAAAAAAAATTGATGAAATGAATGGATCCTCTAATGATGAGAAAAGCAACCCAGATTCCACTTTGGATATTTTATTTGAATGAGTGAGGAATTTTTACTACTCTAAGAAAAAAAAAATATGAAACATAAATATAACTTGCATCTGCACAAGTTTGTTCCTTGTAATGATTTAGTGCCCGTACTGGATGGTTAATGGAGCTTTTAAGGCAGTGATCTTGGAGGTAGCAGTGGGAGATGGTCACGAGATGATGGAAATTCAGCAGAAAGAGCCAAGTAGCTGTTGATTGGCTAATGCAGTGTGGCAAAGAAGAGAAGGGAGGTCATTACTCATCATCTATGTGAGGGCTCCAGAAAGGGCCGCTAAATGTCAACTAGGAGGGCAACAGATAATTTTTAAGCCATGAAATGCGTGTTTAACCCGAAAACGACGTTAATAGGTCGTCGCACGCCTTTTAAAGCGCCGCGACGTAAGTAAAATTTTCAACGTTAACGGAATTCAACGGAAATAATTTTAGAAAATTCCTTGCGAAATTCTGATCGTTTTGATACCTAATTTTTTTCTATTTTAAAAATAAAAATTAATCGAAGTTTCATAATGACGATTTTACCCCTAACCATTTTATATGACGAATTTACTTAAGAGAGGGTAGTTTGGTATTTTAGCAAACCCTTTCTCCCTTATTTCCTCTACCCGAACCCCTCTGTAACACCAAGGAATTCAGGTTTTACTCAATTTAATTACTATAAAATTTTTCTGTTAAAATAAATCATTAGTATTAGTAATCAATAATATATTAAATTAAGTAAATTATCCCTTAATTCCCAAAAGATGCTTCCGATGGCTGTAGATAGGTAGCAGTTGCTGTGTGCGGGGTCTACTCCTTATATCATTATCCGGTTTGGAGATTATGCAAGCCACGGTTGGAAGGAAACGGCATAATAGAAATCTTCCCTGTAGCACATTTCGGAAGAAAAGCCTAGCAAAATTCGGCTGAGTGCTTAAACTATTATGCTTGGTTCGGCACAGTGATTTGCAAAGGGCGACATAGTGAAGGTTGCGACATAGTGAAGGCTGAGTAGAATTCTCTGTATAGTGCAAGGAGCAAAGAAGTGATCGGTTCAAGACAGGAAGAATCGGGTAAGCATAGCAGCCATGGAGATTGGAATCAAGAAGAGAAATTGAGTAAAGGTTTTTGGTGAACGTGTGAAGCATCAGCAAAGTTAGTACTTCAGGTAATTGAAGAAGTTTAATAGACATTGTTATCAAGACTTAGATGTTTGCTTTAGAACTATATGAAGAATTATAAATCTGTGTAGATATACAAACTAATTGCAGTGTTGTCAAATTCCAATTAATAGTGAAAATCTTAAGGAGATTTTATCTTGTGGTGTCTTAGATTCATCTGGTTATGCAAAGAGAAAGTTTCGAAGTGACTTACAATCGTAGAAGAGTTCGTGGTAGAGAATTGGAGGAAGATCATCAAGGCGGTAAGTAATGCAACATAAATTAAAAAGGGCAATGTTGTTAAATTTTACTCGAATATTTGTAATGGAATTAAAGTAAAGAAATATGTGAATCACAAGTTATTTACTTGAATTAATGTTCATCTCCAAGTATTCAAGTGTAAAGGACTGCTTATAATTTCAATATATGTATTCAAATTTATATTTGATATGTCATCTAAAGGGTTCTCTATGTAATACTGGTTTGGAAAGATATTAATTCCTTTCCTATGGTATACCTGTCAGTTGTATACAATTTTAAAAATAATTAATTGTAATAGTATGTAATGTCTAGTATCTAAGTTATACATGATGAAAAAATATATTGAATATCAATATGAATTAAAGTTTGGCTATTTATGATGTATAAGTTACAAGAGTAGTTGGGACAAAAGGGTTCCCAAACATGAAACTACCTTGTAAATGGGGCAAAAGGGACCCCTAAAGAAATGAGACATGCATGTCAGGTGGGGCAAAAGGGACACCTAAGGAGGCAAAAAGGACCTCTATGTAATTCAATTGCGATAATGCCAGGTTTACCTGGGCTCCATTGAATATGTTTAAGAAAGAATAGCCAAATCTTTTAATAAGTAAAATTGTTATTCAGTATGGATATGTTTATGAAATTTATAAAGTGTCTCAAGTAGTTTAACTTTCATTTCTGTTTAATGTTTTAAATTTCTTTATCTTGCAAGTTCAATATTATTAAAAGTGTATTACTTGCTGAGCCTCATAGCTTACCAGAACTTTCTTCCGGCTGTTGTTACAGGAAAAGGAAAGGAGAAGATTGATGCAAGCTAATTTATACAAGTGTTTCTTCTTTTCATCTTAAAGTTACCTTTGTTAGTGAGTTTATATTTTTTGGTATGAAAGCAAATTAGACATGCATTACTTTGGGTTTTTAGGTAGTGGCTCTGTAAGTATCTTATGTTGAACTTTAAATTTATAGTTGCTTCCGTTAGACAAGATGAATGAGAATTATTTGAGTTTTTAATTTTAAAGATATATCAAATGTTCAATGATCAATTGAGGACATGTTTATAATTATATTTTTGATGAAATTGTTAGTAATACTCCCCGTGCTATTTAGGAGTACTGTGGGGTGTTACACCCTCCCCCTCTCATTTCTCTCGCACGAAACGAACCAAAACGGAAGAAAAGGGGCGGACAAGGCGCGGACGAACGGGTTCCGTGAGGGCTCTCCGGCGACGATCTTCCGGCGATAAATTTAGTTCAAATCGAAGAGGATTACGAGAGAAACACTCATGTACGATTATTTTAGAACGAAACTTTCTCAATCTTTAGATTTTTGGAAAAGGAATTCTAGGGTTTTTACTAAAAAAAATGTTTTTCTCCCAAAATATCTTTATGAAATCTTTAAGAAATGTTTAGAGGATTATTTTAGCAATGAAAAAGAAGTGAATTGAGGAATTTTTGGAGATTTAAATGTTAGGGTTTTGACGAAAACTTTAATTCCTTAGTGATGTTTTTACAAAAATTATTCCTAAGGATATTAGGAATGTTTTTAAAGCATGAAATTGGATTTTTGATGAAAATTTGCTTTTTATAATTTCCATAATTAGTTAAATCCGAAAATTCAATTTTTAAATTTAAAAATATGTTAATGATTAATTTTAGAGCAATATTTTGATAAAATATAAGATTTATGATTTTATAAAAATTGGGATTTAATTAAATCCGAAAATTAAGGTTTATTTAATTAAATAATTATTAAGTGTCGTAGGGATTTATTAAGGGTAAATGATGGGTTTAGCAATTAGACTTAGAATTAGCCTTAAGCCTTAATGAAGATTGAATTTATGTGACACGTTTATTTTATAAACTTTCTTAGGTTGTGATCATTAAAGGGTAAGGTGGAAGAATTGTGTCGAAGCGAAGTACCATACTTGGTTTGAGGTAGGTGTTCATATCTCATTTAAGTTTATAAGTGCAAAATTTATTTATGCTTAAAAAGAGATTTCATGTATTTATTTTACTGTCAAAATGCTTTATTTACTGTCAAATGTTTTATATCTATGATTTAAAGAATACCCTGAAATTTAATGTTTTCAATTCATGCATTATTTTAGAAAGCATATGAAAAAAAAAAATACTGAACATGGAATATATGAAGTTTATGAAAGATATTTGAGCATAATTGAAAGATTTAAAAGCAATTTCATGTGCATATTGATCCGGAAGTGCCAAAATGGTAATGGTAAAGGGGCTTACAAAAACCAAATGGTAATGGGGTTCTTCGGAGCGAAATGGTAAAGGAAATGGCCAAAATTTGACTGTGTACCTGATCAATACGAATAAGGGTACTTCCGGGACGGGTGTATACATTTAGCATAAGCATTTTTGCATTTGCATTGCATATGAAAAAGGTGAAAGAAAAGAATGGAAATAATGAAATGTTAAAGAAGGAAAAAAAAAGAAAGTAAGAATGGAAATTCAAATATTTTTTATTTGCAAATGATATGAAATGATTTCAATTATAAATGTTTTTGTTATATGCATCTTATGAAATTAACTGAGTTATGAATTACCTGCTGAGCGAGTAAGCTCATCATACTTTTGGAAATATTTTTCAGGAGATAAGTGATGGCTGCACGACGACCATACACGTATCGTCATAGGGGACCTCAGGATGAAAGGTTCCTTGTTATGATTTCAGTTTGAATCTTTGAGTTTATTTCTATGTAGTTTGTGAGTTTAAGTTTGAGTATGTACTTGTGTTTGATCAGTAATATGGAGTTTATATAATTGATGAATTAAAAGTTTTAACAGTTGTGTGAGAAGAACAGTTTGGAACATTTCAGTTTGATGTCTTTTAGTGGCTCTTTCATTTAATGTTGGATGACATTTATGTACTGATGTTAAAATTATAATGAATTTGATTATGTTTTATATGCTCTTTCGTACGACCGACTATTCTCGCCCCGTTATCAACGGGCTTGCCGGGCCGGGTCGTGACAATGCGAAAATTATAAGTGGTCTACCTGTCTGGGTTCTGTCAAGAGTGTGGAAAATGTTGCCAAGATGCCGATTGCAGTCAACATAAAAGAAGTCATTTGCTAACCTTATGTCCCAAGAAATAGGTTTCCCAGCTTTGCATTTACTTATCACTCCTTTTTGCCAAAACCTTGAGGGTAATCCCAAGAGTTCCCATAGGCTCTATCTCTCCTGCTTCATTACATTTTGCTTACCTGAAGGCATCGAGAACTGACCCTTCAGGCTCACTAGTGATCACAGGACCATTTGCACTCCACTTGATTGGTTTGTTAAGCAATGAATGAATGGAGCCAAATAAATATCAATACTTCTTAGAAGGGACCAAATATATTGCTCAAAAGATGGTTCTTTCAGTAAATTTGATTGTGTTGAGACAAAAAAAAAGTAATTGTAAGAATGACTAATTAGAAAAGTTTCTTTTCAAGAGCATTTATCTTATCAAACAAAAGTTGGTGATATTATCACATATCTAAATGTTGCAGTATAAGTAGCGAACAGTAATATCATAATCAATATTGTAGCTTGATGGTTAAGCTTTTCATCCAAAAAATTAAAAAAGAAAAAAAAAGAACCTTAATCATGTTTCATGTAGTTTATTTTATTTATTGTCCGTAGCTTATCTGTTTACTTTGTGCAAAGCTTTTTAGATCTAAGTGCAAAAGATTTACTGTGTACAAAGGTTGCATCAAGACAGCATACATATTAAAAGTTTCATACATGAATCATCTGGCCAGTTGTGCGAAACTATAATTCAAGAATTTGGGATTTGTTTTAAAAATTTATGATCCTAACGTAATACATAGATATAACTATATCTTTCATCCAAATAATATATTAAATAAATTTGATAGCATTTAATACCACAAAATCATCAACATCGGCAAAAAGTATATTTTTAAAGAAAGGTTTTAAAAAGCGAAATCGGGAATCGAGGCATTTTTTCTAAGCGAGGCGAGGGGTAAGCCTCGAGGCGGATCGAGGCGTAAGCCTCAAAACGATTAAAATAAATTAATTTAAAATTTTAAATAATGACAAAAAATAACAAAATAACAATTATTTGTATTATCAATAATAAAATAACATGAATACAAAAATAAACCAGTCTGTCGGGGGTCCAAGGGGGCGCTGCCCCCGGAACAAAATTATATTATAAGAGTAATTTTAAAATTTTGCTTGTTATATAAGCTCAATACCGAGCGTACCGAGCATGTACCACTCAATACCGAGTCAGTACCGCTCAGTACCGAGCATGTACCGCTCAGTACCGCTCAGTACCGAGCATGTACCACTCAGTACCGAGCATGTACTGCTCAGTACCGAGAATGTACCGCTCAGTACCGAGCATGTACCGCCCAGTCCGAGCATGTACCGCTCAGTACCGAGCATACCGCGTAATTTACATGTAATTTATATTAATTAGGCTAATTATATTAAAATTTAATTAATAATAATAATTATTAAATTAAGTTAAAATAGATAATTAATTCATGCACTAATTATATTATTAATTATTTAATTAATTTGTTTAATTATTAATATTTTAAATTATATTAACTAAGTTAATCAATAATAACTTAGCTGCGTCTACGGTTTGCCTTTCATCTTCTCTTTTCGTCCTTGTTGTTCGGCTTCGTTGCTTCACTGGAGGTGTAGAGATTGCACGCGTCGCTTCTTTGGCTCCTTCGTGGTTGTTCGACTTTGCTCCTTCGACGACTTTCCCTTTCCTGTCGGATCGTAAGCTACAACATTTTGATCGGGAGATACAACGGGAGCTCGCTGACTGTGAAGGTAACTTTCTCGCTTTCGAGGCGCTGCCTCGATGCGCCTCGACGCCTCATGCGGTGAGGCGTACGCCTCCATGGAAAAAGGCGTAAGCCTCGCCCGAACGTTTGAGGCTTAAGCCTCAGTTTGCCCGACCTCCGCCTCGATTAGAGGCGCGCCTCGAGGCTTCCGCCTCGATTGCCTTTTTAATCGATGTTTTAAAGTTCTTAAAGAATCTAAATGAGTTGAATTCTACTACGCACAGACTCGTTTATTTGCTTAGCAAGCATAAGCCAATCTATAAAACAACTCGTGTTCTATAATTTTCTCCAAGCTTTAATTGAACCTAATTAAATTTATGTGAGATGATAATAATTTATATATACAATAATGTATCATCTAATATTAACTTCTGCATAGATTTCTTAAAGATACTCGTTCATTACATCCAGTATGTTTATTGTTTAAACCAAATTAATCATTAATGGGAAACTGAAAAAGAAGCTAAATCGATCTATTGAATAGACTAGTAATTTGCTCAAACTATAAACTTCTATAATAGGTATCACTTGATCAATATATTGATTTAGTGAAGGATAGGAACAAGTTATGTAAAATGAACAACGATATAGGTAATAAATAAGCTATTAAATAAGCATTCATGAGAATTTAATCAAGCTCTTATCAAGCAACTTTCCAGACAATAAAGATTATCTTGTAGAATGACATAAATGAAACAAAAAAAATAGAATAATGGCTTCTAGCATATATATTTAAATGCTAAGCTTATTCAATTATCTAAATAAAAAATATATATAAATGAACATTAAACAAATGACCGTCCTATTTGTCAAACATACAAGTTTGCATACACACCAACCATCATGGTAAATAAATGGTATTCATCCCTTTCCAGTCTCAAAAACTTTTCTTACTGAGGAAAACTCCTCCAGTAAATGCTTAAACATGCTCTAAGGGAGGGCATAATTAGATATTTACACTATATAAGAGATGCAAGCGTGGGATGCAATGAAAAAAATAAAACTCTTTCCACCCACCATAAACTCTCCTAAACTTAATAAAATACAAAAAATCTTTTACTCAGCCAAAAAAAGTACTTCTAAAGAGAATACCAATTGTATATTAACATTGTGCACTATAGAAAAAGATTTGTCAAAGGGGAAGTATTTTCTAATATTAGAATGATCTATGGAATGATTAAAGAGTCCCGTATAGAATTACATCAATGGTTATAAGTCATGTTTTTTGTATTAGCTATGGAAATACTTATAGAGAATATTTAATATAATGTGCAATTTTAGTGAATGGGAAATTGATAATTATCAGTCAATATAAATGAAGATCAAGTGAAATATGTAAGTGTGATAGATTTAAGTATCTGAAGCATATTATAAAAAGAATGGGATTCTACTCAATTATGTAATTTTCTATAGTAAAGGCTATTTGATTAAAGGGTAATTCTTCAAGAGTATCATGTACGAAGAAAATATGACAAAGGATTAAAAGTAAATTTTATGAAAATGTTATCAATCTTGCTATGATATATGGAATAAGTGCTACGTGATATAGAATTCATCGATAGCCAAAGTAACTGTGACAGAAGTATGAATATTAAGATGAATGTTTGGTAAGACTATTAGGCATAAATTAAAAAAAAAATTGATTGTATTAGAGAGACCATGGACTTGACACTTAATGCAGATTAAGTAGTGGAAAATAGCATTGGATGGTTTAGGTATATGCAATGGAAAGTACAATGTGCACCATTAAGTTAGCTAGACAAAATTATGATAGAAGTTTTAAGAAGAAAAAGAAGTAGACCAAACGTAACATAACTAGAAATTAAAAAGATCAAAAAACAAAGCAGCAAACACCTCATGGATCATTCAATAAAAACAAATGAAAAATGAGATTTTCAGGATCCACCTAATCCAATTTGGCAAGACTGTTGGAAGTTGCTGCCAAGCTCTTATATTTGAATACTGACTACATAATAAATCCCATCATGCGAACTTTGGGGTGGGGAGAAAAAGAAAAATGACATTTCATGAAGGTCCACCCACCCCAATTCGTTGTTATAAGGCTAATATAGATGGACTTCTGATTTATAAAGTAGAGCATGCATGATTTGAAATGGCATAGATAATCATCATTGTTTAAAATATAAGATATTTCCTTTTTAAGAATATATTTAAGAAGCATAAATGATTGAACAACCAAAATTCAAATTTAATGCATAATTTATAATTATAGTAAAAGAGAAAATGATCTCTTGACTCTTTATCAAAGATTAAAATAGTCTCCAACTATATTAAAGAATCATTTTAGACCCTTAACTCTTTAAAGAGGAACCAAAAAAGTCCTAACAACTATTTTGATTCCATTTTAAAGACTTGAGGGACACAAATGGTTCTTTAATATAGTTGAGGATCATTTTGGTCCTTCATAAATAGTTAAGGGATCATTTTTGATCTTTTTCTCTATAGTAAAATATCACAACTAAATGATGCAAAAATGATAAAGGGGAAAAATTGTATACAACCTTGGTTTCCACTGTAGAATATCCCCATTCAGGGGAAACCTCGTTAATAGTGAAGATTTGTTGGAGAGCAGAAGACTGATCCATAGCCATAAATGCATTTGACCCATTGCCATTTGAAATCAAGGGAGCTTCCAATGTACCAAAAGAGTCCTTTTTTAAGCTATCCCACTGCTCAAATCCATTTTTGTTATTGAAGATGTCATCATCAAACATCTTAGGCCCGTCGCTGACAATCTGTGACATCATTTTCAGGTTGCTGGTATTTAGCAGCACAGAAGGCAATCCTTGATCATCCGGAGTCTCAAGATATTCAGTCCCTCCTTGCTTATCAACCATGAAAACCATCACCAACAACTAAGTTAGTGGATGAAGGGAAGCTGCTTGGAATGAAATGAAACTATCCCATAAAAAGTTAAACAAAAAGTAGCAGCTAAAGACTCAGGAATGCATAAAAATGATGAGATGCAGCATTAAAGTTGGTTTGTTCAACATTATGATACAGCATGTTTTCTAAATAAAAGAAGTTGATAGAAAACCATACACACCCATACATCTCTAGTAGAAGCAGCACAAAACACGAGGAATAATAATCAGAGACAGAAGGCATAAAACTTTGCATGAGAGAATAAAGTGTAATAAGTAAATCAATAACCAAATGCGGAATACATTATGTAGCAAAAGACAGGCATCAAAATTATTCTAACATTTTTCTATGAATTTTATCAATTTTTAAATCAGTTTTTGGCCTTTATTTAAGTTTTATTTTACTTCATGTTAGAAATATTTTATTTTAAAATTAGATGATAAAATTCTAAGAATCTAGATTTGAATCAAATCAATTTATTTTTTTCTTTGGAACCCTATTTCTATAAATGGAGGTTTTAAGATTATTAATTGAATAAAAATGATGAATTGTATTTGATAGATCCCCCCCCAACCTCCCCCGCCAGAAAAAATATCCTCCACCTTAGCTTTTATCCATCAGATCCCTCTCTCTACCTTCACGGTTTCACAAGTGTTTTATCTCTCTCCATCCCAATCGGGTTTCTCGCTCTCCACCCAATCTCTTCTCACCTCTTACATCATTCTCTCATTTCCACAGCACAATTCCAAAAAAGGCATGGAAATCCTTCCACAAATTCACATAAAATCCTTCTAGCAAAGCATCCTGCAACTATATTAATTGGCTGATAAGATTAGGGAGAGTCACCTTAGATGGTTTGGTCATATAAAATGGTGGCCTTCTAATGACTTGGTTAGGAGAGTAAATGTATCATATTTAACCTATGTTAAGAAAGTTATAAGTAGATCTAAAAAAGACTTGGTTAGAAAATATTAAAAACAACCTTTCTTTATTAGATGTAAATGAGAATTTGACTCTTAAACGGATACAATGGAGAAAAAGGATTCATGTAGCTGACCCCATATAGTGGGATAAAGGTTTGATGTTGTTATTGTATAATTACTGGAAAAGCTTATAATAGTAAAAATAGTTGATGGTGGCATCAAAATGTGCAAGAAAAGATCAAAAATAAGTTCTCTTATAAAAATTGGTTTAGATGAAAAAATTCTAAAAATTGGGAAAGTTATAAAGTTGCCCGTAAGAAGTCTAGGAAAGCATTCAGCGATGCAAAGACTTTAGCTTTGAATAGTTTCTATAATAGATTAGATACTAAAGGGGGCGAAAAATATATGTTTAAGCTAGTCAAACAACGACATAGGAGCAGTAAATATTTAGTTTAAGTGAAGTGCATTAAGGATGAAAATAAAAAAGTACTTTTTTTAGAATAGGATATTCAACAATGGTGGATGAGATATTTTGCTAAATTTTTTAATAAAGATTGTGAAAATACGATTGACTTTAATGACGTTAACACTTAAAATGAAAATAGAAATTTTTGTTTTTACGCCATAAGCTAATATCTTTTTGCTTTAGTCATGGATGTTCTTATTAGAGATTTGCAAGATGATGCTCCCTGGTGTATGCTTTTTGCTAACGATATTCTTCTTGTTGATAAACTAAAGCGGAAGTTGACGGTTAACTTGAATTATGGAGGTCAACCTTAGAGTCTAAAAATTTTCGTTTGAGTGGATCTAAAATCGAATACATGGAGTAATTTTAGTGGTAATAGATCTAGTGGGGGTTTTGTGATTTTGAGCAATTAAGTCATTAATAAGAGTACACGTTTTAGATATCTTAGGTCTATTGTTCAGAGTGATGGTGAAATAGATGGGGATATTATTAGTAGAATTCATGTTGGATGGATGAAGTTGACGAATGCATCAGGCTTGTGTATTAAAAAAGTATCACTCAAACATAAGGAAAAATTCTATAAGATGGTGATTAGACATGTAATACTTTATGGCGCATAATGTTGCCATTAAAAGAGAAGTATAATATTAAGTTAAGTGTTGCAGAGATTAGGATGCTCATGTGGATGAGTGGCTTTACTCTTAGAGATAGGACATGAAATGAGCATAAACGTGAAAAAGTTGAAGTAGCTCCAGTGGCATATAAGATTAGAAAGAGTCGCCTTAAATGGTTTGGTCACATAAAATGATAGCCTTCTGTGACCCGGTTAGGAGAGTATAGCCTATTTTAAGAACGGTAGAAGTAGACCTAAAAATACTTGGTTAGAAAATATGAGAAATGACCTTTCTTTATTAGATCTAAATGAGAATTTGACTCTTAACCGGACACAATGGAGAAAAAGGATTCATGTAGCCGACCCCACATAGCGGGATAAAGGCTTGATGTTGTTGTTGTTGGTGTATAATGCATCCTCTCAAGGGATTGGAATCAAGGAAAAAGAAAAACATCTAGCAAAGTGATTATCATGAATGGTTCATCGTCAACTTAACATCAAATTTATCTACTCCTAAATCAATTAATATTAAAGCTGCATTTACTTGAAGTAATCTTTTAAAAGCTATAGCCACTCATATCAATCTTTACCATAATGTAACCCACAACACCAACAAATTCTAAAGAATATATATAGAAAAAAAAAATTAAAACCCTAAGCAGGCATTAAGCCATATGAATTTCATTATTTATTAACTTTCACTTAAGCCCATTGAGCCCGGCACTTCCTAGGGTTTCCTTCGGTTGTCTTTGTTGTCAATCAAGCATTTATACTCCGTCAACTTCTTTTCTTAGGCCCCTTTTCTTGGGGCCCATTGATTAATGTTGACATCTTCTAGTGTCAATGTCTAGCCTTATTTCTCGCATCCATGAACTCCTATGTTGGACTTCCATCGGCTTCACTTTTGTTAAAGATGGATATCTCGCCTTTCCAGAGCAGTGATCATCCCTGTATTCTTCTTTTGCTACTAAATAATGATAGTAGTGGCTGCCTTTTATCTCATGTTTTGCCTAAGCCCCTCTACTTTTTGCCTCCCTAGCATTTAGGTTAAAAGTAATTGCTAACTCTATTTTTGTGTATGCTCATCATATTGTTGTTGAAGCTATTGGAAGGAAAAAATGTTCTGCCTTCTTTCTCTTCTAATATGGGTCAAGCAGCCTAATAAAGCAATCACCAATCAAATGTAAGATAGACATAAATCTATGAATAATATCAATACTTGGATGACCCATGAAAACTTGTCTACTATTGAAAATGTAAATGGAGTTGCCAGTTTAGAAATCTTTGTTTCAGAGGAAATGACAGTGGCTTTACCCTGAAAGGTGGGGAATTTTTTGGGAGGATGGCTTTACCCCGAAACCTTGCCTTTCAAAGATTGAATTGCATTTGGGAGGATGGCTTCATTAACAGAATTCCTCAATCTTCTCTGCAAATTTATGCCCTTGACCGCCTTCAATATTTTATAAATACGAAAGAGACTAATTCTTCCTTCTTCTATAGCTATTGTGGTTGGCGGGATACCTCCCAAAAAAACTTCTTTATCTCACCTTTGGTACTATTCCGCTTCACCTACCATAATTGTTCAAAGCCATTATTGATGGGGACATTAGCCTCTAGTTGAGCCAACTATTCTTGGATTACAGAGGGTCTTTCCAAGACTTTAGCTCGAAGGAGAGCATTAGCTTTTCTCCTGGATTTTCTGGAGATTTTGGTGCCCAAAGTAGAGGCTTCAGCATCGTGGTTTCTAGGGTGAAAAGCAAACTCTTCAAGAGTTTCAAGCTCGTTTATGCTCTGATTGGTTAGGTCAATAATGACTAACTTCAATTTGGGTCTGTAAGCCTTCTTCTTGGTTATTGGAACCATGACAGGCGCAATAGACAACCTTGAAAACACGGAGACTCTTTTGGGAGTTTCTCCATTGGTAGTTTGTGGTGCTGCAGCTCTTTCAACAGTAACCTTCCTAGCCAGTACAGCTTCATCGATGTTGCTATCAGGATGGAACTTTATGACTTTAAAGACGGTTCCGAACTGGAGAGTAGCTCCAACGTAGGCAGTAATGATAATAGCCAGAGGGAACTACACCTTTGATACCTCACCCAGCTTTCTAGTCATTATGGAATTAACAGGCGTCATATTTAAGCAACTTGTCACAGAACTTGTAGGGATTAGTGTCAACTTGAATTTCAAACAATGAATTATGTTCAAAAGAAAATATGAACTTGAAATAAATGAACATCTATATCTTAGATGTTTGTAATGTGTAAGACCAAAATATAATATCTTTTGAAGATTCATCCAAAGATAGATAGAGAAGTAATTCCCAAGGGAGTCGCCAAGAATTTTTCGCACAAGAAAAATGGCGCTCAAGCATGAACCCCATTTTTCAGACTTAGAATTCCATTTTTCTTAAGGCAGAGTGATTTTTAATTAACTAGATTTCCCACAAGGATTATATCACGGCTTATTTAGATCTGGATTCTTATTACCTATGAGAGCTTGTTAATTGTCACGCCTACTTCATATGAGAGAACTTTTGACTAAGGATGAATCACATTAGTGTAGCTTAGGACTCTTAAGTGTTAATCTCATTTGGGGGAATGGAAGGACCTAATCAAGATCCTATGATTTTGTTATCCCAGAAATATCGTAGATCTTAATCCTCCATCACTAACAAATCATTGGTTGTAACATCTAAGGAATCTGATTAGCAGCCATAGGTTGCCTCATCTCAAGAATTCTAAATAAAAGTTTGTGGTTTATGGCTACTTTAAGGAGTTGCCTAGGGCTTTAGATTTAAGATGGGGCTCACGGCACAGCTTAGGAGTTGCTCGTAGATTTGATTTAGAATGGGGCTTATGGTTCCGCTTACGAGTTGATTGTAGATTTGATTTAGGATGGAGGTCACGACTCCGCTTAGAAGTGGCCCATAGATTTGATTTTGGATGGAGCTTATGGTTCCGATTAGGAGTTGCTAGTAAATGTGATTTAGGGGCTTATGGCTCCACTTAGAAGTTTCCCGGTAATTTGGCTTAGTTTAGGGCTTACGGCTCCGCTTAAGAGTTGCCCAACAATTTGGTTTAGTTTGGGGCGTACAGCTCCTCTTAGTAGTTGCCGGATAAGTTGGTTTAGATTTATGAATTACTTCTTCACTTGGAAGTTATTAAAACAGTAGGTCTTATAATTACCCTCGAATGTTGTCTGTAAGTTTTTGGTTTTGGATATAAGTCTTACAGCTTCCATTAGAAGTTGCCTATAGTTTTTTTTTTTTTTTTTTGGATAAATCTTATTGCTTCCATTGGAAGTTGCGTGCTGATTTAGGTTGGGATTAGTTACTTCACTTAGAAGTTTACCCAATTAATTAATTAAGAACAAGCATATTGCTTCTATTGGAAGTTGCCTATAGTTTACATTTAGGGTCAATTACTTCACTTATATGTTTTCCCCAACGAACTAATTAAGAATAGGATTTACTATTTTTTTAGAAGTTACCTATAGAATTAATTTAGAGTGAATTTTGACAGCAGTTACTTAATTTTTCTTTTTTCAAATTTCTTCTACCCCGGCACTATTGTTCTTGCTTCAGCACTCTTTTTTTGCTTCAGCATCTTTACATTTAACACTAGTTTTGTTAGAGCACTTGACTTCTTCCTTAGCACTGTTGTTTTGTTAACAATACAAAATTGACATTTGTTTATTTGTTTGCATGTATTTGGAACCCGCATCAGCTTGAAGCTTGAGTTTTAGTTTGAGTTTAGTGTTTGAGTCAGTGGGACTATTGTACCAAAGAGTGTTTTAGTGCAAACATTTATTTATAATTGTTTCTCTCTTTTCTTTAATTGATTGCACTTTTTGAAGTTAATTTATTAATTAATTAATTGAGAAAATTTTAATTCACAATTGTGTTTTATTTCAATTTAATTAATTAATTAATTAAAGTATTTTTATGATTATTCAAATAAATTAATTGATTATCAATTAATTTAACAGAAATTATAAACTTTCCTTGTGAACAACGAATTTAAATGCCTCTCAAGCACTCTCAAATTATTTTTTAAAACAGCTCTAAATATATTCTTTTAAAATCACTAACTTTCTTTTTTAAGTTAATTAATTAAAATTCTGCTCTTTATTTTCCTTGAAAATCCAATAGCCTCCCAGTGTCCCTCCATGGGAGGAGAGGTTGGGACAACACATGTCGTTGTTCTTCTCGTCGGATCAAAGATACGACGAAGAAAAGTTTTCAAATTTAAAATCATCCCGCCCAAATAAAAAATACAATGGCGCAAGATCTATGAATTAAAATCCTACCCGGATCAAAGATGCAATGGTGCAAGCCTTCACATTGGTGGTACCTATTGCTTTGTATTTTATTTTTTATTATTCTTTTTTTTATTACATATAGCTTTCTTAAAATTCCGGCAGCCTCCGTGCATTCTCTCCCCATAAAAAGAGATTAGGACAGCACTTGTCGTTGTTCTTCTCACCCGAATTAAAGATACGACGACGTGAGGTCTTCAAACTACATATCATCCCACCCGGATCAAAGATACAACGGCATGGTGTCTTTAAATAAAAACCTTGCCCGAATCAAAGAATAAAATGGCGTAGGTCTTCAAATCGATGAACCTATTTGCTTCATTATTATTATTATTATTATTATTATTATTATTATTATTATTATTATTATTATTATTATTATTATTACATATATTTTTCTTATGCACAAAGGCTTCTTATATTCATGGGCGATTGAAGGCTTTGTTGGGCATTATAAAAGAGAAAATACGAGAAAACTCTCTGCACTTACATTTGGAAAAGACATAAACTAAGGTGAGGGGGAAATTGTGGTCGGAGCGGACTAAGACAATCACACGAGCGAACAGGTTTGCCGGTTGTTCCTATTCGGGATCGGAGCCAGAGCTGGATCCAAGGCAAGGGCAATTTCATGCGGGAAGGCGTATGAGGAGTAAGGAAATCATGCGAGAGAAGGACACACGAAGCGACAGGTGCTCGGGTCGGATCGGTAACGGCTCGAGCTGGGGGCTTCTAGCACTTGATCGCATAAGTGCAGGCGAATGTGCAGGTGCTGGATCACGTGGGTGCAGACGGACATGTGGGTGCTAGACCACGTCAGTGCTGGACCACATGGGTGCAGGAGAAAGTGCGGGTGGTTGTGTGGGAGGGAGTGCCCGCACAAGCAGACAAAGGCGTGGGTAGGTCGTGCTCACGCAGGTTGATCGAGCGTGGAAAGGCCAATTGAACGAAAATGTAAGTTTTTTTTTTCCATTTCCCTGTCTTTTATCGATAGAATTGTCGAATGGGTGTGTTGCTTTGTGACGCGTTGCATCTATTCGGATTTCCTGTTTCTTTTTTTTATAAATATCTTTTTTTTTATTAATTCAACATATGTATATCAAGTTGTTGAAATAAAAAGGAGCGCAATAGTGATTACTATCGAGGAATCCTCATCAAATGGGTATCAAATATGTTCTTCTAAAACCTAGAATGTTAAATTCTACACATTAATAAACTAAAAACTCCAAAACGTTCAAAGCAAAAATTGAAAAAGTAAAACTAAAAGCTTCAATGGGCTAAATCGATAGTGGGGGAAAAAAAAAGCAATGCAAAGTAAATGACATTCCTAGCATAGGATAAATATTGCTGGCAATTGAAAAACAAACAAAGAAAAGTTCAGCAACAATACAAGAAGCAGCATTTCCTAAACAGAACATAATGAATCAGACTGTCATAGCTACCACAAAACATGATAAAATGAAGTTGGACAAAGTACCTTCTCAACATATATCTAATAAAAAAACTACAATTGGTGCTGTTAAGAATCACTGGTTGATTTACTTACATCATGGATGGATTTACTTACATCATGGATGGAGCTGATTGCTTTATATTGCACAGCATCGCAGGAGTCCAATGCACCATCTGTGGGAAAGAATGTTAAAACTTCAAAAGCTCTGACCATTTTATTACAATTAGGAAATATTACCTGCTTTGCCCAGACAAGGTTCAATATATTCGGATGCTAAAGCTAACTCCGCCCAGCCAAGGTTATTGATGTCATGTAGGCTTAATTCTTTAATGTGAAGCCCTGGTTTCTTTCTTTGAAAGAAATATACCTGAACCTGTTAAATAGGGATAAAATAGATAATTTTATTAAGAAGATGGTTAATAAATATCTGGCATCCCCATGTAATCATTATAACTTTTAGAGATTTAGATGAACGAAACTAACAAAAGAAATATATACTTAGCTTTTAAGTCAGATCCTGTGGCTCAATTGTAAGTTCTCCCGGATCTCACGAGCATATGACCAATTAAATTTAATTTACAACTAATTAAACTGATCATTTACCTTCTAAGGGATTTAGTGTATTGTGAGTTTAGCTTTCTTGGAGATGGTGATAGTTTAGATGAGATGTTAATTCCTTTCATGTTGAAAGAAAATTATTTTAGTATTTTGATGGCACTATAGTATATAGCTTACATATATACCATTGACATAGAAAATAGTAATTTATTGCTTTGCAATCCATAAACACAATGAAACATTTTAGTACGACATGATGAATAGTATCCTTAGACATAATAAATTATATATAATATTATGTTTCATGTTTATGGGAAGTAAAGCTATGGATCAATCAACAAGTGGACTACAAGATATATGGTACTTTTCCATGAGAATAAGTTGAGCTTATTTTATATGATAGAAAAAGATGAGTTCTCTTAACACAGTGTGCAGGGAATGGTACACATCAATTAAGTTTAGGTATATTGAGCAACTAAAAAGCAATTATATGGATGATTTATGTCAAACCCACTTTTGAGCAGGTATATGTCATACTTGAATTCATTTGAATATAAACCACAATTTCAACTTTTACGAAATTCAGAATATTTGATATCATAGTGTTCTTGATATGAAACCAGGAATTGTTTGTTTAGAAATTAATAAAATTTGTTGGAGTAATGATAAAAATAAATTTAAAACTTCTCAAAATTGAAAACTCAAGAAAGATCTAAGAAGTCAACAATGCATTAGACAATCCGTTACAACTAAATTTGCAAGTTCCTTAAAATAACAGCTTAATCAAACGTAATGAAATGATTAGCCAACTAGAATCCGACCGTTAACAAAGTAATCGTCTCACCTTGAGGCTCAAAGTCACTCTTCTACTTCTAAGATTGTCGGAGGAAGAAGAACCATACGAGAAATGAGATCACTCCAAGGTACACGGCGCAGACGATCCGTAGTGGTGGCGAGGGAAGCGGCGGCGGTGAAGGTGGGGAAGCGGGTGGATGTCCGTTGATGGTCCAGTCGTAGTCTTGAATTAGTCGTCTATGACGTCCACGAGAGTGGGAAGGATGCGGTTCAAATAATCTTCAACCGTGTCGTCGGAGCCAAATCCGACGTCGAAGAACGGTGAACGGGTGAGGTGAATGACTCCGTAGATGTCGAAAATCAATTCGCTATCAAGCTCGGGATCCGCCATGCATCCTTGCCGGAAGGGAAGAAACACAAAGAGGGGAATGGGGAGGAAGGAGGTGGCGGGTTGGAGGAGGAAGATTGGATTGGCTTGGGTACTTGAGAGGATTGACTAGAGAAAGGCTCCAAGAAATAAAACTGAAAAATTCTGAAATTATTTCAGTTTTATTTGAGTGGGAGGGAATAAATTTGAAGGATTCAAATTAATTCCATGAAGGATTGAGGGGGCGACAATATGGAGAAGTTTGGGGCTGATTTAATGGAGCTAATAATGGAATTTGGGGAGAGAGAGGGCCCATTAAGAGGGCCGGCCACATGAATAGGAGAGAGGGACTTGAGTTTTAATTAAGTGAGGACCACAATCTTAATCACAGATTTAACAAAAATCTGAAATAAAATTTCAGATTTCTTATGAGGAGAAAACTTCCTAATATGAAGACAATCAATTGGATCAATTTGAATTTCAAATTTGAAATTGAAATTCAATTAAATTGATTGCATAAATTAGGGAGTTAAATTAGGAAACCTTTAATGGCTCATGAAAATTTGAAATTTCAAATTTGAAACTCAAAGGAGGGGGCAGCCAACGGCTAGGCGGGGGTTGGCCGGCCGGCGGCGGCCTGGGTGGTTTAGGGGTAGGCAGCGGCAAAGGCAAGGGGAGGGAGAAAGGGAATTTTCTAGGGATTCAAGCGGCTATGAATTCACTCACCTCAATTATCTTCAATCCGGATTTCCACAAAATTAGCTTGGACGAAACTAGAACTCACAAAGAGATCTATTTTCTCCAATGAACTCACAAAGAGATCTAGGAGGATTGAACTCTCAAAGAGAACAAAGAGCACATTTTTTCATTCATCAAAAACTACTTCAAATACAATGACTAAGCCTATATATAGGCCATCCAAAAATTAAAAAAAAAAAAAACATAAAGACGACATTGCCCTTGGGCTACAATAAGCACTATCTCCCTCATAGGGTACAAATGGAAAACATGAAATATAAATGACATGAATAAAATAAAACATCAAAAATAAAGACTATGAATCATGGCCGTCGCTCGACGGCCCCTCCGATGGTAAATGTGCCGAAATCTCCTATGGATGTCCTCATCAGTTCTACTCGTTGAATGGAGCAATTCAACATATAAAAATATATGTTGAATATTGAAGAATGGAAAGATAGGGAATTAAATTTAATTTGTATTTTTCCTAAGTAATAAACTATATTAGCTGTAAATCACTATAGCAACCAGTGAAATTTTTTAAAAGCATGTTCCACGACCTGCATTGGCTGAAAAGGTGGGCAGATGGTAATTCCATTAGATAGTGCTTTTAAAGTTTTAAAAAAATGGCTTAGTGCTTTAATCTAAGGTTCCCACATAACTGAGGATTCAATTCTTGTTCTATGGAGTCTTGGCAGCGTGGAACACATGTGAAATGGAGAAGGCTGGGAGCGGAGCTGGTAGCTACGGCTGGAGCAACTATTGGAGATAAATGCTTTGGGTGTGCTCAATTTAGTATAGACTTTAAGGGCTAGATTGTGGGTTGTATGTAAGTTGGATGCTGTGTGGAGTTTTGTGGATGAGTTTGCTCCTGTTGGGAGTTGCTGTGAGTGATCCTGCTGCTGTTGGGAGTTGTTGTGAGTGATCCAACGACTGTTGGGAGTTGCTGTCAGTGATCCTGATTTGTTGGGAGATGCTGGAATTGTAGTTGCTGCTGTAGATGAAAGAAGCAAATGATAAAAGAAGGGGCAGATTAGAAAGAGAAGGGGAGGAAAAGAAGATATTGGCTGTTGTGATCTAGTAAGACTGATTATAAGGAATTTATTTTGTACTCTATTTTATTATAATTGTGTATAAATAATTAGTGGAATTGTATCCAGGGTGTGTAGAATAAGAGGAAAACTATGAGGAAATAACTTAAGTTGGTCATGCAAAAGGAAAATTGTGAGGAAATAACTTAAGTTGGTCATGCAAAAGGAAAATTGAGAGGTACCTTATACGCGTATGCGAGCATGAGGTATCCAACTGGGTGAGGCAGTGCTACATAAAGATAAGATACTTGCTTTATTACAATATGTGAGTTATTGAACAATGCTTATGTACCAGCTGTTGAATTAGTAGTGGGTGACATATGGCTTTGTATTTTTAACTTTTTTTGAATTAGCATGAAATGAGAATCTATGCAACATTTCACTTTATGCATAACTTCCTGTACTATGTCACATAAATCAAATATGTATTTGCACGGATCAAATAATTTGTGGAGATTGTCATGTCAGATGTTAGGTGGATAGATCAATGCAGCCCTGATGTGCAGTGCAACCCAGCAGATGCAATGAGACCTCGATTAGCAAGCCTGCGGGCAATAGAGGCAGAGAGACCTCAAGAGGCAGTGCGACCTCAAGAAACTATAGGCGAGAGATGTAGACCTAAATGTCTTGTTATGACATCTTCTGCGGCTGAAAAAAGGAATACGAAATGAATGGCCTATGATAATGTGGGAGATATATTAGAAAACACCAGACATGTTAAACTGTATAGACGAAATATATAATTTTCATTTATGCGGCTCACTTGATCTCATGAAATGTATATAGAATTTTGCATAAAAGTGTATGTATGACATTATTTTCACATGTTATGTTGTGACCTATTATACCTAATTCCGCAGTAATGATAATTAGTTGTATTCTTACATTCATTGGTTGAAGATTGAACTAGAGACGTATATCTTTTTGGGCAATATTGCTCACTAGATGATTATTCTGGCTATTGCAGGATAAGGGAAGGAGAAGATTTAACCACAATAGAGTCAAGTTTTGTTTGTATTTTGTTTATATCTTTTTGTCAATGAAAGAAGATTCTTTGAGGTTAGTAGCTTGTTAATGGCCACTTATTTTGGGTTTTGAAAGATGCTCCCTAAAATAAAGTTATTGGCAAAGAAAGTTGACTATTCCGCTTATAATTGATATTATAGGTTATGATTTCCATCTTATCTGGTTTTGCGGTTAGCTCTTGTATCATAATAAATACAATTGAGTAATTAAGTTATGAGCGGTCATTGTTGTTGTATTCTATGTCGATTGTTAACGTATGCCTGGTATGGGGCGTGACAATTTATCTGGGTAGCACATGAAATGCTATTATGTTTCTAGGGGAGAGATTTCAACGGACATCAAGATGACAATTCAAATATAACAATAAATGCTACAAATTATTTTGGGCATTTGTTAGGTGACCATTTATTATTTCATATTTCAAAATTAAATGAAATGATTTATGTAATAACAACTAGAACAATAATATCAAGCCTTTATCCCAATATGTAGGGTCGGCTACGTGAATCCTTTTTCTCCATTATGCCCTGTTAAGAGTCAAATTCTCATTTAAATCTAATAAAGAAATGTCATTTCTAAAATTTTCTAACCAAATCTTCTTAGGTCTACCTCTACCTTTTTTAACATAAGCCAAATCTAATGCATCTACTCTCCTAACCGTATCATCGGATGGCCGTCGTTTTATGTAACCAAATTATCTACGGTGGCTCTCTCTAAGCTTATCTACCATTGGAGCTACTCTGATCTTTTCGCATATATGCTCGTTTTGTATCCTGTCTCTAAGAGTAAAAGCCACTCATTCACCTAAGCATCCTCATTTCTATAACACTTAACTTAATATTATGCCTCTCTTTTAATGTCCAACATTTTGCGCCATAAAGCATTGTAGGTCTCGAATGAAATGACTTATGGATGCAAAAAAATGATATGATGATATAAATACTTGATGAACTGAAATGATGATCTGAATATAATTTATATGCATGATATGATTCTCAATGCACTTATGCATATGATTGACGGTTTAAGTATGAAATGTTATCAAATGAAAAAGAACATGATAAGAATAATAAAAACATTATAAATGACGTGATAAAGCACAACAATGATTGATATACATTATTAATAACACTTTATTTATATTGATCAACTATTTACCCAGTTTGTCTTTTGTGATGAGTATGTGTTGGAACAGTTATTTCTATAGGAAATGTAATTTAATTTTATATAGGAGTAATAATAATCTGCCAGGAATATGTACCAGTCAGGGTTATTTCTGGTCAAGGGGAAGGGCATAATCGAGAGGTAGATTTTCAGATTGATTTGAGCATCATTTAGGATCAAGTACTATGATATGTTTTGATTTTCAAGTTGTTTTCGTAATAAGAGATGTATATATGGAAGTATTACTAGACTTGTATCTATTTTAGGAAGTTATAGTAGAAATCCCTCTTTTAGAGGTTTAGCAAATCATTTTAATTTGATATAATCTGAGATGTATTTTATTGTATTGGAGTTGAGCTTGACATTTCAGGAGATCATACAATATACAACAACAACAACAACAAGCCTTTATCCCACTATGTGGGTCGGCTACTCCATACAATATATACTTCTAAAATATTATTGTAGCAATTTAAACTCATGGTTTGATGGATTCATAGATGGTTTGGTCACATAAAATGGCGGCCTTCTGATGACCGATTAGAAGAATATATGAATTAGATTTGGCTTATGTCAAGAAAAGGCAAAGATTGACTTAAAAATACTTGGTTAGAAAATATTAGAAATAACATTTCTTTATCAGATTTAAATAAGAATTTAGCTCTTAACAAAACATAATGGAGAAAAAAGGATTTATATAGCTGACCGCACATAGTGAGATAAAGGCTTGATGTTGTTGTTGTTTGATGGGTACATAAAATATTACTTTTGTTAATGAAAATAAGTGATATTTGAATTGAAAGATAATGACAATCAATTGTTAATCTCAAAATTTTTCCCAACATCACATCATTTTGTGGTGTGGGGAGGCATTATAGCAGACTGTGATAGGTAGAATCAAGATTTATCATGTAAGGCTAAAGCTATCAAAGGTGCCACCAAAGAAGGTTAAAATGGATGAGATATTTGCAGCCAAAGATGGGAATCATCCAAGAGGATCTGAACATTCAAAATCTACAAAAATGAAGGCTACCTTTGCATGAAAAGAAATCATATGGGAGCAATATTATAAGACTCGTTCTCTCCTATTTTCATGCATGCATGGTGAGGCCAATTTAAAAAATCCATTAATATGGATTAGTTATAAGTAGAGAATTAGGAGGATTTTAAATGCATGATAACAATATAAGGGGAACAGTTAACATTTTGCTCCAAATTCAAGGAAAATATCTCTCAAAATTATCCTTGTTGTAGGGTCCAATATTAATTTAAATTCCAAGTCATGTGTGTTTCCATAAATCCATCCCTCCCTCCCTCTATAAGCCAACATCCCTCTTCCCCTCTCCTTCCTCCATCTTATTTTCTCCCTCAACTAAATAAGTTGAGGAACAACGGGGAACTACTCATAAGAACTATTTCCAGGGAGATTCTTTAAGATGAATAAGAGTAGTTAGCAAAAGGAAAAAAAAATATGAGAAAGGTTCAAAGCTAAGGAGAAGAAAAATTATGGAGACAAAGACATCATTAAGGGGAAGTGCTAAATTTTTGTGAGCTTGTTTGCTACATTCAATTATCTCCTAAAGCATATCACTATCACGAGTTAATCCCTCAAATAATCAAACCCTAATTGGCTTAGGCCAATCACAATAAAAAGGAGAGTTAATTTTGACTTTCTTGCAATTGTCATAAATTCACATGCATATTTATAAAACATTCACCGCACCAGTCAACCACATAGTATTCTAAGAAACAAGGTCCTCTATATAGCCTTGATATTAGATTGGTCAACCCACCCTACCCTTCTTGGACTGAGAGTTGTCACAAGCTTCTTCCCCTCAATCCAGCATCAAAACATGACAGATTAACTTGTTGACATACTAAATGAAAGATCATAAATATATATTAGATAAGGCTACCATAAGTAAACAGGTGAGTAAACCATGAACTACATGCAAATACCAGATATTTATGTACTTTCACACCTGTAAAGATGGCCTGATCCTCTCTTGAATTAATTTCTTCTGACATGGCTGCAGATCCAGACGAATCTGATAGCATTGATCCAGATATTGAGTTAACTGGAGTTAATGGAGAACTATCGGACATCATTCCTGACAGATAAAAGGGTTCTTTGTATTCCACGAGCGCAGGTACGTTCTGGGTAAAATTAACAAGAAAATTCAAAATATTATGAAATCCTATTGAAGAGAAGATCATAATCCAAAACTTGAAAAGTTGGCTCTATAAGAAATACTTCATCATGGAGTTAATAAACTAGGGGAAATAAAAAAACAAAGTTCTCTCTCTCTCTAAGATAAGCAGCATTTTTCTAAAACTAAAAGTTTTACATGAAGACCAACAAGTACATTTGATAGAAGATTTGCTCATGACATGAAACTATAGTATGAAATAACTTGGCATGAAAGAAACCAATTAGGTAACATATGGTGACCAATACGTTCTTGCACAAACATTGAAAACTCACATTAGAATGGTAGCCGTCAAATCTTAGAATTATGGGGTAAGTTTAGCATAATCAATTTAAACTTGGCCAAAGTTAAAAAAAAATTTAAGCCAGCAACTATCTTGAAGCTATTTACAGAAAAATCCATCACATTCTATAGAACAACAACAAAATCATCAAGCTTTTATCCCACTACATGGGGTTGGTTACATGAATTTTTTTTCTCCATTGTGTACGGTTAAGAGTCAAATTCTCATTTAAATCTAATCAAGAAAGGTCATTCTAATATTTTATAACAAGTCTTTTTAGGTTTGCCTCTACTTTTCTTAACATAGGATAAATCTAATACATCTACTACCTAACCGGGTCATCGAAGGCCAACGTTTTATGTGACCAAACCATCAAAAGAAACTCTCTAATCTTATATGCCACTAGAACTACTCCAACCTTTTCACGTCTATGCTCATTTTGTATCATGTCTCTAAGAGTAAAGCCACTCATCCACTCGAGCATCCTCATCTCTGCAACACTTAACTTAATATTATGCTTCTTTTTTAATGGCCAACATTCTACGCCATTAAGCATTGCAGGCCTAACCATCAACTTATAGAATTTTTACTTAAGTTTGAGTGGTACTTTTCTATCACACAACAAGCCTGATGCATTCCTCCACTTCATCCATCCAAATTGAATTCTACTAATAATAATGATGTAGGACTACAATGCTTGCAATGAATTTATTAAGAGCTTGCACAACTTATTGATTAGAGAATTAACAAATAGAATTATTAGCAAAAAAAATGAAGAATCAAAACGTAAGAGCGGTCACTTTCGTTTAGGCTAAGTTGTACATCAAGAGATTTGAATCATCAAAATATCGTAGGAAAATAACATCATGCAAAGTAGGTTTCAACGGAAATCCGTAATCTAACAATAAGATTAGTAAACAAATGAATGCGCTCAAATTTCTACGTTTACTAAACTTAGCATAATCGGACAACACCCTCAGGGCTTACATACGACATCCCTTAATAAAAGGGTACAATGGGAAACAAATACAACATGACATCATAAATAAGAAAATACATGAAATAAATAAAAAAAACAAAGACTCAATCGTGACCGTAGATCGGCGGCCACGCCTCTGATAAACCTTCCATGATCTGATGTCCCCATTAAATACCCCCCATCTATTTCACCATCACTCTGAACAATAGACCCAAGATATCTAAAACGTGTACTCTTATTAATGACTTGATCGCTCAAAGTCACAAACCCTCCACTAGATCTATTACTACTAAAATTACACTCCATGTATTCGGTTTTAGATCTACTTAAATGAAAACCTTTAGACTATAAAGTTGACCTCCATAATTCAAGTTTACCTTTAACTCCCTCTTTAATCTTATTAACAACAAGAATATCATCAACAAAAAGAATACACCAAGGAACATTATCTTGCAAATCTCTAGTAAGAACATCCATGACTAAAGCAAAAAGATATGGACTTAAGGATGATCCTTGATGTAATCCAACTGAAATTGGAAAAGACTTGGTCAAACCACCTGTTGTTTGAACACAAGTTACCAGCTCCAGCATACATATCCCTAATGCCTTAAATACAAGCATTATTAATCCCTTTCTTTTTAGAACTCTCCATAGCACTTCTCTTGGTATTTTATCATATGTTTTCTCTAAATCAATAAATATCATATGAAAATCTTCCTTTTTCTCTCTATACTTCTTCATCAAACCTCTAAATAAATGTATGGCCTCCATAATAAACCTACCCGGCATGAATCCAAATTGATTTTGAGAAACATTAATATCAATTTTATAAGACTATCAATTTTATAAGTTGATGTGTCATAACATATGCTCCATAATTCTCTTCCATAGTTTTAAAGTATGACACATCAACTTATAAAATTGATAAGAAGGCACACAAAATAACCAAACAACTAAATTAAATTACCCTCAGAACAACCATGTAAGGTCCCTTACATGCAAATCACGAAAATAGCGAATGGTGCTCAAAAGAAAAATCAAACAAATGGTTCTGCACAGAAATTATGATCCTGCTCAAGTTGGCGCTCCTCCGCCCAATACCAACAAATGGGGCACTACAACACCTTACACTCACAATATTTGGAGAAGAAAGATAAAGGTGGAAATGAAACCGTGGAAAGAAGATTAGATAAAAGACTGAGACGAAATAGAAAAATGAAGGTAGAAAAAGATAGCACGCAAGCTAAATAACTAGCAGGTTTTAGTGTGATTACACCAGCAACAATAACGACCAACCCCTTCCGGCATCAAGATAGCCCATATATATAAGAGAAGGGGGGAAATGAGGGAAATGACCATAAATTGCTCACTTAATTATGCCACCCTAGCAGCCAATAGAAGCCTCTCAAATTAGCCCACTTAATGAGGAGTTAATGCACTTAGTAAAGGAAAACAACAATGTAGAAACCGAACAACAAACAGTAGAGAAAATGGGATAGCAGCATAGGAAAAAACTACCAGCATAGGGAAAGCTAGCAACAAGTAAAAACGGGACAGCAACATGGGGAAAAAAAGCCAGCATAGGGAAAACCAGCAACAGGGAAAAACGGGAGAGCAGCATGGGATAAAATAGCAAGCAAAAGGAAAAAATGAGACAAGCTCGATAAGGAAAAACAACCCAAAATTAAATACTCGTTGAACCACCAAGGAACAAGGAAGTAAATTCAACATAAGTGAAAAGTCAATGGAGTGAAATTACCTACGAACACCAAGCCCAATCATGATCATAGGTTATTTTCCGTCATAGGGTAACACAAATAAAAAGAAACATAGAGTCCAAAATATAGAAAAATAAAAAACATCTAAAACATGGAAAAATAAAAACATAGAATGATAGTTCTTGATTGCGTCAACTGTTTAAGTCATTAAAGTCAATCGTACACAATCTTCATTGAAAAACTTAACAAAATATCTCATCCACCTTTGTTGAATATCCTCTTCTGAAAAAAGTTTTTTTTTTTTAATCTTCATCCTTAATGCACTTCACTTGAACTAAATCCTTACTACTCCTATCTCTCTATTTGGCTAGCTTAGACATATATCTTTCGCACTCTTTAGTATCTAATCTATTATATAAATCATTAAAAGCTAAAGTCTTTGGAATTGTCTTTGTCAGGTCCAAAGTCTTGGATGAGAAAAGTGAAGAGTTACGTTAGGTAGTCGACATCCAGCATAAAACTTGTCGAATAATCATGACATGAATCATTTAATAGCTAGTGTTAATGTTAGGGCGTTCCCTAAAAAGCGACATGTTGTATGACCTGAATACAATGGCAAGTCTGCAAAGGTCGTTGCACTGGCGCTCGGGTGCAAGGTTAAATGGGCAAGGTTCCCCACATCAAGGACAGATGTGGGAAAAGAAGCTAGTATATGAAACTAAAATAAGGATAGGAACTTGGAATATAAGTTCCTTTACAAGAAAATTAATGAAATTAATAGATATTATGATTCATAGGAAGATAAATATTCTGTGCATTCAAGAAACTAAATAGGTTGAAGAGGAAGCTAAGGAGACTGATAATTTAGTATTTAAACTATGATATTCAGGTATGAGTCATATTAAAAATAGTGTAGATGTGATTATAGATAAGAGTTTGAAAGATAATGATATAAAAATTAATAGAATTTGGAGATAGAATTATAGCTTTAAAGATTGTTGTTCATGCTAATATTATTTTAGACCAGTCCAGTCGGTCTGACAAGACCGGCTTACGCAAACACACGAACGAAAAGTCCGCCTCTTGTATGTCTTGAACGCACGCCTGGGCTTTCGTGAGCCATTTAGGAAGGATTTTTGAAGGAGTAGGAGAGAAATTTGAATGTAGGGACTGTTTAGGGATTTCTTTTTTTATTTTTATGCATTAAATAGTTTATTTTCCTAAGGTTAGGGCATCTTGAATTTAACAGAAATTTGGGATCTCTAAGATTTAGCTTTTTCTTTGGGCTCTTGTGAGGTCTAAAGATTTGGGAGAAAAAGATCCTCCTCTCGAACAGAGGACCAATTGTATCTTGTTATTTTCCATTCCTTTTCATCAAATAATACAAATTATCTACTCTTTTCCTTTTTGTGTGGATTTTGTAGAGAATTCTCACTATTTTTCAAAGATTAATAGAAAATACTTAAGATCTACAAGTGTTTCCTATCAGATTATTAATATTATAAGTTCTTATGCTTATCAAGTAGGTTTGGATGTGTTTAAAATTAAAATTTTGAAATGACTTAGAAGAATTAATTCAAAAAATAACTTTTTAAAAAAAATTATTAGAGGAGATTTAAATTGACGTGTTGGTAGAGAGGTAAATGATTTTAAAAGTATTAATGGTGGTCATAAGTTTAGAAGAACTAATGAATGTGCTAAAATCATATTAGATTTTTCTTTACCTTATGATTTTTAATTGTTAATACCTTTTTTAAGAAAAGAGATAAGAATCTCATCACGTATAAGATTAGATATAATAAATCTCAGATTAATTATTTTCTTATAAGAAAATTAGATCGTTTATATTGTAAAGATTGTAAAGTTATTCCAACTGAAAGTTTATGTACCCAACATCGCTTATTAGTTTTGGACTTTAAGATGAAGGGGCAAAAAATAAAAAATAAAATAAAGCAATATTCTAGAATTAGATGGGGGCATTTAAAGAATATTAATAAAAATATTTTCGATAGTAAGATTCTAGATCTTAAGATTTTGTCTGTGCATGAGGATGTTAATATTATGTGGAAAAAAGTGGCTAGTGATATTAACAATATTGCAAAAGATGTGTTTGGAATATTAAAGGGAAAAACTCCTAATAGTAAAAATAGTTTATGGTGGAATCCAAATGTGTAAGTAAAGATAAAAAATAAGCAGATTTGTTATAAAAATTTGTTTAGATGTAAAAAAATTGATAATTGGGAAAAATATAAAGAGGCACATAAAGAATCTAACAAAGCAATATATGAAATTAAAGAGATCTATGTACAGCATTATTGAACCAATGGTTATCAAAAAGGTTTCACAAGTCCTCAAAAGCAAATAGATGTTCTTATGGCTAATAATAGCAATTTGCTCACATTTTATGAGGAGCTTGATAAGGATGATTTATTTTATATATTTAAGTATAAAGATTATTAGAACCAATCTAGAAAACAAAATCCCTTCATGTTGGATGCCATGTTAAATTCACCTTCTTATGATGATACGGTGGATGTTAAGAAGATAAAAAATTGATTGAAAATGATAGAGATTGGTGTGGCACAATGAGTTCAAGGAGAAGGATTTGAACCAACCACAAGATCATCCAGTAAGAAAGAATTTGTTCACAAATAGGGACCTATCACAATGAGCAAAATGAAAATAAATAACTTTTGAACTTTAGTTATATGATTGTTATAAAAGACTATGTTATCACAATTTGTAGTTTTTTAACATTAACAAATTTTAAATTTTAAATTTTGAATTTTTGAAGTTAGAATTTTTAAAAAAAATGAGGGAAATGCTGCTTACTTTTGTTAAAATTTTATTAGCAGATTCAAAATAATCAAATAACCAATTTACAACATTGCATGGCTAGCCACCACATGTTTGAAGGGATGTTTACATTGGATAACCACCTCCTCCTCCGCTCATTGGCTGGCCCCTCTCTTTCTTCACTTTGATTTTTTTCTTAATCTTCTAGAATTTAATAAGACTTCTGCTAAAATAAAAAATAAGGGATTGAAGCATTTTTACTAAAATTTTAGAGTTTGTTACTAAGCAAGGAGGCTTAATGACAGGCCTCACCCATAAGGAGTTTTAGTGATCTCTTTTTGACATTGTCATCTTGGTGAGTGATAACTACAAGCATTTAAAGTTAAATCCAACTTATTTTTTTTATCATTCTCCTATAAAAAACCAGTTAAAACCCTAAAGAAAGCTCTAGGCCAACCATTGCATGAACAAGAATTAGTCTTGTTCATTAAATTCATTTGACCAACTTACATCACTAAGAAATTTGTGAAACACTCTAGAACAAAACTAGAAACAACTCTCAATCATTCGCTAATTCTTCTAGCCCTTCCACAAATAATTTCCTGCACTATAGCCCTAATTATACTCAAGGGGTTTTCAGTTAAAGTGTTTCCCCGTGCATAGCCAATCACCTCATGACCAAATCATATAAAAGCATCTCGATCAAACCTTTCCAAAGGCTCATACACACTACCTAACACCATTTAGAAGCCTCACAAGTCCAATCAAGCCACAATTTCGAGGGACTAAACCTACTTCACATCATTGTAATATCAGAAAACAGGAATAGGAGCATTGGAGTCCTCAACACTAACAGGTTTGGTTGATCACCAAAGACTTGCAAATGATGGAATGGAAATATATAAACAGATTTTTTTGAGAATTTTAGAATTATTTAACTCTTTTTACGTTATTTTATCTTCTATTGAAAAATTAGAGGCAAACTACTTATTTTAGTAAATTCTATGAACCATTGTATGACAGGTCAACTATTTGCCCTCAAATTTCAAAACTTAGCCAATCATTCAATAAAAATCAGAATCTAAAGCTCCGTGAGTGATTCCAATTAATAAGAGACTGATCCACATTTACAATAAAAACTAGCATAAGTTCCAATCAATGTCAGGAAATCTTACATTGAAAATTTGGGCATTATTTAACTTCATGTGAGGATCTTAAGCATTAACCATTCTAACTTGTATCCAACATCAAAGTGAAGACTTCAAGATTTCCAAAATCCACTTTTAAGCATTTTCTATTTATCACAAAAAGCATCCATTACATATTTTAAGTGAAATAAAATAAAAAATCCTTTCAAACAGCATTGTCATTGAATAATCACAACATACATACCACCTAAGTCTGCTAGCATAAATTAAATGGATAATTTGTCATGAAGGGTAGAAGATATAGCTTTGGATAATGAGGAGAATTTCCTTAAGTTACAATAAATGATAATGTACTTAACAACCCAAATAAGTCAAGAGCACTATGATGAAAAACCCACCACTTGCTCAAAAACATGATGAAAATGATAACCCAAAATTGAAACCCTATGAATGGATATCCACAAAGGAGAATCTATATAAAAAACTATAATAGAAATAACAATCATACAAATCATAAAAATTTAAATAAAAATCATACAAATCATGAATATTTAAGGCTAAAATGGTGGCATTTACATCAAGACAGTTAAAAGCTCATGAAAGAAATTATCTCACCCATGATGTAGAATTAGAACAGTGATTTTACACTTAAGATATAGATATATTACTTATATGGAGTTAGAAGTGACGTCTTTATATATCATAAAAGTCTCCAATATATATTTAGTGAGAAAAAAGGTTAATTTAAGACAGAAACTGTGGTTACAGCTTATCAAGGATTATGATTTAAATATATAGTATCATCCTGAAAGGACAAACGTGGTTTCATATGCATTAAATAGAAGGGCTCATTGATGCGGACATCCAACCGTCCATGGCTATCCGAGGAGCTGAAGATCAACGGTTGTCATCGTCCCACGTTATCTTATATTTTATTTGTAATTTATAAATTTTTATTATGAATTTTCCGCTTTTACCCTCACTTAAGAGGGTCGTCCTATGTAACTCTTAGGGGCATATATGTCTTGTTTTAGTTTCTTAGGCATATATATAGAGGTCCTTTCTTATGTAATGAGATGATAAATTGTCAATGAAAATTTGTTTTTTGCGTTCTCTTTGTGAGTTCCATCTTTTAGATCTCTTAGTGAGTTCTTTTTCTTTTGAGATCTCTTAGTGAGTTCTCCACTTTGTGTTCTCTTTGTGAGTGCATCCCTCTCCCAAATCTCTTAGTGAGTTTTGGGAAGAGCTAGATCTCTTTGTGAGTTCTAGACCTTCCTCCAATTTTTCTTTGCAATCAATTTAACACTGCCATTGCCAGATCCCAAGTCCTGGATGAGAAAAGTGGAGGGTTGCGTTAGGTAGTCGACAACCAGCGTAAAACTTGTCGAACAATAATGACATGAATCCTTTAAGAAATTGTGTTAATGCTAGGGCGTCCCCTGGAAGCGACGCGTTGTATGGCCTGAATACAGTGACAAGTGTGCAAGGGCCGCTGCATCGGCACCCGGGTGCAATGTTAAATAGGCAAGGGTCCCCACATCAAGGATGGATGTGGGCAAAGAAGCTAGTCCATGAAACTAAAATTAGGATAGGAACTTGGAATATAGGTTCCCTTACAGAAAAATTAATGGAATTAATAGATATTATGATTCATAGGAAGTTAAATATTTTGTGCATTCAGGAAACTAAATGGGTTGGAGATAAGGCTAAGGAAATTGATAGTTTAGGATTTAAACTTTGGTATTCGGGTAGGAGTCGTACTAGAAATGGTGTAGGTGTTATTATAGATAAGAGTTTAAAGGATAATGTTATAAAAATTAATAGGATTGGAGATAGAATTATAGCTTTAAAGATTGTTGTTGATGATAAGATTGTTAATATTATAAGTGCTTATGCTCTTCAAGTAGGTTTGGATATGAGTTCTAAATTAATTTTTTGGAATAACTTAGAAGAATTAATACAAAATATACCTCTTGAAGAAAGAGTTTTTATTGGAGGAGATTTAAATGGACATGTTAGTAGAGAGGTAGATGATTTTAAAAGCATTCATGGTGGCCATGGATTTGGAACGACGAATGAAGGTGGCAATACCATATTGGATTTTTGTTTAGCTTATGATTTTTCAATTGCTAATACCTTATTTAAGAAAAGGAATGAGCATCTCATCACTTATAAAAATAGATATAGTACAACCCAGATTGACTATTTTCTCATTAGAAAATCAAATCGTTTAGATTGCAAAGATTGTAAAGTTATTCTGAGTGAAAATTTATGTACCCAATATCGATTATTAGTTTTGGACTTTAAAATAAAGGGGCATAAAATAAAAAATAAAGTAAAACAATTTTCTAGGATTAAATGGGAGCATTTAAAGAATATTAACAAAAATATTTTTGGAAATAAGATTTTAGATCTTAAGATTTTGTCTGTGCATGAGGATGCTAATATTATGTGAGAAAAAGTCGCTAGGGATATTAAGAATATTGCAAAAGATATCCTTGGAGTATCAAAGGGAAAAGCTCCTAATAGTAAAAATAGTTAGTGGTGGAATCCTAATGTGCAAGAAAAAATTAAAAAAAAGAAGCTTTGTTATAAAAATTGGTTTAATTTTAAAAATTCTGATAATTGGAAAATATATAAAGTGGCTCGTAAGGATGCTAAGAAAGCAATATGCGATGTAAAGGCATTAGCTTTTAGTGATTTATATAATAGATTAGATACTAAAGAGGGAGAAAGATATATGTATAAGTTAGCCAAACAAAGAAATAGGAGTAGTAAGGATTTATTTCAAGTGAAGTGTATTAAAGATGAAGATCAAAAAATACTTTTCTTAGAAGATGATATTCAACAAAGATGGATGAGATATTTTGCTAAACTTTTTAATGAAGATTGTGAAAATAAGATTGACTATAATGACCTTAGCACCCTAAATAAAAATAAAGATTTATGTTTTTATCGGCGTATTAGTAAAACTGAAGTTAGAGAGGCTTTAAAGAAAATGAAGGGTGGAAAAGCTGTTGGACCTGATGATATTCCAATAGAGGTGTGGAAATGCTTAGGAGATGAAGGAATTTCATGGCTTACTAAATTTTTTAATACTATTTTGAAGACTAAGAAGATGTCAGATGAGTGGAGAATGAGTGTGTTAATTCCTATTTTTAAGAATAAAGGTGATGCACAAGATTGTGCAAATTATAGAGGTATTAAGTTAATGTGTCATACTTTAAAACTATGGGAGCGAGTTATGGAGCATAGGTTGCGGCGTGATACTAATGTTTCTCAAAATCAATTTGGATTCATGCCGGGTAGGTCAACTATGGAAGCCATACATTTATTAAGAGGTTTGATGGAGAAATATAGAGAAAATAAGGAGGATCTACATATGTTATTTATTGATTTAGAAAAAGCATATGATAAAGTTCCAAGAGAAGTGCTATGGAGAGTCTTGAAAAGAAAGGAGTCAATAATGCTTATATTCAAATCATCAAAGATATGTATGCAGGAGCTATTACTTGTGTTCAAACACAAGGTGGATTGACCAAGTATTTCCCTATTTCGGTTGGGTTACATCAAGGATCAGCCTTAAGCCCATATCTTTTTGCTTTAGTCATGGATGTTCTCACTGGACATTTGGAGTGTAATTTATGGAGTGTAATTTTAGTAGTAATAGACCTAGTGAGGGGATTGTGACTTTGGGCGATCAAGTCATTAATAAGAGTACACGTTTTAGATATCTTGGATCTATTGTTCAGAGTGATGGTGAAATTGATGGGAATATTATCAGTAGAATTCAAGTTGGATGGTTGAAGTGGAGGAATGCATCGGGCTTGTTATGTGATAGAAATGTACCCCTCAAACTTAAGGGAAAATTGTATAAGATGGTAGTGAGGTCTGCAATGCTTTATGGTGCCGAATGTTGGCCTTTAAAAGAGAAGCATAATACTAAGTTAAGTGTGGCAGAGATGAGGATGCTCAGGTGGATGAGTGGCTTTACCCTTAGAGATAGGATACGAAATGAGCATATACGTGAAAAGGTTGGAGTAGCTCCAGTAGAAGATAAGATTAGAGAAAGTCGCCTTAGATGGTTTGGTCACATAAAACGGCGGCCTTGCGATGACCCGATTAGGAGAGTAGAGGTATTAGATTTGACTTATGTTAAGAAAGGTAGGGGTAGACCTAAAAAGACTTGGTTAGAAAATATTAGAAATGACCTTTATTTATTAGATTTAGACGAGAATTTGACTTTTAATAGGACACAATGGAGAAAAAGGATTCATGTAGCCGATCCCACCTAGTGGGATAAAGGCTTGATGTTGTTGTTGTTGTTGTTGTTGTAATCAATTAGTGTGAGAATTCAAGGAGAATCCGTCCGGAACGCATTCTTCCTTGAACTCCATCCCTTCACCCATTTCCACCCAGCACTTTCGCCGCCCCTCCACCAGCCCGCTCAGGCCGCCGACCTCCAGGCCACTGCCTCCCGCCGGCCAGCCACCTTCCACACTGTGGCCGCCCCTTTCCTCCCTCCTTTAGCCGCCGGCTTCCCTCTCCTTGAATTTCAAAATTTGAAATTCAAATGTTTTATGGGCCATTAATTGTTTCCTAAAGTAGCTCCTTAATTTATGCGATCAATTTAATTGATTTTAATTTCAATTTTGAAATTCAAATTACTTAAATTGATTGCCCTCCTAAATGGAAGTTTTCTTTCATTAAGAAAACCGAAAATTTATTTCAGATTTTTGTAAAAATCTGAAATTAAATTGGTCTCCACTTATTCCAAAACTCACCCCTCTCTCCTCTTTATGTGGTCGGCCCCCTCCTTGGGCATAATCTCTCTCCTATCTCATTAATAGGCCCCCTCATTAAGCCTCCATAATTACCTCCCACAATTCTCTCTCATCCGATTTAATTCTCCCCATTAAATTTGAGTTTAAATTCAAATTCATCCCTCCAATTCCACTTAATCTGAAATTTAATATCAGATTTCCATTCTCTCCCCAAATTGATTTGGGATTTAATTAATCTTGCCACCTAGGCAAGTAAATGGCATTTACGTTTCACATTAGTTTAGTATCAGAGCATGGTTACTTGGGGTGCGGACTCTCTTTTTCACCCCAGGAGAATGATGCGGACATCCAACCGTCCATGGCTATCCGAGGAGCTGAAGATCAACGGCTGTCATCGTCCCACGTTATCTTATATTTTATTTGTAATTTATAAATTTTTATTATGAATTTTCCGCTTTTACCTTCACTTAAGAGGGTCGTCCTATGTAAGCCTTAGGGGAATATGTATCTTGTTTTAGTTTCTTAGGCCTATATATAGAGGCTTTTTCTTATATAATGAGATGATGAATTGTCAATGAAAATTTGCTTTTTGCGTTCTCTTTGTGAGTTCCATCTTTTAGATCTCTTAGTGAGTTCTTTTTCTTTTGAGATCTCTTAGTGAGTTCTCTACTTTGTGTTCTCTTTGTGAGTGCATCCCTCTCCCAAATCTCTTAGTGAGTTTTGGGAATACCTAGATCTCTTTGTGAGTTCTAGACCTTCCTCCAATTTTTCTTTGCAATCAATTAGTGTGAGAATTCAAGGAGAATCCGTCCGGATCGCATTCTTCCTTGAACTCCATCCCTTCACCCATTTCCACCCAGCACTTCCGCCGCCCCTCCTCCAGCCCGCTCAGGCCGCCGACCTCCAGGCCATTGCCTCCCGCCGGCCGGCTACCTTCCACACCGTGGCCGCCCCTTTCCTCCCTCCTTTAGCCGCCGGCTTCCCTCTCCTTGAATTTCAAATTCTCAAATGTTTTATGGGCCATTAATTGTTTCCAAAAGTAGCTCCTTAATTTACGCCATAAATTTAATTGATTTTAATTTCAAATTTGAAATTTAAATTATTTAAATTGATTGCCCTCTTAAATGGAAGTTTTCTTTCCTTAAGAAAACTGAAAATTTATTTCAGATTTTTGTAAAATCTGAAATTAGATTTGTGGTCCCCACCTATTCCAAAACTCACCCTCTCTCCTCCTTATGTGGCCGGCCACCTCATTGGGCATAATCTCTCTCCTATCTCATTAATAGGCCCCCTCATTAAGCCTCCATAATTACCTCCCACAATTCCCTCTCATCCAATTTAATTCTCCCCATTAAATTTGAGTTTAAATTCAAATTCATCCCTTCAATTTCACTTAATCTGAAATTTAATTTCATATTTCCATTCTCTCTCCCCAAATTGATTTGGGATTTAATTAATCTTGCCACCTAGGCAAGTAAATGGCATTTACGTTTCACATCACTTATAGTAGTGTAAATTGATTACTCGCCCAGCAGAAGCGGATAATAAATGATATGAAAAGACTTGGGATTTAAGTAAAAAATTGAAAAAGTGCAAAATTCATGTTTTTAAATCATCTGATGATAAAATCAACATTGAAAGATCAGATATGTAAATTTTTATCTCAACATATTGGCTCCAATAAATCATAAGGTGAAGGCAAGACAATAGGTAAATTTTATGTTAGATTAAGAGAAACTGGAGAAATATAAAGACAGAATCTACATCCCAAATGTTGGCATGAAGCACATCTCTCTAGTTATATCTTTCATCAAAGCAGTAATAAAGTGTATCAAGAGCTTGGAGGAATATTTTTGCGGTCACAATTAAAAAGAAATATCATAAAATTTATGAAAAAAATATGTTATATGTCAAATAATTAAAGCAAAGCATCAAAAGTTAGATGAGCAATTGCAACCTTTACTAATACCTAAATGGAAATGGGATGAATTACAAAAGAATTTGTAATTAGATTATTTAGGTCAAGACAGAGCCATGATATTATATTGTTTATTATAGATCAATTAACAAAGTTCGCTCATTTCTTGCTAATCAAATAGACTGATTCAATGAAATAATTAACAAAAGTATATGTTGATGCAATTGTGAGATTACATAGGCTACCAAAATCTGTATTTTCTTACAAAGATATCGGATTTACCTCTAGATTATAAATGAAGATTCAAAAACATAGAATAATAAATTGACATTCAGTACTGCATTTTATCCACAAACAGACGGACAATCAGAAAGGACAAGACAAACTTTGGATGATATACTTCAGTTGTGTACTGAATTTTGGTGGAGATTAGGAATCTCATTTACCAATAATAAAATTAGCTTATAATAATAGTTTTTAATCCAGTATCGAAATGGCATCATATGAAGCTTTTTATGTGAGAAAATGAAAGACTCATTTATGTTGGGCAGATGCAGGAAGTTATCAGTACCGAGTAAGTGGATAATACTACTAATAAAATTAGATTAATCAGAGATAGATTAAAGGTAGTACAGGATAGACAATGAAAATATTATGAAGCAAAGCACAATCAAGTTGAATTTGAAGTTAATGAATTTATTTGCAATCCAATAAAAGGTGTGTAGCAATTTCAAAAGACAAGCAAATTGAGCCCACGATTTATTGGACCTTTGATAATAATTGAAAGGATTAGAAATATGTCTTACAAGAGTTCAATATTCACATTTATTCAACTAAGATATGCCTATTTAATTTAAATTTATATTTATTTTTCATTTAAATTTGGATGACTAAACTTTTATAAGGAGAGATTTTTAGAACTAATTGGACCGGTTCAATAGAACAGGTCCTCTAAAGCAACCGAGCAGGCGACTGCGGATGAGAGCAAAGCAGGTGAGCGAGTGCGGGTGAGAGAAAAGCGGGCGAGCAAGTGTGAGCTAGAGTAGAGCGAGCGAGAGCGGGTGAGAGCGAAGTGAGAGTGCGGGCGAGAGCAGAACAAGCAAGTGCGGGCGAGAACAGAACAAGCGAGTGCAGGCGAGAGCAGAGCGACTGCGGGCAATAGTAGAGGAAGCAAACAATAACAAGCGAGCAGGCGAGTGAGGGCGAGAGCAAGCATTTGAACGAGCAATCGAGCGAGCAGCCGAGCGAACAAACTGAAGTAGCACAATTCTAAGCAAAAATATGTGAAATTGCTTAGGGAACAACAAGAGTTAGGTGAATTGATCTTTTAAAAAATTGTGTTTAAAATCAAAACGTTTTATGAGGAAATGATTTATGATAATAAATCATTCAAACAAAATAACAAGCAAATAAGATTATTTTTTTTTAATTTTTTTTTTAATTTCATAAACAAAAACTTCAATAAAGATTTCTCACCCAAATTTTTTCACAAGGAAAATCAAAAGTAAACAAACATATTCATTCACAAAGATAACTAAAAGTAAACTAAGAAGTCTACCACAAAGATAACCAAAAATAAACAAGAATGCAAAAAATAAATTATAAGAAAATAAAGTGCACGTAAACCAGATTTACAGTGGTTAAGATGAAATCGACCATTATCCACTCTTCAACGGGCCTCACCTTTAGTAATTGCACTAAACGTGACTCTCCTTTAGCCCATAAATAGGTGGAGAATTCTCCCTTACAAGGTGGATAATGACTTTTACAAACTCTGAAGAATCTCCCTCCCTTCGCCTCCTAGCTCGGCGAAGATGTTGTCCCTCCTTAACTCCTTACTCCGACAAAGATGTTGATCCCTCCTTTAGCTCCTTCGTCAAGCGGAGATGTCAATTCCTCCTTTAGCTCCTCACTATGGCGGAGATGTTGCTCCTCCTTTAACTCATCTCTACAGCGGAGATGTCGTCTCTCATTCCGCCCCCCGACCTGGTTGAGATTCCTTTTGTGATGAGGACGTCAAAAGATCAATGATCTACGGTCATGATCTACTTTTGATTATTATTATATTTGATGTATTTTGTTTTATATTTTATGAGTCTATTGTATTTCTTTCCATTTATGCCCTTGCTTAAGGGCCTCGTCATGTGTTTGCCTTCAGGGCAATTGTGTCTTTGTATTTTCTTTATTCCGTTGGCTATTTAAAGCCTTTCCCCCTCTTCATGTGAGGATGATGAATTGTTAATGAAAATTTTTTCTACTTGTCTGATCTCTTAGTGAGTTCAAGAGAGGAGTGATCTCTTAGTGAGTTCATGGGAGGAGAGACTCGAGGAGAGTGATTTGCAATACCCGTCAATCTAGGTGGATTCCAAGATTCGCAGTTCTCTTTTTTCTTTTCTTTTATTTTTCTTGCATCGAATTCCCTCCCCTAACTTCCCACCCGCTGGCCTCATTCCCCACAAAGTCATTCTTGGTAACTTTTCCCTAACCCGAGCCTCTCCCCTTGGGCCGCCGGCTTCCTTGGGCTGCCAAGCCGTCGACTATCACCCACCCGATCGCCGGCCTCCCTCCCACGGCCTCCCCCCTCCACCTACATAGCCGCCGACCCACCTCCCAAGCCCCAAATTTGAAATTCAAATATCAAATATTTCTTTACTCACTTTCCTAAAATAACCTCCCTCAATTAGGAAGGTGCATTTATTTGCATTCAATTTAATATTTAAATTTCAAATATTTCCCTCCCTAATACATCCCAATGAGGAAACATCTAATTTAATCAAATCTGAATTTAATTTCATATTTGAATAAATTCCTAAAATCACTCCTTGACCCCACATACATTGAACCTAGACAATTATTTCCCCTCTTCATATGGCCGGTCCCCCCTCTCTCCCTTATTCTCTGTCTCATCACATTAAATCCCCTCTCCCCTAATTACTTCAATCAATCCCTCAATTAGGAATAAGTTTTCCTTTCCCTCCCAATGTTGAATTCAAATTACAAAACCTGGCCCACTCTTAATTAAATCTTGAATCTATTTTCAGGTTTAATAGAATCCGTTAGAAGCCTTAGCTGCCCCTTGAGAAACCTCTTCCTCAATATTTCTCTCCGTTGGAGAGCCCCTAACTGCTGTCCAAGGATTACAGCAGGTCGACCTTGCTGTCCTGCATTCCCAAGAGACATTCCTTGCTGCCCAGAGTTCCGTCAATCAGCAAATTGCTTTCCAGAAAACCCCAAACGTCCACAGCAGCTGTACAAGGTTTCCCTAAGCCTTGTAGGTGGCTGTCCTGACTGTTCTGAGAGCTTAAAGATGCTGTCCAGTAATTTAAATAGTCCCTTGTACGCCACTCCGGAGTTCCAGATTGCTGTCTAACAACATCCAAAAGGCTCATGGCTGCTGTCCCCTTTCATTTCAACCTTCCAACGACTTTATCGGGGCTCGCATCTCTCTTGTCCTTGGGTAAACTCTTCCCCCAACTCTTTTATCTTCGAAGTTACTTCTCAATTGTGGTCTTAGTAGATTCATGACAATCACGTTAATGCTTTCCCGCTAAAGCCTAATAATTAGAAGAGTTGAGTGAGGGAACTTCTTGTAGAGACTAATCTTATTGTTAGCATAGGGATTTATGGTTCAAAAACAATCATGCATGCAACGTTAGATTAAATTGACTGTTTTATGATTTTAACTCCTATGCATGTGATTTGGCCTAAGCTTATTTTACCGCTCTTTGGTTTTACTTAGTTGTTTGAAATCACTTTAAAGATTTAATTATTGTGCTCTAAATATTAAGCGTGCAAACTCCTTAATTTACTCATCCTTGTATGTACGTTCTACATCATTTTGCCTCCCGACTTGGCAGAGATGTTGATCCCTCCTTTCGCCTCCAAGCCCGATGGAGATGTCATCGCTCCTTTAGCTTCTTGCTCTGGCAGAGATGATAATCCCTCCTTTCGCCTCCCAGCTTGTCAGAGATGTCGATACCTCCTTTCACCTTCCAGCCCAACGAAGATATCGATCCCTCCTTTCGCCTCCCAGCCCGACAGAGATGTCAATCCATCCTTTCACCTACCTTGTGAAGTGGACACACTTCAAGCTCTCTCCCAAGAAGAAAACATCTCTAACTGCCTAAGCTCTCTCTCCATCAGGACAACTGATAAGTTTATAAAAGGGGCGGGATCTTAAAAAAATCTAATTTTTAAATTTAAGTCTCTAATCAAACAATACAATTCACATATCGTACAGTACGATTTATTCATTTCCCATTTTGAAATAATATTGTACGATGAATAGTAGTGCAATACGATTATATTAATTCCATCTCTAATCGTATTGCACGAAGAATAATAATATAGCATGAAAAGTTCAATCGAATAACAAATCGTCATGGACGAACCAAGGTTTATCCAGCAAGCTCTCGATTGATCATACAGCAAGATCTTGATCGTATAATACAATCATTAACAAAGATATGATCCTGATTCAATTCCTTAATTCTCTGGATTAGATTAGGCAATTTTAATTAATGTTTGTACAGTATGAAATAGTTCGTAAGTATGGTCAGTTAACTTTTCAATTTTCAAAGTTATCCTTAGAGACAGGATACAAAATGAGCATATACATGAAAGGTTGAGATAGCTCCAATGGAAGATAAGACTAGAGAGAGTCATCTTAGATGGTTTGGTCACATAAAATGACGTCCTTCTGATGACCCGGTTAGGAAAGTAGAGGTATTAGATTTGACTTATATTAAGAAAAGTAGAGGTAGACCTAAAAATACTTGTTAGAAAATATTAGAAATGATCTTTCTTTATTAGATTTAAACAAGAATTTGACTTGTAACATGACATCTATAAAAAGGCTTCATATAGCCGACCCCACTAAGTGGGACAAATGCTTGATGTTGTTGTTATTATTGTTATTGTTGCAATATTAGATTTAAATGAGAATTTTACTCTTAATAGGACAATGAAAAAAAAATTCACGTAGCTAGCCCCACATAATGGGATAAAGGCTTGATGTTGTTGTTGATTTATTAAACATGTGAATTCTATTTGAACAAATCATAAAGTACAATGTAGATCGTATAGTATGATGTAGATCGCACGGTACGATTAATAGAAAAACTTAAGTATTCAATTTCTCTCCCCCTTATGAATATGTGCTTGATTGCTTAGCAAACATACACATAATACAAAAAATGACACAAGAAAAATAAGAAGTATAGATACATGTTAAACACAAACTAACTTATAGATTAACGTTGTTGCATTAAAGGTCTTATAAAGTCAGAAGATATTTTTAAAAAGTGCCAACACGTGAAAGAGAAGTAAAGTAGGTGATTACATTTATTTTATAATAGTATTTTTTCTATTTTATTTTAAGGAAATAAATTGAGATTGTATCATGCCTTTGTATCAATTAAATTCTAAAGTATTTATTAAAAAATATATAGAAGAATATTAAGCAATCAATATTATAATATGATATATACAAATATGTAACTGTTTATGCAAATTAATATGCATATATAAAGGAATATGAAATGAATAAAATGAATCATAATATATACATGAAAATATTAAAAGGAATAAGTTATTGTTAGCTCAGGAAAAATATATCTTTGTGAACCTTGCTCTCACAAGCTTAAGATCCTCACTCTCTCTGAGGTAGATTGAATTTAAAATTTAACTAGATTTCCCAAGAGAGTAGTGTCAAGGTTTATTTAGATATGGGTCATACTTCCTATGAGCGCAATCCCTCATAGTTAATTACTCCTAATGCGTAGAAGAGCACTCTAGATTAAGGATAAAATTAGATTTAGGCTTCATTTGGGACTGCTTTTTTCCTACTTCTTAAAACAGCTTTTTAGTACAAAATTTTAAATTTTTTACTAAAAAGGTGCTTTAAGAAGCAATAAGAAAGTCATCCCAAATGAAGCCTTAGTCTACGCATGAAGTACAGATATTGTGCAACGGTGTATGAATTTCTAAACACCGAGTATAGGGGATGAAGGTAGACCCGATCAAGATCTCATGATTTCATTATTCCGAGAATATTGTAGGATTCAGTCTACTAACACGAACGATCATTGATCGTAGTGTCCAATGAATCTAATTAGCAGTCATGGGTTGTCTCCTCCCAAGAATCATGAATAGATTGAGGTGGAAGCCAAAGTCCCTACCCAAATTAATTTGGATAAAAAACTTATGGCTTCATTTAGAAATTGCCCATAGTTTAAATTTGAATTGGGTCTTACGGCCCTGTTTAGGATTTACCCGTAGTTAGGATTTGAGCCGGGGCTTATGGCTATCATTTGAAAGTAGCCCGAATAGCATATCTTACGGCCTCTATTAAAGGTAGCCCAAATAACAAGTCTTACAACTCAACCCCATAGACTAAGATGCCCATGGGGTTTGGATGTTTAGATATGTCTTATGGCTCCTAGATTTAGAATTTGCCTAACGAGCCTTACAACTTAGCCTTGTAAGATAAGTGGCTGATGAGGACATTAGAGATCTACGGCTACGATCGTGCTTATTTATTTTGATCTATTTTATGTATTTGATTTGTTATTGTTCTTTTTCCCTTTCTACCCTCACTTGAAGGCTTTGTCTTATGTATGCCCTAGGGGCAATAGTGTCTTTGTTTTTTCCCTTCATGTATTTGGCTATTTAAAGCCTCCCTCTTCTTCTTAGAGGGTAATGAATGAATGAGAAGAAAAATCCTGCACATGTGTTCTTTGAGTTGTGAGAGTTCTTGGAGAGAGCTTTGGAGAAATCCCTAGGGAAGGAAAACGGATCACCCACCAACCTTGGAGATGGTCGGGTTCGTGGTTTGTTTTATCATTCTTTTCTTTCAATCTCCTTTCCTCCTAGCCTATGGATTCCCTAGCCAACCCCCCCCCCCCCACCTTGCCGCTGACCAACTTCCCCCACCACCAAGCCATTCAACCCAACCAAATCCCCTCTAAACCGCCGGCAATAACCCGCCAAAACCACAACCACACCACAACCCCACTGACCACCCACCACCCAAGCCCTCACTAGCCGGCCCTACTTGCCCCTCCTTCCTTTCTTTTCAAATCTCCTATAAAGAAAGAATTGAAGACTTACCTAATTTAGACTTCTTAAATTTGGAAAGATTTCAAATTTCAAATTTCAAATTCAATTTCCTAAAATAAGATCTATATTGCACCGATATGGATACGGCGACACGGATACGGCGACACGATACGGATACGTGATACGTCAATTCTTAAAAATACATGATACGGGTACGGCGCGAACACGGCATTATAATTTATAATCATACATAAAAATTGAGAAATCAATCAAAGCATAATATTTGAACAAAAAAAATGACAACAACATCATTTGTAGCCTTGTAGCTTATAACATCAAAATATAAGTAAGCATTAATTGTCTAGTACAACAACAAAAGCATAAACATAAATTATCTAGCACATGAAGTTCAACTATTCAATAGAATGAATGATATAATTATCTTCTTCATTGGTTTGTCTTTGAACTTTTATATCATCTTTAATAAATATCATAGCTTCTAATTCAAGCTCATAAAGTGAAAGATTAGTAATTTTTCATATTTTCATATAATCAAGAGACTCAAATCCATCTCAGAAATGAGAGAATCTTGCTCGCAACCGCGGAAGTAAATACGACACATCTTTTTTCTTCGGATTTCTTTTTGTTTTTCAACGGACACGCGTATCAGATACGTGTGTCCTTTTGAAATTAAATAGTATTTTAATTGGATACGGCTTTGGCGTCTCAAACACGTATCGATGGAGTATCGGAGGCGTATCGGTGTATCGGATACAACACGCCTTTATAAATAGGTGTATCGGTGCAACATAGAATAAGATTAATCTAATTTGGATACTTTCCATATCTCTTCAAATTTGAATTAAATTGGAGATTCCCTTTAATCCTCTTCCCTTATTTAATATCCTATGTTTGGAAAGAGTCTTAAATCCCCAATCAATTTCCCCCCATGCATGGCGGTCCCCTCTATCTATTTAATTCAATCAATTAAATTAGATACTTGCCTCTAATCCTCTTTCCTTATTTAACATCCTAAATTTGGAAAGGGATTTTTAAATTCCCCAATTCAATCAATCCATATTAACTCCCTAGACTCAAAAGGAGCCAACCTTCTCTCAGCCACAGCCGCCCCTCCCAGTTCTTTACCATGTGGCCCTCAGTTTTCCCTGATTTTTTGCTTGCTGTCCCCCTATTCCAGCAAGAACATCTTGCTGTCCAGAACAGATTTATGCATTCTAGACAGATTCTACCTGGTGTCTTGAAGTTTATACATAGTAAACTGCTGTCCAAAGAAGGACAGCTTTCTGCCCTTCACTCCAGCAAGACTTCCTTTACCGTACCACCACCAGGAAGGCTTCTCACTGCTGTCCCGATCTTTATGTACTGCTGTTTACACATCTTTGCTTGCTGTCCAGAAATTTCTGGATGCTAATAGTGGTCCACCCTTCCAAAACCTAGAAAACTGCTGTCCAAGGCCACCTATCTGCTGTTCAAAGACTCCAGCAGCAGTTCGCTGCTGTCCAACCCTTCTGGGAGCTACCGTTGCTGCCCAGAACTGTCCAGAATCGCTGTCCCAGGTTTGCTACTTGCTGTCCAGAATTTCCCAAGTGTCAAAGTTGCTGTCCAGCATGCGTAGCAATCTCCTATTGTTGTTTTGCTGGCTTTAAAGTTCAGATTGCTATCCAACGACATCGAGAAGAATCAAGGTTGCTTTCTACCTCCGCTCAAGCACATAAACACCACACCGGAGCTTTGAATGTCATGTTTATTTGGGTGATCTTTCCTCCTCTTTTATCTTTTAGTCGCTCTCAATTGTAGTTCTAATTGACTCATGGAAAATTATGTTAATTCTTCCCGCTAAAGCCTAGTATTTAGTAGGAGTTGTGTAAGAGATCTTTCATAGCAATACTCTTATTGTTAGATTAGGGATTTCTTGTTGAAACTCATTTCGTTTGCAACGTCAAGAATAATTGATTGTTATGTGGTTTTTTTACTTTTTGCAAGTGACTTGGCCTAAGCTTTTGTTATCGCTGTTTTGTTTTATTTCATTGTCTAAAACAACATTAAGCTTTAGTTAACTTGCTCTTACTCATTAAGCGTGCAAATTCCTTATCTAAATCAAATATTCATGCATGTCCTACATCAGTGGCCCATATTGATGTAAGCAAGCTTTGCTTCAATAATAGTTTGATGTAACCATTGGATTTAGTTTTACACACTTCACAGTTTTGACACTAGCGTCAATGTCTTATTTTGCCAGCTTTGCTTCAATAATAGTCTATGGTCATTGTTTTTTGACACTTATTATCCATCAGTTGTTTTGTACTCTAGCTTTGTTGTTTTATGCTCGTAGCTTTTTCTACAACAGTAGTTTGTCACTATACTTTAGCAATGTTATTTGTTTTTTACCTTCTTTCTAGCACTATGTTCTGTATTGTTTATTAGTAGCTTTACATTACAAGTTATATTTGATATATTGTATTAATATTTTATTTTTTTGCTTGCAGGTATATTGTACTTGCAGCAGCTCAGAGAGTTCATAGGTGGTTGAAGTTGTAGGGACTAAAGCTTGCAGTTGCAGTCTTTACTAGGACCTAAAGCTTACGAGCGATTTGGAGCTTGCCAGGAACTAGCTTTAAATAGGATTTTTGGAGCATTTCTATCTGTTTTGGGTTTTAGTTACATAAAATTCTTCTCACTGTTTCAAATTGAGAAGATCTCAGGCATGTGGAACAAACTGGAAGGGCCGACTCAATCTCTGTTCGCATGAATCGAGTGAGCTCCGACGCATAAGGAGGAGGAATTGGTGTCTGAGATGGACGGCTGAAGGGCTTTGATGTATGACCTATTTGAGCAAGGAGGAAGGGGCGGACTTCGGGTGCTGATTGTTCGCATGAGTGAAGCTGAACAGGAGCAACGGATTTGATGGATTCAAACTTATAGAGGAGGCGAACGGTGCAGGCTATTCACAGATTGGGAGGTGTTCGCTCAGGACGAACGAATATGTGAGGAGATTAATGGATGGGCTTTGCTTGCGAACGTGGGTTTGGAATCGAGCAGGATTTCTCACACAGGAGGACCATAAACATATCGTGTTTCTTGCAATCGGCTTCAGATTAGAGACGAACGAGAAGCATAGAATCGCAAAAGAAGAACCAGAAAATTAGAATTTCAAATGAATCTGAATGTGAGCGTGAAAAAATTATGTTCGTTCTCTTTTACACTGTTATACATACAGCCTGACAGTTATTTCAACAACGATGTAATGACGTGGGCAACGTGGGTTGTGGCTTTGCCGACGTGCTGTAGTTAGTATACATTATGCATATTTTGGTTATATATATGCATATATTTATTCCAGCACGTATTGATAAGTCAAAAATTATCATTGGATCATTGAATTCATCCTTTGTAAATATCAAATGAATCCCCTTGCAGCTATTAGCGAATTATTATTTCAAATTGTTTTTATTCATGAAGATGAGTATTGTATGCATATGCTGGAAACGAACAATACAAACTCGATGCCTTTTCTCTTATGAGTATTTGAGAGGCTTAACAAGATTTGAGCACTAAGAATTTATTTCTTGAGCTAATTTGATATTTGTTGGCTATATTTAAATTGAGGAAGCATTCATTGCATTTTCCAGTTTTCCATTATCAAGGAACTCATATTATTACTTCATCTCTCCTAGCACATTGTTTGGTTATGGAGTAGCCAAATTTGTTGCAATTAACATAGATTTCAAAACCCTGAGGAGGAACTACATCTAGATGGGATTATTGATGACAGATAGTTTGTTCTTGCCTCTATTCAATTCTTGTTTTGCTTATCTTTTGCTTTGAATGGGACATGTTGATTAACAGGCTAAAAATGTCATCTTCAAGTAGTTTGATGTTGTCTTGAGCTCAACATAGCCATAGGTGGGTGCTATGATGATTTTTTTTTTTTCTATTCAAGGCATGAGCTGACTTTAGAAATTATATTGTTTGCCCATTTATCTTCATGAATTTAAATTTTAACAGGTATTTGGATGCAAATATAGGATTTCACATCTTATGGTACTGGTTGGAGAGACAACGTACTAATGCACATTAAATAGAAAAGAAAACAAAAATAATTGTACTTGGTACAAAAAATTAGACGATGGTCCCGTCATAAATGAAATATTACAAGAATAAAATTATTTAAGGGAATAGAATTTTTCATATACATTTATATTAAATATTTATATGTATGTTACAACAACAACATCAAATCCTTATCCCACTACGTGGGGTCAACTACATGAATATTTTTTCTACATTGTGTCCTTTTGAGAGTCATTTCTTATCATTTAAATATAATAAAGAAAGGTCATTTCTTATATTTTCTAACCAAGTTTTCTTAGATCTACCTCTATCTCTCTTAACATAGGTCAAATCTAATACATCTACTTTATGTGACCAAACCATCTATGACGACTTTCTCTAATCTTATCTTACACTGGAGTTGCCCTGCCTTTCACGTGTATGCTCGTTTCATATCCTATCTCTAAGAGTAAAACCACTCATCTGTGAATCTTCATATATTATTGGATCTTCCACCATATGATGTACTAGCATATCACTCTATCCAATAAGCGTCACCTTTTTTTAGACCTGTGAAACACACCACAATAGAAACCACATTTATAAGATATTTCCAAACAATTTCAGTGATATGTAGAAATTAAAAAACCAATTCAGAACATCAACTTTTCTTGTCCTAAAGGTTCCAAAGCAATAGAAAGGAAATATAAATCCATCCTTTAGCCATAAGCTCATGCTTGACATTGAAGCACAACATACAAAAAGAATTCTAAATATAACTTGCAAATGCATTAAATTATTGTTGAATCAATTCGTCATAAATTGTAAAAAGAACACAAAGATAAACCTCCAAAGTTTGGCGATAATGAACCAGAACAATGTGCTCCAATTTCCTGAGGAAGAAACAACAAAGTTAGCTGACAAAAATGCTTAAAACTTGTAAACTAGAAAGTAGCAAAGGGATTTATCATAACTACATGCAATGTAATTCAAGGAAATAAACTTTAGCAAGATGAAGTATGAAAAAAAAATACATACTTATAAGTATTGAAGTAGAAAAATATGAATATGATAAGATACAACATACCAAAATATCGACACAAGGCTCTTAAGTGGTGAGGACTACAAAGTGATTTCCATACAAAATCTTACACTTTCAATAGTTCAGAAACATACTATGGACTCTGAGAAAATTCAAAACCAAACAGAAAAAAAGAGATTCAGAAAATCTATAATAAAAAACCACGGATCCCACCAAATGCTAACCCTCTAAGTTTAGTAAAGTATATGAGTACAAGATCTCAGCCCTCTTCACTGATATAGGGTTATTTAATATAAGAATATCGACAAAAACCTATGTTGCACCAATGAAGACGCGTCGGTACCGATACGAAATGATACGGATATGGGACACGTCAACTATTAAAAGTACAGGACACGGGACAGCATGGACACGACATTATAATTTATAAATCATGCATTAAAATTAAGAAAGCAATCAAAGTATAATATTTAAAATGACAAAAAAAATTAAAGATACATCATAATTAGTCTTATAGCTTATAATATCAAAATAAAAGTAAGCATAAGATGTCTAATATAACATAAAAAATATAAACATAAATTGTCTAGTAGATGAAGTTTCAACTATTCAGCAGAAGGAATGATAGGATTAGCTTCTTCAGGGATTTGTCTTTTGACTTCAATATCATCTTGAATAAATATCATTGCTTCCAATTCGGGCCAATTAAGTGAAAGATTAGCAATCTCCAATATTCTCATATCATCAAGGGACCCAAAAAAATCAATCTCCAACAACATCCCACATCTTGTTATCTCCTTCCATATAAATTGGAGTCTTTCTTGATAGAAGTTGAACATTTGTATGCACATAAACTAAATTTTCATCATGTTGTGGAGTAATTTTGTTCCACTTTATTTATTGTAAGGAGTATGCTCTCCAATTTCTCACACAATATAAGAAGGACGAAACATGACCAAGAAGTTTTATGGTGATTGCTTGAAATAAAGATGTTGAAGCTCCATGAATCAACCAGCACATCTTTGGATACATTTTACACCTATCATGCAAAGACTCTGGATCACCAAAGTCTTCTAAATAACCAAAAAACTTAGCAAGTTCTATATTGATCATGCTTCTCTCATACTCATTTGAAAAATAATGCTTCAAGCATGTCTTCCTCACATATGAAATTTCTAAATCTTTCTATGAGAAACTCGTTGAGGATTCTGTTGAAGCCATTCTTTAGTTGAATATCTTCAAATGATAATAATATAAAATAGAATTAGATAATCATTATTTTAATTGGACACATTTTTACCATGTCTGACACGTGTCCAAGCTTTATCGGGTGCGTGTTTGTGTCTGACACGTGTTTAATACTGCATACCTCCATAAATAGATGTATTGGTGCATCATATTCAAAACACAAGACCTAAGTTTCAAAGTTGTCAATAGGAAGAATAGAGGTGAAATAAATATCCGCAAAAAATCTCAGCTCCTTGTCAGTAAAATGTAATCGATGAAATGACCATGATAATGACCAACGTTTAAAATTGCGCAATAAAAGGCGCACCTCAGCACAATTTCGTCCATTTAAGCCTCAAAGCCTACGCAATAAGTTTAGTTTATGAGGCTTACGCCTCAAGTTTACTGAGGCGCGCCTTATGGCGCGCCTCGCCTCATATATTTAAGGCGTCGCATTTTTAAAAATTAACCTAATTTTTTTTTTCAGTTCGGACCCCCAGTTGCCGACGTGGCGCGCCTAGTGAAATATCGACGTAGCATCAACATTTAAACCCTTGTAAAGGTCAAATGGCGGAGTCGACGTTTCGATTTTCAAGTTACAGTAAACTTTCAAACTTTCAAGCATTCACTCCGGAGCAATATCAAGCATTCTTCACTCAGTTTCTTCTAAGATGTCGTCACCCCCAAAGAAAAATGTAACTTAATGCTATGTTTTCTATTTCGTAATGCGTATTTTATGGTTATGTTATGCATTGGTGTTCAAGGCTCTGAAGATCTTCCGATTTTATGCTTTTTCTATGTGTATGCATGGCTTCTCGAAACTTTTTAAATGTTTGATACTGTGATGCCATCTTGTTTTTTCTGTATTCAGGGTTTATGATAAATTTATGTTGTAATTTAAAACATAAAACCTAACTAAATTTTAAACACCGAGTAAATATGCGTAGGCTGTGCGTACGCAATGCGTCTTTTGTGCGTATTATATGCGTATACGTTACGTTCTCAGTGCTTATATTGTGCGTACTTTATGCGTGCGTATAATTCGCTGTCATGTTTCATGCACTGTGCATTCTTGTGCGTGTGATGTGCGTACTATATGCGCATGTTATGCGTACACTGTGCGTGACCGTTGCTTATATTCTGCGTATGTTGTGAGTTTTTTGTGCGTATCTAATTTACTTATTTTTAATTTATCATTTTTTACATTCAGATATATGTTCGTTCAATTACCTATAGATGCTATGTTTCTTCGTTTCGAATAATCTGTGATAACTTTGCTCAGCAAATTACTCCTGAATCAAGGACACATTGAAACATTTAAAGATGATACAGTTTTTGGAATTTCCTGAGTTTGAGCAAAATGTCCCTCTTATTTATGAGCTGATCTCAAGGTGGGACATTTCAAAACAACGCTTTGTTATAAAAGGGCAACCCATTCATTTCACTGTTGATGAAGTGACCCTTCTTACTGTTCTGCCAAATAAAGGAGAAGAAATATCCTGGCATTCCTTAGCACATACTTCAGTTACATCAACGGAAATAAGGAATGACATGATGGAGTTGAACAAGCAAACCCCCCCCGGAGATTATGTTAAGAACGTTTATCATGTATTTATGTTCAAATTTACTTTTTCAACTTAACAACTTCAAAACCCCTCGGTTGATTCAAAGATTAGCAAATAATACAGAAGATTTTTTGTCAATAAACTGGGCTAGTTCAATTAGGGAGTTTTTAGTTGGAGAGTTTAATAAGGCATCCTCCAAGATTTCAAATAAGAAGCCAGCAGGTTACATCAACGGTTTTGTACCTCTGCTAATTGTGAGTGCTAAGTGCTAACTGCTAAATTCATTCAAAATTTTATTAGCTCAATGTGAGTGCTAAAATTTTCTTTCATCTTATGCAGATTTGGTTCCTGGAGCATACTACTATTCATGCTCCTATGTATGCTGACAAAAGGCCCCGTTTTTTTCGATGGGCCGATGATATTGTATATACTACAGAGGTGATCACTAACTTATTTGCTAATATAAGGAAAGTCAGATTTGTAATGTCCTACATGCAGTTTTTCAGGCAGAAATGGATATGGTTAATGTCGAGAAATATCCACCAGATAGCCATCCATCCCCTGATTCCCCTCATGACATATCCACCCATCAAAACAACCCCCCCAATCTCCCCATCATACCCCACCTCCTCAGCAAGACCCCCACCAATCTCCTCAGCAACCACATTTAAGTTTTTCTGCTAAAGCACTTCAGTCTCTACAAGAAACAATATGAAATCCTGCCAAGAAACATGCACAAAACTTTTTCGAGAATTTGAAGACAGACTGAGCACAAAGTTTGAAGATCTTATTGAGAGAGTTGGAGTTATTGAGGTCAAGCTCAATAATTACATTGATCGGAGCAAAATAGTTCCTCAGAAAAGATCTGTTAGCTACTCTTCATCTTCCAATAAGAGACATAAATCAGATATCCCTCCTCACAGCCCCAATGACCAAATGACCAATCCCACCAAAAGATCCAATACCACCAAATGAGCCAATGCCACCAAAAGATCCAATCCCAACAAATGAGTCAGTCCCAACAGAAATGCAACTTATTCCATATACAAATCCAAATGAACCAATACTAGTAGATAACATTCAAATAAAATCTGTAACTTATGTTTATGCAGATGAAATAGAAAATTACAAAGGTCTTCTGTGTTTGACTTCTGAGAAGAGAAATTTTGTGCTATAATGTTTGAAAAAGTTCTATAAAAGGTAAAAAATTGTAACTTATTTTTTGTTTGAAGATCTGTATGCGTATGATATATGTGTGGTATGCGTATGATATGCGTGTGGTATGCGTATGATATGCATGTGGTATGCGTATGATATGCGTATTTAATATTTTTTTTTGCAGAGACGATAGTATCGTGTTTGTTGTTAACATTCTTATTTCCAGATCTGAGATTGATGAGTTATTAAGCGACAGTTATTTAGGCAATGAACATGTAGATATTTTTGCCTATCTCTTAGATGAGAAGTGTAACCTTATGCCAGACAAGTACCATAAATTTTTATACATCTCTCCAATCTATTGGGTTAGTAACTTAGTATTCAATTTATCAGTTTAACTATTGGATTAGTAACTTAATATCCATTATTAGTTCTTACATTTACTACTTGCACTTGTAGAATAACAAAGGAAGGAAAAAATTATCCAAATTGCAAATCGACCATATAACCGAGCTTTCTGTTACTTCAAACAAAATTTTATCACAACCAATCATTGAATCCGATCACATTACCCTTCTGGTTGGTTTGCTGAAAGAACAAAAGTGGAAATTTTATGACTCATTTGACCACCGCGTCAAAGAGCATAGGCTTGTTGTTCCAAAAATTGTAAGTATTAGTCTGTTAGATACTTAGATGAACATGAACTCTTCAATTTTTAAAAAATTTACATAACTAATCCTTGCTCTACGTATATTTCAGCTTAAAGCCCTATATTCTGACACGAAATGAGCTTTTGATAGTGATATCAGAAAATGGAAGCTTTCTACCATTAAAGGTATACCAAAACAGGAAAACTCTTTTGATTGTGGAATGTATGTCTGTAAATATATGGAAAGAATAAGTCTTGAATGCAACACTAATTGGACTGATAGTACAAATTGGCAACGAGACATGCCAAAGTATAGGGCAGAATTTGCATATGAACTATTTTGTAAAACATTGTCAAAATAACAGTTTTTAATTCTGTGTATAAATGTTTTTCATTCTGTGTATAAATATTTTTAATCCTGATTCTGTGTATAAATGTTTATTTCTGAAGACTATATTTTGTTAAACGCATAACGCACGCACAACGTACGCTGTATACACAAACTACGAACGCACAAAAGGCAAAAAAGACGCACAACGTACGTAGTAAATTTTATTTATAAAATTCTATTAAATATTTTATGAGCCTTTAGACATGTATGGTTGGGAGGATAAGAGGGTTGGTTGATTTTTTATGAGCCTTTATTACTTAATATTGCTCAACATTCATATTTCTACTATATAATGCGACCACTTGAAAAAAAGTGTAACTCATGATGTAACCACTAAATAATATATCTTTCAATTCTGTGTATAAATGCTATTTACATTGGTTTGAGTAAAAAATTACATATTAAATGATAATACGTATAAATTAAGCATAGTACACATAACGAACGCACAAAATACGCATAACGAACGCACAAATTACGCATTTCGAATGCACAAAATACGCATAACACGCACTCATAAGCAGTAAATTTTATTTATAAAATTCTATTAAATATTTTAATTAATATCTATCTTTGTTTGTAAGTTACTTACATTAAAATGATGAAGAATATGTTTAACACGTTGAACTTAAACTTGTTATTACAAATTAGAAGCATTGTGATTTTTATGATTTCATTTTCTAATCTTGAATATGATACTTGAACAAGTAAGTACAAAGGGTTTATGGCACTTGTTGGATTGTATTTAAGGAAGATAAATAAGGAATAAGATGTTTGAAAGTTTGTGTTTGGCATTTGCGTTCAAAGAATATAGCAGAATTTCTTATTTGTTTTAAAGCAAAAATAATAATTTAATAAATGATTTTGAAACGTTTTTAAATAATACACATAACGAATGCACAAAATACGCATTAAGTACGCATAATACACGCACAAAAAACGCACATATTATGCATATAGTACGCATAAAACATGCACACATTCTATTAAATATTTTTGATTACTTACATTTAGTATGGAGTATGGACTGAGGGGTCGTGACATGAATAATAATTTTTGTTAGCTGTGGACTGACGGGTGGCAGATATGGTTGGGAGGGTGGGTTGAATTTTTATGAGCCATTATATACAATTTATTGTTTATTATTGCTCAACATTAAATTTTTCACTATATAATGCGGGAACGCTTGCCTTATGGTAACGCATGATTTTTTCAAATAGAAGTAATACAGGCTTGACAGAAGGTTTGATTTTTTACTTCAGAGCTTAGTCTAAGGTTGCTGTTAGATTTTTATTCTTTTGAGGATGAGGATAAATAAGTACATTTCAAAATTAGGTAATCCTTAGCCTCAAATGAATCACAATATACCAGCAGCTTTAGACTTCGCTCTTAACTATTAAGTAAAAAATCTTACCTTTTGTTAAGCATGCATTACTTCTGATTGACAATCATGTGTAAACATCAAAGCAAGATTCTCTTGTAATTATTTTGGTTTAATATTTTTAATAGAATGTACATAGGTGATAGGTTACAGCTGCTACAAAAATTATGAATTTATGATTGATGTATTGTCCAATATAAATCATCTTTGACAACCAAGCCTTCTATTCATTACTGCGATACTTATCATCCTCCCATGAAATTGATGTCAATAACTTGTAAACATAAACAAACATGGGAGGATGATAAGTATCGCAGTAATGAAGGGAATGCTTGGTTGTCAAGATGATTTATATTGGACAATACATCAATCATAATTCCTGTGGAAAAGTTGATATTGTTGTCTTGTTGAAGATGTACATTAGGTTCTCTTGTAAAATTGTATTTGTTATAAATGTTCTTTTAATTTATTCTTATATTTTTTATATTGTACATAATCATTAAAATTGTATTTATCAAATTCTATTAAATGTTCTTTTTTTGTATTTTTATATTTTTCAAAATACGCAATGTTGACACAGAGAGCACGCACAAAATACTCATGGTGAACGCATATTATATCTATATATAACGCATAGGATACGCATAAAGTACGCACAATATAATAATAAACACGCCCAGTACTCATATTATACCAAGAAAATCATGTTTTATTAACTATTAATACAAAATCATACATTAAATTACATCTGCTCCAAAACACGCAATGTTCACGTAGATTGTACGCACAACATACGCATAAATACGCATAGAGTACACAGTGTTCTGCTTTATCGACGGCTCGACATTATATAATACTGAACACATCCAGCACGCACAAAATACTCATGGTGAACGCATATTATACCCATATATAACGCATAAAATATGCAAAAAGTATGCACAATATAATAATAAACACGCCCAGTACTCATACTATACCCAGAAAATCATGTTTTATTAACTATTAATACAAAATCATACATTAAAGTACATCTGCTCCAAAACACACAATGTTCACGTAGATTGTACGCACAACATACGCATAAATACGCATAGAGTACACAGTGTTCTGCTTTATCGACGGCTCGACATTATATAATACTGAACACATCCAACACGCATATTAAACCCTAAACTTATTTGCTTGGAGGTTTTTTCTACTGCGAGACTGCGAGTTGGGTTGCTTTCTTCTCCGTCCGACCAACATATGCTTCTGTCTGAGGCTGCTGTCTCCTCCGACCTGTATCAGGTCATATAAAAGATTAGTAAGAATTCGTTTGCTTTTTATTTCTCTCAATTAGGATGGTCAAAAATAAGGATAAGGCTACATCAGGTCATAGAAAAGATCCAGCATGGAAATATAACACTCAGGTGGATGTAGGAGGAAGTGATAAAACATATGTCTATCTGAAATGCAATTACTGTGATAAAGTTGTGAAAGGTGGTGTGACTAGGATGAAGGAACGCCTTTCAGGCTCTCACAAGAATGTTGCTCCATGCTCCAAAGTTTCTAATGCTGTAAGGGATGAGATAAAGTCATACATGAATAAGTCTACCACATCAAAACATCTTGCACAGAAGCAATTTGAGGATAGAGATGATGCTGGATCTTACTACGGGAGTGAGCGCAGCGTTAGGGGTTCATCTTCTTCTATGAAGCCCATTTCATCTAGGGGTGCTAGAGGGTCCTATGGATCATTATATGGTTGACACATCAGAGGATAGGCCTTCTACTACACAGAAGATGGCCCCAGAAAATACAAGAGAGGCGCGGAGAAGAGTGTAAGGATATAGGCAGATTCTTCTACGAAAATGCAATTCCATTTAATGTTGCAACATCACCTGCTTATTACAACATGATTCGTTCAGTTGGAGCATTTGGGAGAGGGTTCAAACCTCCAACCATGTATGATTTAAGAACTTGAATTTTGAAGGAGTTGGAAAGCACTGATAAAAGCATCGAAGAAATTAAGAAGACTTGGGCCCAAACAGGAGTAACAATTATGTCAGATGGGTGGTCTGATATCAAACATAGAAGTCTGATCAACATCCTCATTAATAATCCTTATGGTACTGTGTTTTTAAGGTCAATTGAAGCATCTGACCAGGTAAAAGATGTTGAGTTCATATTTAAATTATTAGATAGCATTGTTGATGAGGTTGGAGAACATTTGGTTGTACAAATTATGACAGATAATGCAAGTTCTTATAAGGCTGCAGGTAATAAACTTATGGAGAAGATGAAACATTTGTATTGGACTCCACGTGCTGCACATTGCATAGATCTGATTCTTGAGAAGCTTGGGGATCTACCTCAACTTAAAAATGCAATCACTAAAGCCAAAAAAATAACCAAGTTTATTTACAACCACTCTTGGGTTCTAGCTCTTATGAGAAAGTTTTCGAAGAAAGAAATTCTAAGGCCAGCCGCAACAAGATTTTCCGCTGCATACTTGACCTTAGAGAGCATGCTGGATGCCAGAAAACCTTTAGAGGCTATGTTCACATCTACACAGTGGTTGAGTTGTGCTTGGGCGAAGAAGGCTGAGGGAAAAGAGATTAGAAAGATTGTTTTAAATGACAGATTTGGCAAAGTGTCTTATATGCCATTACAACCACTAGACTTTTAGTTCATGTTTTAAGGATGGTGGATGCTGAGAAGAAGCCTGCAATGGGTTTCATCAATAATGCTATGGATGAAGCCAAAGAGATGATTGCCTCCAACTTAGGAGGCAGTGAGGAAAGCTTTAGGGAAATTTGAAATATTATTGATGATAGGTGGGAACTACAGCTTCACCGACACTTGCATGCCGCTGGCTACTACTTAAACCCTCAGTATCAATATGCAGAGAACAAGTCCACAAACCCTGAAATAAAGTTGGGATTATATCATTGCATGGATCGTCTAATAAGTGATGCAACTGAAAGATCAAATGCTGACTTGCAATTGATACCTTTTAGGAACAAAGAAGGTTTTTTTGGATTACAACAAGCAAAAGATACAATTGTCAAACGATCTCCAGTTCAGTGGTGCATTCAATTTGGTGATGGGACTCCAGAATTATAGCGTTTTGCTGTGAAAGTTTTGGGCTTGACATGCTCTTCATCTGGCTGTGAAAGGAATTGGAGTACCTACAACCAAGTGCATACAAAGAGGAGAAATCGTTTGTCGACATTGAGGATGAACTCACTGGTGTACATTATGTACAATAGGAGACTCAGAGATAGAAATTTGAAGAAAAAAGGATTAATGGATGATGAAGATCCTTTACTTTACGATGATGTGGCATCTGATGATGAGTGGTTTGTAGATGATGAAGTTGAAGTGATGTTGTCTGAATTACAAGATGAAGATTTAAATGTTGATTTCTTTGATGGTCTTAAAGCATCCACATCCACCACAACTCAATAACAAATCAAAAAAGGTATATAAATAATATAATTTTCTTTTCTTAAACTTTTATTAATGTATTACACTATTATTCATTGTGATATTGTTCAAAAAATATTTACTATTTAGGTAAGAGGAAGATAACTAATAATGAGGAAGAAAAGCTGAATGGGAGATATTGGACTCTATAGGAGAGGGGGAAGAGGAGAGAGCAACTCATCATAATGATGATTCAAATGAAGACCCCCTTAGTGATGACTGATGAGTGATGATAATGTTGATGACTAGTGAGTTCTTAACTTCTTATGTGATATGTTAATATCATTGTTATTTATCTTGTGCATTTTTATGTTTTATATATTATTTACTCATTAGTATATACAAAATTTATTATTTTATGTTTACGCAATTTTTTTGATTTTGAGGCTAACGCCTCAAATCGCCTTGAGGCTTACGCCTCGCCTCACGAACGAAAAACGCCTCAATACCCGAATACACAATTTTAAACCTTGATAATGACCATGATAGTGTTAAAACATCCATCAAAAAAGGATGCAAATTGTTGCACAATAAAGGCATTCCTACCCAATTGTTGCACAGCCTGCCACATCAATATTCGTTGCTAAAATACTCAACAAGTTGTTTCCCCAATGTTAAAAGTTATACAGTTGGATTCACGCAGAGGGTTGACATACCAATTTTGAGCACCTGGTCAAATTTAAGGCCAAGATAATCCTACACACAATGTTTGATATGATCAAATACTGAATTTTGTTGACCACCTAAAAGCATACAGCCTTTCCAAGCCATACCACAAGAATATTTTTTCATAAAGTTTTACAAGTAGCTTATCACCCTACCTTACAAAACCACAAAAAAGTTGTCAGAACCTTCTTTGTCCAGAGGGCATCAAGAACGAAGCTCTCTAAGGCTATATTTTGAGGTTCACAAGAAAAATGTAGGAGGTATCTGATATGGATCCTTTAGTGGCGAATGTAACTAAGCAATTCTGTGGGTTGCAAATCCACTCACCTCCAAGATGTAATCAAAACCATAAACATGGGAATATAAGTACTAAGATCTCATCATAAGTTAATTTTATTCAATAGAATGGGATGCAAATGTAGAACCAATCATTTCAAACCCAATTAATAACACAAACCATAATTCACTCAGTCCAAAGAATCTACATGACTCTACAACATCGATGCTTGACTCAGTCACAACCAGACAACCATATGAGATATCAACAGGCATAACCAACCCAATTCCACATCCCCAAACACTTCCCCACATATCTAGCATTAAAGAAGACATGTACAACTACTCACTTTTTAAGCAGTGAATGACACATCTACTCGTCCACATACTTTGCCCATTCTGTGTGATAAAAGGCATAGCAAGCATTGACATATTATGCTTGTCGCTGAATTCAAATTCGTAAATAAAAAATCTCTTGTTTACAAAAAGGAAATATAAGAAATTTTGTTAACCTCGTCACAAGAGATACAACCAAACAATTCTATAAATATCTTCCTTAATTTACACCATGGATTTCGGATGCGTTTTGGAAGTAAAAACAGCAAAATAGATAGAAGAAAAATGCATGAATACAAATATGGGGGCTGATGTTTTATTACTTCTTCAACAATAATGAAAAATACAATTGACCTACTATTCAAGAGGTAGATCGGCTGTCCCACAAATCCTAGCCGCCACTAGAAAACTCACATCAATTCCTAGAAAATAAACTCAGCACATATCTCATGATAACCCAAGATAAAACTCGCCCTTAAATAGCCCTCACATATAATAAACACAATTGGAACCTTCCTAAATAGCCTAAACAGAATATGGAACCTTCCTAAAAAATTTAGACCATCCTAAATAGCATACACACAATTAAAAAAACCTTCCAAAACAATTAAAATCTTCCTAAACAACAAAAATACAATTAGAAAACCTTCTTAAATAATTAAAACATTCATAAACAGCATGAAAACAATTAGGAAATCTTCCTAAATAGCTCCCCCTTTATTCCTCCTCCTTACATAATGAATAATAACTCCCCTAGGCCCCACAAGGGGGGCTGAACTTCTCCTTCATGTTACCCCTTATTCTGCCTAACCATATGGCGGGTTTGACCTGGGCTCGGCTAAGCTATTTCGAGCGTATCAATACCCCTTCATAAGGCCCAAAGTATCATGGGGACAATTTATCATTCCTCCTAACTAGTGTCTTCTAGTGGTAGGGTCTCAGGTTCAAGCAAACCATGTCTCCTAGCTCGAAGCGTACTTCCCTTCTATGCTCATCAACCTTCCTCTTCATGATATGTTGGGCCCTCAACAGATGTCCCTTGAGCTATGCTAACATCCTATCCCTCTCCTCTAAATATTGATCAACACTGGATACTGGTGTACTGCTATGTAGATAATGTATTAAATGAGGTAGATCTCTCTCATAGAGAATCTTGAAAGGATGGTCCGTGTTGTTGAATGGTACAAAGTGTTGTACCAATACTCATCCCAAGCGTTCCACTTTTGCCCAATTCTTCGACGTATCCAATACAATGCATCACAAATAGGTCTCCATGCTTCTGTTGACCACCTTCGTTTGGTCATCTGTTTGGGGATGGTATGGCATGATTCTCTTCAAGATAGTCCCATGTAAACGGAACAACTCCTTCCAAAAATGCCTGAGGAACACATTGTCTCTATTTGACACAATGAATTCTGGAAATCCATACCGCGATGTATAAGTGCTTCAGAGAGATGAAGTGTGCATATAGGCTTAAGAGATCCACTACTACCACTATCACTCAAAATCCCTTCGAACGCGGTAATCCCTTGATCAAGTCCATCGTTACCTCCTCCCATACCCTCTTTGACGGAGCTAAAAGCTGTAGGAATATTCCTAGTGTCATGGCTAATTACTTGTGTTGCTGGCACACGTCACATCTCGTCACCCAATCCTCTACATCTCGGTGCATCCTACCCAGTATAACTCCACGGATAGCCGATTGAAGGTTTTCTAAACTCCTAAGTGTCCTCCAACTACATTGTCATGAAACTCCTACAACAGCTTCGGAATGTACCCTGATGTCCATGTTAAGACGAATCTCCCCTGATGTAGTAACTGGACCCCCTTTAACAAGTAACCATGATAATTATCCAGCACAATTTCTTTACTTAAGGCCTTATAATCCACACAAAATCTCCAATAGTTGTCCTTTTTTCACCAATAGAACTAGGCTGGAAAAAGGCTCATATTGGGTCTAATAATCCCTATCGTAAGCATCTCTCTAATAAGCCTCTCTTCATCATTCTAAATCTGTGGATACCTGTACGATCAAACACTGATAGGAGAAACTCCCTCCTTCAAGGTAATTGTGTGCTTGTGCTCCCTAGGTGGTGGTAATCTACTAGGCTGCTAAAAATCTCAGGAAATTGCTCCAAAAGCTATTGTACACACTTAAGGACCTTGATCAAATTTGAATCTCAAACCTCCTCCAACTTTGCAACTCCACCAAGCGGTCGAGACTTGCCCCCTGTATCACCTTGACCATGGTTTTTTTAGTGAAACCATGATTCTGCAAATGCTGGCATCTCCTCGTAGCACCATCCTCTTCCCTTCCAACTCAATCTCCATAGTCAAATTCATTCCACATTCGTCTTCCTGATCGTTGTAACCACTTTATCCCTAGGATCACATCAGTGCTCCCCAAGTCCAAAGAAAGAAAAACCTCCACTATCTGTATGCCCTAGAGTGTCAGCACCAACTCCTACAAATTCCCCTACTCTTCTCCACTTTCCCTACCCCATTATGCCTCCAAAGCTCCCCGTATCCACCAATTTCAATCCCAACAAGTCCACACCCCAATTTAAGATAAAGTTGTAAGTAGCCCCGCTATTCACCAAGACCACCACTCACCACTCCCCTAATCTGTCCCCTCACCTTCATAATGTGATTTGGAGTAAATATAACCACTAAGTTAAGGGACAATTCTGTCACACCAAGGTGTAGGTACACTCTTGCTTCTGCTTCATCCACCAACTCTTCATTTTCAGTCTCATCCTCATCACAAATTGTAAGGGCCTGGAGTGTGCGGTTCTTGCACCAATTGTCGGGTGCATACTTCTCATCACATGAAAAGCACAAATCCTTCACACTCTTTTCCTGCACCTTTGCCTTTGCTAAGCGTTTAAAAATAGCCCCGAAGCAATCCCCCCTACCCCACTTTTCTCCCTCGATGCCTCCTGCTGAAATGACACCATCTGGGTCCTTGGTGCCAATGAAGTCGAGGTACTCCTATCAGAGCCTCTCGTGACTCCGTTCCTAATGGTCATCTTCATCTATCTGTGATCCTCCATCTAGGCTAGCTCCATCGTCTCCCTTAACCCCTCGGCCTCAACAATCGAAGGTATGCATGTATGTCACCCTTTAGACCCTTCATGAAATTTTCCTCCAATACCTCCTCTAAAATCCCCATCAACTGCCCCGACAGCAACTAAAATATTTCCCCATACTCCATGATGGTCCCCTCCTGAGTCAAGGCAAAGAATTGCATGTGTAAGTCTCCTTACTGAATGGCTCGGAAATGCTCCAACAAGTAATCATTGAACACCTCCCAAGAGTAGATCAGATATTTAGCCTCCATCCACTAGAACCAAGCTAGGGCTTTCCCCTCCAGACATAGCCCTGCAACGGTAAGCTTCTCCTCTTCATTCAACCCATTCACCGCAAAATACCTCTCCACCCAATAAACTCACCCATTGGAATCCTTGATGTAGACAAAGGGGGGGTCAACTCATGTCCAAAATAATACGAATTTTGGCTTCCCTTGAGTCTACTATTTGAGCTGAAATTTTAGCTCATTTATGAGCTGGACTTTAGTTCATTTATTGAACTAAGGGTTAGCTCATTATTAGCTAACATTTTAGTTCATTTATTATCTTACTTTTTATTAAATGTTATTTAGAGTTTTAAAGTCTTCTTTTATGATGTCTCTTGGGGTTCCAAAAAGGGCTTTTGGAATCCCAAGTTAGGTGTTTTGTATTCCCATGCATGACTCCTTGGTTTCCTCCATTGTTTCATTGCATTTTCCCCCTTGGATTCTGGTCGGCTGCTGGTTACCCGTGCCTGGGCTCTTTCCGTGGTCGTGCCCCCTTGGTTCCCGCTCGGCCTCCTTGGCTCCCGCGGCTACCTCTTCGATTTCTTGGCTTGGGATTTATTTTTAGGTGTTTTAATGTTGTGATGCTTAGGTTCTTGTGTTAATTAGTGTTAATTCTTGTGTAATTTCTTCTTTTTAGTTTTATTTGAAATGTAAGAGTTTGTTCTCTTCTCTCTTTTCATCTTGAATTTCGTCTCAAGTCGTGACTCTTCGTTTTTGTGTCGTCCCACCTCTCTTGTGCTGGCGAGGGGTATAGGCTCCCCTATATTTCTTGCCCCCACCAATTTGGTATCAGAGCAAGTTAGGAAGTCCTAGGTTTGTGGTTTGTCAAATTTATTTTAGTTTGTCAAGTTTGACAAAACGTTTATTTGTGAGTCTAAGTTTATGTTGAATCTTTCTGTGAGTCTTGTAATTTTTGGTCTTTTTTGAGTCTGTTAAAAAAATGGAAAATATCAAAAATATGGCTTCATTCATGGAAGAAAACGATCAACATAATCCTGATGTCCCACCCCCATTGGACAGATGGTTACCTACAGAAGGAGATTCTACTGATCCACTTCAAGATCGACTGTACAAGCTTCAGTATCACATGTTCCTATGTGATCAAAAATTCGAGAAGTACAAAAGATATCTACAACAGCAATTCGAGAAGGAGCAAGAAGAAATTCTGAAAAAGGTTTGGTAAAAAACTCAATGAGTTCGATGAACAGTATGCACTGCCTCAAGGGAATCATCAACCAATTCATCAGGAGCTGAATTCGCAAGAAGGGGAGTCTGATGTAGACAAATGGGGGGTCAACTCATGTCCAAAATAATACGAATTTTGGCTTCCCTTGAGTCTACTATTTGAGCTAAAATTTTAGCTCATTTATGAGCTGGACTTTAGTTCATTTATTGAACTAAGGGTTAGCTCATTATTAGCTAACATTTTAGTTCATTTATTATCTTACTTGTTATTAAATGTTATTTAGAGTTTTAAAGTCTTCTTTTATGATGTCTCTTGGGGTTCCAAAAATGGCTTTTAGAATCCCAAGTTAGGTGTTTTGTATTCCCATGCATGACTCCTTGGTTTCCTCCATGGTTTCATTGCATTTGCCCCCTTGGATTCCGGCCGGCTGCTGGTTTCCCGTGCCTGGGCTCTTTCCGTGGCCGTGCCCCCTTGGTTCCCGCTCGGCCTCCTTGGCTCCCGCGGCTACCTCTTCGGTTTCTTGGCTTGGGATTTATTTTTAGGTGTTTTAATGTTGTGAATTGTGATGCTTAGGTTCTTGTGTTAATTGATGTTAGTGTCTCTTTGTATATATGGGGGATTTGTAATGTTTGAAGTAATGTTATGAAATGTTATTTTTGGAAAAGTTTTAACCTGCGGGTTTGCTTTGGAAATCCTGCGGGCTCTTTCCACCCTTCTTTCTCATCCCCTCCGGAAATCCTGAGAGCTCTTTCCAACATTTCTTCTCGGACTTTTAACCTCTTTCGTCTCTCCGGAAGTGCCACTCCACCTGTATCCCTCTTCTCTAAGTGAAGTAACTTTAGGGTGTCGTCTTTAATTTTAAGTTTGCAAGTCATCGTTGTAATTTCTTCTTTTTAGTTTTATTTGAAATGTAAGAGTTTGTTCTCTTCTCTCTTCTCATCTTGAATTTTGTCTCAAGTCGTGTCTCTTCGTTTTTGTGTCGTCCCATCTCTCTTGTGCGGGCGAGGGGTATAGGCTCCCCTATATTTCTTTCCCCCACCAATCCTCCTCTTCAAATATCGGCATCTTCAACTTCCTCACCCTAACATCTTCACTTCAACTTCCTCTCCCTCCAATTGTTACCCTTATGTATCGAGGTTGGGAATCCCACCTTTCTTCCATCCTCCATGCATGATCCAATCCCTATGGCTCGACTAGACCCCCTCAATCTATAATTTCCCACTGCCCCCAATAATGGTCGGTCACCCCACCACCTCCGCCACAAAATTCCCTTCTTGGTCCCCCCCTCCCCCAACTGGGAACCTTGATTCGCCCTTTATCGAAGCCCTAGGAAGTGGCTCTTGATGAAAGAAATTCTCCTTTTTGAATTCCTCCCGTTCGATCTCCTTTCTCTTAGATTTTATCAAGAGAATCCCGGTCAAATCTTGGCTAGGGTTAGCAATCAGAACTGCAGTGGAGTTTTGGATTACATCTCCATGAGCATCCTCATCATCTTCTCCAACCCACCAAATCGGCTCTCCATCCAATTTTCCAAAGCTGAATACCTTCCTTCGATGGTCAAGAACTTCTCCTCTATCCCGAATTTAATTTGTTCCACTTCTCCTTCCAATGCATCCACCTTTTTTGTTGTCATATCTCCAAAACCTCACTCTGATACCAATTTGATGCATCTTGCAAATAAAAACAACAAAAAAGATAGAAGAAAAATGCAGTACTACAAATATGAGGGCTGATTTTTTATTACTTCCTCAACAAAAACAAAAGATACAATTGATACACTCTTTGAGAGGTAGATCGGCTCACCCAAAAATCCTAGCCACCGCTAGGAAACTCACACCAAACTAAAAAATATAAATTCAGCACATATCTCATGAAAAACTTAGACAAAAAGCCCCCCACCCCCACCCTCCCCCCCTAAATAGCCCTCACACATAATAAATACAATTGAAAATTTTTGGAATGAACTAGAAGAATAAATACAAAAGATACCTCTCAACGAAAAAAAAATTAGGAGATTTAAATGGACATGTTGGTAGACAGGTAGATGATTTTAAAAACATTCATTGTGATTATGCTTTGGAGAGACTAATGAAGGTGATAAGACCATATTAGATTTTTCTTTAACTTATGATTTTATAATTGTTAATATCTTATTTAAGAAATAAGATGAACATCTCATCACATATAATAATGGATATAGTAATACTCAGATTGATTAATTTCTTATAAGAAAAATAAATCATTTAGATTACAAAAATTGTAAAGTTATTCTGAGTGAAAGTTTATGTACCAAAAATCGCTATTTATTTTTGAACTTTAAGATGAATGGGCAGAAAATAAAAAATAAAGTAAATCGTTATTCTAAGATTACATAGGGACATTTAAAAAATATTAACAAAAAAATATTTGCGAGTAAAATTCTAAATCTTAAGATTTTATCTGTGCATGAGGAAGCTAATGTTATGTGTAAAAAATAGTTAGTAATATTAAGAATATTATAAAAGAAGTGCTTAGATTATCAAAAAAAAAGTTATTAACAGTAAAAATAATTGGTGGAACCAAAATGTACAAAAAAAAGATTAAAAAAAAGATAAATTGTTATAAAAATTGATTTAGCTGTAAAAATTATAATAATTGAGAAAGATATAAAGAGGCGTGTAAGGAGTTTAAGAAAATAATATGAGATGCAAAGATTTTTGCTTTTAATGATTTATATAATATATTAGATGTTAAGGAAGACGAAAGATATATTTATAAGTTAGCTGAACAAAGAGATACTAGCAGTAAGGATTTAGTTCAAGTGAAGTGCATTAAAGGTGAAGATTAAAAAGTGTTTTTATTAGAAGAGGATATTCAACAAAGATGGATGAGATATTTTGCTAAACTTTTCAATGAATATTGTGAAAATGCGATAAATTTTAGTGACCTTAGCACCCTAAATGAAAATAAACATTTTTTTATCGATGTATTAGTAAAATCAAAGTTAAAGAGGTTTTAAATAAAATCAAGTGTGGAAAAGCTATTGGACCTGATGATATTCCAATAGATATGTGGAAATGCTCAAGAGATGAAGGAATTTCTTGGCTTACTAAACTTTTTAATATTATTTTAAAGACTAAAAAGATGCAAGATTAGTGTAGAATAAGTGTATTGATTCATATTTCTAAGAATAAAGGTGATGCACAAGATTGTAAGAATTGCAGAGGAAATAAGTTACTCTGTCATACTTTAAAATTATGGGAGAGAGTTATGGAGCATAAGTTGCGGAATGACACTAATATTTTTCAAAATCAATTTGTATTGATGTCAGGTAGGTCTACTATGAAGTTATAAATCTATAGAGGTTTCATGGAGAAGTATAGAGAGAATAAAGAGGATCAAAATATGATTTTTTTTTTAATTAGATAAAGCTTATTATAAAGTTCCAAGAGAAGTGCTATGAAGAGTCCTACATAAGAAGGCTAATAATGATTATATTTAAGTCATTAAGGAAATGTATGCAAGAGAATATTATTTGTGTTCAAACACAAGGTGGTTTGACTAAGTATTTTCCTATTTCAGTTGGATTACATCAAGGATCAGCCTTAAGCCCGTAACTTTTTACTTTAGTCATTGATGTTCTCACTAAACATTTGCAAGAGGTTGTACTTTGGTGTATGCTTTTTGTTGATGATATTCTTCATGTTGATACAACTACTGATGAATGCAAAAATTTGGGATCATAGCGAGTTAGGAAATCCTTGGTTTGTGTGTCCCTTGTTTCTTTTAAGTTCTAATATGGCTAATAATCCGGGGGAATGGCAAAATGTAATGCAACAATTAGAGGATTTGCAAAATCAGATGAATGAAATGGCTAATACCTTGCCAATCTTAATGTTAATCAACAACATGTTCAAACATCTGAAAACGAAGAAGAAATCCCTAGGAACCAAAATAGGAGACAATGAAATTGGGATTTTGAAATTAAAATTTACGTTCACAACTTTGAGGGTAAATTACATTCCAAAATTTACGTTCACAACTTTGAGGGTAAATTGCAACCAGAACTATTTCTCGAATGGCTTGAAAAAATGGATCAATTTTTCGATTGGAAAGAAATTCCTGAAAACAGAAAGGTAAAATTTGTGAATTTAAAATTAAACAGTCATGCTCTTACATGGTGGAAAAATTTACAAAACAACAGAGTTAGGCGTGGGAAAGAAAAGATAAAAAACTGGGAATGGATGAAAGAAAAAATGAGAGGAAATTTTTTACCATCTGATCACGCACGAACTTTATTTCAAGAGTTCAATAACTTGCGACAAGGAACTCAAACTGTGGAAGAATACACTGAATTATTTTACAAACTTCAATCAAGAAATGATTTAGATGAATCTGAAGAGAAAACTGTTTCAAGATACATTAACGGTCTTAAACGGACAATTCAGGATTACTTGAACTTGCATCACGTAATAAAAGTTGACGAAGTATATCGAATGGCTTTGAAACTTGAAAAGCAACATCAAAGAGAAAGGGGTCATAACAAGATAACAGAAACTTATAAGCGGCGACCAACTGGCGGGATCAAGAGTCAAATTCAAATTTCTGTGGGAACATCGGGTAATAAAGCTAAACCTTTTGAAAATCAAAATGCTGATAAGGGAAAAGGAATTATGGGGTCTAAGCCATCTGAACAAGTCATGTTCTACTAGTCTTGGTGTTCTCCTCTCTTGGCTCTTTCTAATTTAGTTGCCTGCATCAATAAATCACACAGAATATCACAAATAATATATTTACAAAATTTTCAAACATTAATGCTCCTACATCAGGTGGTAAAAATATCACTAATTCCTTGTGTAGTATGATACAAAATGTTGTCATGAATTTCATATCTAGTATATATGCCATAATAATAGTATAACATAAATGTTATGATTGAATGGTGTTAAATATTAAGTATGTCAGTGCCTCGTCTCAACATTGCAATTGGTCATAACCTATAGCTCTTGATTTGTAACAAATAAAAATAAATTCTAGTGTCGACTTCTGGTAGTCAAACCTGATACTCAAGTGGAAGTTGTCGCTGATATGGTTACAAATGTTCTTGGAGAAGTTGTGAAAGCTATTAATGATAATAATCAAGAGAACCACTTCAATAGGAGTAAAAGAAAGAGAAGTTGAATGTTGTAAAACTAAAAAATGGTATTGAAAGGTACACAGCAATCATTGCAATTTATAAATAAATAAGAATGGCAAATTCAAGGTGATCCACTTTCCACCCTCAATGAATTTAAAACATCTTATTTCTTGTTAATTTTTTATTTATAGTAAATCATCTTCACTTCTATGAGATCAAATACTGTAACCAGTTTGAAGAGTTAGTGTAACCTTACTTCCTAATAATTTTTTTTTTAATAATTAGTCTATTATTAGTAAAACTGCTTATTGACTTGATGCAATCCGTTATTATCTCTCCATTTCAAGGAACAACATTCCTGGTCCTTATTTAGGTCATATGACTGTAAAAATTCATGATTGAGACTTATTTATTATCTTATTTAATTGTTGTAAAATATTTAGATAATAATTTCATATTTATTAAATTACTTATTCATTTTGACAAGTAAATTATTTATCAATATACCGAGTCCAGTAATCCGTTTATTTTTTAGCTCAACCTTTTCAAGTACTCCAATTATTTTAGTCAAGCCCTAATTATAGTAAAATCTTACAAAGACAAGTATGAGCATATTTATAAAAGCTTGGCCCAAACTCAAGCCAAATGTGAACAACTTGTAGTACATGACCAAGCCAAGTCCAATTCATAACGCACTCGGCTCGCTTGGCTCAATCACAGCCTTAAAATGTGTCAAGAGGAATTAGCAGGGATGCACAATAAGGGAAAGAGAAGCAGAGGACTAGAACAACCAGATAGTAAGGTGGTGGGTCAATTGATGACAAGAACACCAGGCAACCACTAATAAGAGTAAAAAGAGTTGTTACATGTTTCAGGTAGCCTAAGAGACAAGTGAAAGGCAAAATCAAACAATTATAGACCACCCACACCTCTTTCAACAAACATCAGATCTTTTTAATATAGAGTCCAACCTAATTAAAGAATTTTATAATTATTGAGGTCACAATGTCCTTGATCCAAACAAGAATTACAACCCCATGGTCAACTTCTTAATGCTAATGTTACTTATTCCATTTACTGAGTAGGGCTGGAGCTTGACACCACAAATTAGAGACAGCCATGTTCAAGTTCAGGAAAATGGATAATAGCTTTAGGAAACTAAAGATGAACAAGACGCTAATAAGCCGTTAAAGAACAAACATTTTATATATTTTAAGAAATATAAAGAAAACATTTTTCCACAAACAAGCGTTTAAGACTAACCAGGAGATAAACACATTGGCGACATGAGAAGGCAATTGATGAGATGAGTGGTTACTACACAACAAATACTGGTTCTAATAAAAATCTCAGCAATAATGAGATTCCTTAAACACAAGTAGCGAACAATTTTTAGAGGCAAGAATCAGCAGAACATACTTATCAAGAAGCCAATAACACCTGCGGTAAAAGTTTGGATCATCCTCCCCACGTGCATAGTATACATGGATCCTTTCTTCGTTACCAATCTGTAATCAAAATTTATAGAAAAGGACCTTTGAGGATGTAGATATGCATTTACTTAAAAAATATCATTCTCAGCAACCACTCCAAATTTTCTTAACGTAGTAAAGCATATATGTACAAATTAAAACCATAATTAATGAAAAAGCTGCCCAGAGTGGAAAGGGGACAACCAATTGAACAAGCTAGAGCAGCATAGATACTAACGGATTGGTTTTAACTTTAAAAAAAAAGTAATTTAGTACACCTTATAATCAAAAACTCTTAGTAAGCTTCAAATTTCATCAATATTAAAGAAAGTGAACAAAAAGCCTGTACAAAATCCAAAACATATGTATTTCAACCATACAAAACAGAAATTTCATATGACAATTTTTGGGAAGAAAACAAGATTATATATTGTGTAAGGGTGCTTCAAAGAGATTAAATGTGCATACTTGCTCAAATGGTCTACTACTACCACGATCATTGAAAACCCTTCTAATCATGGCAAACCTTCGATGAAATCCATTGTCACTTTCTTCCACACCCTCTCTGATAGGGCTAAGGGTTGTAGTAACCCTACTAGCATCATGGCTAAGTAATTATGCTTTTGGCACACATCGCATTTGGCCACCCAGTTCTCTACATCGCGATGCATCCCTACCCAATATAACTCTGTTGATAATTGACTATATGTCTTCTTAACTCCGGAGTGCCCTCCTATCGCACTGCCATGAACAGCTTATAGTAGTATGAGAATACAACCCGAGGTCCGAGGTAACACAAACCTCCTATAATACAGTAACTCTCTCCTTCAAAACATAACATGGGTGATTGTTTAGATCCTTCAGTAGCTCGTAGCTCCTCCCTGATCTTCCTCAACTCTTCATTCTGCTCATTATCAAGTCTTAATGCCTCCCAATCTACCATCAATGGTACTAACAAGACCGCCAATTGAGGTCACTAGACTCTCCTGGACAAAGCATTTGTTGCCTTATTTTCTTGTTCTGACCGATATTGAATCTCAAAATCATATCCAAGTAATTTGGATAGCCATCTCTGGTGCTCAATGACCATCCGTTGTTCCAACAAAAACTTCAGGCTCATATGATTTGCCCTGACTATGAAATGTCTAACATATAAGGCTACCACTTCAGGATAGCCAAGACGATCTCCATCAGCTCCCGCTCATACACAGACTTGAGCTTTGCCTTGGTTGTGAGCACCTGGCTGGCCTCTGATCTAGCATGAATACTGCTCCTAACCCATAACCTGATGCATCCGTCTCCATCACAAATGATCTCATAAAATATGGGAATGCTAGCACAGATATATTGTGCATTGCTGTCTTCAACTCCTGGAAGGCTCGGGTCACTCCTCCCCCCACTCAAAATTATCTTTTTTCAATTGCTTCGTTAAAGGTCTTGCTATAATACCATATCCCTTCACAAACTTCTGGTAGTAACCGATGAGCCCTAAGAACCCCCGCAGCTCCCTCAAGTTCTCAGGAAGAGGCTAGTCCACCATGGCCATAATCTTGGACTGGTCAGCCAACCCCTCTCTCTGGACACTACATGCCCTAAATACTCCATCTGTCATTAACCAAATCTGCACTTTTTTCAGTTGGAAAACAGTTGACTCTCCCTCAATGTCTCTATTATGACAGTCTTCAAGTGCTTCAGTGTTTTACCTCTGTCTTGCAATATATCAAAATGTCATAAAAAAATACTAGGACAAACCTTCGGAGATATGGCTGGAACACTGAGTTCATAAGTGATTGGAAGGTGGCAAGGCATTGGAGAGGACAAAGGGCATCCCCAGGAACTTGTAGTGCCTTTCATGTGTCCTGAAGGTCGTCTTGTGCATATATGTTGTCTTCATCCTGATTTGATGGTATCCCGACTTCAAATCAAATTTGAAGAAGATCACAGCTCCAAATAACTCATCCAAGAGTTCATCTATCACGAAAAATTGAAATTTCACAAGCATTGTTTCCTTGTTTAAAAAGCCCTGTAATCTATACATAACCTCCAGTTGCCATCCTTCTTCTTCACCACTAGTACCGGGCTATAGGACTCACACTAGGTCTGATGATCCCTGCATCAATCATCTCCTTGATCAACCTCATTATCTCATATTTCTAGATGTGGGGGTAACGGTATGGTCTGACACTGATCGGAGAAGTCCCTTTTTTCAAGTTGATGGCATGTTCGTGCTTTCAAAGCAGTGGTAACCGGACCGGTGGCTTAAATACATCCTAATATTATTACAAAATCTGTTGGACCCCCACTAGAACTTCCCTTGCCATCTATTTTAATCCATCTTAAATACATCCTAATATTTTGCCACTAGAACTTCCCTTTGCAACTCTACCAAATATCTCAGCTTGCATCCTGGATTGTCCTGAGCATGGTCTTACATAAGCCGGCATACCCTTGAAGCATTACCTTTTTTGCCTTCCACCTGTGTCTCCATGGTCAATGATTTTCAGTTCACCTTCATATCCCCATAGTATGTAGCCACTTCATCCCTAAAATCACATCCGTACTTCCCAAGTCCGGGGGAAGGGAGTCTTCCGCCACCTGAATATCCTACAAGGTCATCACCACCCCTTTACATATCCCCTGCTCATCTCTATCTTGCATGTTTCCATCATCACCCCACACCCTTCCATCCTAGCTAACTTCAACCTCAATCGGTCCACCACCCAATTTGAGATGAAATTGTGCAGCTCAACAATCCACCAAAACTACCATAGATTGCTCTCCAATTTTCCACCATTACTTTCATAGTGTGATTTCGAGTAAATCCCGCCCAATTTCATAGTGTTCGCGACATCCAAATGCGACTGCTTTGTCTCCTCCAATACATCCTCCAACTCGTCCTTGCTCTCCTCTTCCCCTTCACAGACCATCAAGAGCTGAAGGAGGCGATTCTTGCACCTATGCCCGGGTGTAGATCGCTCATCACACCTGAAGCATAGCCCTTTCGCCCGCCTATTCTGCACTTATGGTTCTGTGAGGCATTTTAAATTGCTTCCAGGATGAACTCTAGTGCTCTTCTCCTTAGGTGCTTCCCTCTGAAATGATATTATCTGGGTCCTCAGTGCTACGGTCGTAGAGCTGTTTCTGTAAGCCCCTCCCATGGGGTTTCTCTGGCTGGCCTTCTCCCTCTGATGTTTCTCCTCCACCTTTTCTACTAGCTCCATTATCTCTCTTAGCCCTCTAGACCTCAGCACCCTAAGCTCTACCCTTATGTCTTCCCTAAAGCCCTTCATGAAATTTCCTTTCAACCCTTCCTCAAAAATTCCCCTCAGTCTACCTGACAGCAGCTCAAACTTCTCCCGATACTCTATGTCGGTCCCATCTTGAGTTAAAGCATAGAATTTTTCGTGGATGTCCCCTTCGCGAATGGCTCGAAAACATTCAAAAAATAATCATTAAATTATCCCCAGGAAAAGATCATATATCTAGCTTCTCTCCACTAAAACCAAGCCACTGCTTTTCCTTCCAAACATATTCATACCGCCATGAGTTCTTCTCCTTCCGTCAGACCATTGATGGCAAAGTAACACTACACCCGATACACCCAACTTTGAGCGTATTCCTCTCCGAAGATCGGCATCTTTAACTTCCTCGGCCTATATCCGTACCCCAATGGCTTCTTCATTTGTTAGCTCCTCCTATGTAGTGGTGGTGTGTTATCTCCCTTCTTCCCCTAGCAGATTTGGACCCCATGATTTGGCCCCACCATTGCTTCCTCCGATCCACCTTCCTTCCTGCCTGATTGGTCTCCAAAAGGGTTCGCTCTCCCCCCCCCCCTTTCTACTACCCTTTCTTCTGGATACCTCGATGCACCTCCCCTTGGAATCCCTTCAGATGGTCCTTTAGGGAAAACGGCAAAACGCTCTCCACTTCCTCATCCTCCTCCTGAACTTTCTTATCTTTCCAATCAGGCCTAGGAGTAGATGGTGAAGCCTTTCATTACATCTCAATCAATTTTTTCATCATGCCTTCAATGTTTCCAAAACGCCTCTACTTGGAGGAAACCCTTCCCTCCATTACAGAAGATCTTTCCTCCGTTCTAGAATGTTTCTCCTGCATCCTAGCCCTTAAGTTGTTCCATTTCAATCTCACAAGCTTCCATCTTCTTTGCTTCCATTCACAAATTTTGGACCCAAACTGCGAAAAACAACAAAAAAACTTGGTTAATCTGTCCTCCAAACAGCAAAAATCAGCAAGGTGGAAAAACAATTTCAGCATAAATCAGTGATGGGGACTTCAACTTTCAACCTAAGACACCGCTATAATACCAATTTGAAACGCCTTGGAGTCGAAATCAACAAGGAAAGCAGGAAATTCAACAAAAAATAGCAAAAAAGAATAGATTTAGGATGAACAATTAGTTAATTTTGATTAATAACTTAATAAGAAATAAAACAGACAACTTATCTACAATTAGAAGAGGTAGATCGTCTCTCCTCATCAACATGGACGCCGCTAGGAAACCCTCATAGAAAACTACATTAGAAAAAACTTAATCAAAACCTAAGCCTAATACAAAATAGTAATCCCTATATAAGCCCCTACTCTTCACCCCAAAAAAGCCCTAAGAAATCTCTTTTGCCTTAATTAATTCCCTCCCTATTTTGAATTCAAATTCTCTTCATTAATTCATTATTTAAACCTCCTAGCATATGGAATAATTGGTTTAATGGGGCCCACAAAGGGGGCTGAAATCCCTGTTGAACTGCCCGCTGTAGTAGGTTTCGCACCTTGCTGTTAGGCCAGCTGCATGACTAGACCTGCAAGACTTTTTTTTTTTTTTTTTTTACTTGTATTAAACTTATGACCTGCTAGAATTACCGTAACATATAATTTCTTTAAATGTATGGAGGTTAAAATTGGTTTGTATAAATGTTTGAAGAGACTGATAAACTCGTCAAAAGATTTTGATAAGGTTGATAGACAACTTGAAGAATTAATCACAAAAAAAGGGATTTTTTGCCATGAGAGCTTCCCAATTATCATGCAAAGCATGTACAAATAGTAAGATCTCTATCAACTTTAATTAGTATTAAACTTATGAGTAAGTTTAATAAATATATAACTAACATTATTTTAATCTTTTTTTTTTACTTGTAAATTAGAGCATTTGTGGATGCACTTTGGAGATAAAACAGCTGAATTAAAAGCATTTATAGTCAAACATGCATGTTCAGCTTATGAATATCAATGAAATTGGAGCACATTCAAACAAGTGCATGCAAAGAGAAGAAAATATTTGGTTGCAACTAGGATGAGCAAATTTGCTTCTGCCAGATATAATAAGAAATTAAAAGTTAAACACCTCAAGTTAATCCTCTAGTTAAATTTATACAAAGATGATGATGATGATGCTTTAACTCTTGATAATTTGCCATCAGATAATGAATGAATGATCAACCGACATGAGGAAAGAAATGAAGAAAGTCTTACTGAATCAGATAATAATGAAGATTTTGATATTTATGCTGCTAACGTAACAGAAGTTGGTAGAAGTTCAAAAAGATCCACCAAACGCAAACCAAATTAAATATCAAATATCTCAAAAATTCCATAAAGTAAATTCATTATGAAATATAAAATAAATTGTTATTTAATGTTTCCAAATTATGAGTGCACTTATAATAATAATCTTGATACAAAAAAGAAGAAAGCAATAGTGTTGGATGAGGAAGAAGGTGAATGGTATGACTCATATGAGAGTGATGGGGAGGACAATAGAGATTTGAGATATCACAACGATTCTTTAAAGGATGCTACTGTGTTGACGACAATGAATATGTCAAGTTTTGAAATAAAAGGAGTAAGCCTTAAGCCTTTAAAAGTCTTCACTAGAATCTAGTTTTATCCTAGATAATTAATTTTCATTTTTTTTTTAATTCAGAATTTCTATTCGACATTTCAAACTTTGAGTGTTTTGAGTGTTTTCTTATTGTGTCTATGAATTAAAATTATGTTTTTGATGAATTTTGTGTGTTTTTTAATTTTTCATAATTTTATGACTTTTTTTTAATTCAAAACATATGCCTCAATTCGATTCAAAGCCTACATTTTGATTCAATTTTGAAAATCACCTCGATTCCTAAAATAATCTTTATAAACCATGAGTGCAGCCATACATTTATAGGCCACAATTGCATATACCTCTAACAATGATGCTCCATTTACCGTCCAAAAGCCATTGAATCCTACTAATCTAGAATCAATTTGAAATATTACATTCATTATATACTTTATTTTAATTCATTGAATTGTTTTCTTACTGGTTTTTCCCTCCTTCAAGACAGCAATGGCCGGTTTTAGCTCTTGGTTTATTCATCTAGAAACACCAAATTAACTATGTTTTTTAATGAATACTCTACCTTTTTTTACAAATGTGAATAAGAAAATGTAAATTATTCTTCTCTCATGTTTTTCACTGTCTATCTTTTATCCATATATATTCTATTTTTCAAACTTCTCCACTTCCATATCATCTCATAATTCTAGACCATCCTAATCCTTTCTCAAAGGATTGTTTTGTTTAAACCATGATGATGGTTAAACATGAAACAGACTGGAAAGAAAGATCATGTTTTGGTGCAAATTTCTATAATGAATCAACTTCCCATGAAAACTCCAATATCCAAGAAACATTCTCCAAGTCATTGATTATCCAACTCAAACCAAAATCTTATGCATCAAAAATTAGCATCAACATAATTGTTGAAAAAGATATGAACTTTCATGGCTTAAATGTCCAAAACAAAAAATTCACAATCATAGACTGTGGACTCTAGACTTTTGATCATATGATAGAGGATGTCTCCTTATTCCAAAGTTCATCCATATTTAAGTACAATACAATCAAAATCGTCGACACGTCAACATCACAAAAAACTGACATCATAACCATCAATATCATTAGCTCTCCGGTCTTTAGCTTAGTTCTCTTAATTCAGAAGCTTTTCTACAACTTGATATCAATTAGCAAAATTACCAAGAATACGAAATGTACATTAATTTTATTCCTTCATTGTGAATTCCATAATAGGGATCAAAAAAGATAATTGGCAGGGTGGAAGAAAATGCTGGTCTCAAGCCTCTAAGTTCTAAATTATAAAAGGAATCCTAAAATGCAAGAGAAAAAATATTAGTCCAGATCTTCTTTGACAAAAGCATTATTATATTATAGCACTTTCGCCTTGGTCTTCCAAATATTATTTAACTAAAAAAATTATTCCCCTCCCCTTTCCAAACTAATCCTGAAATATTTTAAGAGTGAAATTTATTAATTATCTAAAGACAATTGAACTTTCTGGAGAAATCATCCTTATAAAGCCTATCAATATGTTGCAACTCTCCATAGTGGACCCATCTTGACAAAACAATTTATCTCACGTACTAGGTAGTTTATATCTTTTATAAATGATCATATTAGAATCACTTTAATTTTTCCACTAGAAGATTAAAATCTGAAACAAGAGTTATTTTTTAAAAAAATTTGCTCATTCATAAAGACTCAATTCAAAATCCAAATTCAAATCCTCATTATCAATAATGAGAGAGAATACCTTAATTCTATTCATGCAAGTAATATCTTTATTCTATTCGGGTAGAATATCTCCTCCAACAAGGAATCATCCACCAAACTGCTCAAATACATATTTTCCGATAAAATGGGATAGCAAAAAGAAAAAATAAATACCTTCTTGAAGTAGCTCGATCAACTATGGTCATTAGCAACATCCCAAAATATTTTTAGGGAAAGGTTGTCCTCTCTGCTACAAATCTCATCAATTGCATGCCACCAAAAATTCTAAAATCCATAAGTCTATTAAACTCTTACTCATGCCTATCCCACAAATAGACTTATATATATCACTTCTATCAAAGTGTTTGGTTATTCTACCTTTGTGCACATTGCTACTCATTAAAGAAGCAAATTAGACCCAAAAGTTTTAATAGCATCTTCATTTGTTACTTTCCTCCCCAAAAAGGATACAAATGTCATTCTGTTAATACTAAGAAACAAAATACAACACCACCATGGGTGTAAGCTTCTATGAAAAATCAATCATGCTTCCCCAAAACTCAAATTCAAGTAGAGAACATCAACCCTAAGAATATGAGTTTTGTGAGAATATCAATCATACAAACACGCCAATGGATACATTAAACAAATTTGTGACTAATAAAAATCCTACCTCAATTGATAATAGAAGGTGCCAACGGTAGGTAGAAAAACTTATCTATCTCATACTAGAACTTATATTTGCTTTCCACTAATGTTGTTAGTTTATTTATGAATAAACCCACAAATGAGCACCATGATGCTTTATATATGATATTAAGAAGCCAGAAAAAAAAAAAAAAGATTTTTAGAAAAGGATTGTTCTTCAAAAAGGGAATTAACACAGGTCCAGAAACTTTTACTTGTGGAAATTGGGTTGGAATTGTTAATGATTGTAAACCCACATCAACTGATTAATATGGGGAAATTTAGTTATGTGATGCCTATTTGTAGTTGTAATGCACCTTGATGATTACAAGTTGGCACTAGGAGGTTTTTATCATGAGGTCTTCAAGATACCTTGCTATCAAGTTGTAATAGGCCGTTAAAAGAGAAACATATAATTAAGTTAAGAGTTGCAGAGATGAGGATGCTCACGTGGATGAGTTGTTTTACTCTTAGAGGTAGAATGTGAAACGAGCATATAAGTGAAAAGGTTGGAGTAGCTCCAATGGTAGATAAGATCAGAGAGAGTCGCCTTAGATGGTTTGGCCATATAAAACGTCAGCCTTCTGATGACATTGTTAGGAAGTAGATGTATTAGATTTAGCCTATGTTAAGAGAGATAGACATACACCTAAAAAGACTTCATTAGAAAACACTAGAAATGACAATTTAATTATATTTAAATGATAATTTGACTCTTAACATGACACAACAGAGAAAAAGGATTCACGTCGTCGACCCCACGTAGCGGGATAAAAGCTTGAAGTTGTTGTTGCTGATGATGATGAATCATGTACCTTCACCGTTCATATGTCAAATTTTATAAAGTTATTGCATGACGATGCATATATCTTATTGTATTTGTATGTTAAACACAATTTTAACTTTATATGATACTACCAATATGGAAAAAGCATTAAAGAGTATGATATTGTGAACATACCTTCAATTTTTCATGAGCTTCCTGAACAGTCTTCCCATCCTTTTTCTTCTTCCAGTTATACCCATCTTTCCGAAAATTCCTTAGCATTTTGCGATCAAATAGCACAATATTGCCATCTAAGACACATGAAGGAAATAAATATAAGTTGCTTCATCAAGGGGTTAATAAAAAATACTCATTAAAAACAACAAAAAATTTCTAGAAAAAGGAACAATTTAAATATATAGCATTAGATTTACAAATTCGATGAAAATATCACGATACACTTTGCATGCCAACAACAAAAAAAAAGACTATGATTGGCAATCCAAGGGCTACACTGCAAGTGGATCAAATGTTCCAAATGAATTGATTATGTAACACAAGTCAAAAAAATTATTCGTGTTTTGGTCATGCATTGCTTTTTATTGCTTCACAATTATTATTCAAGTAAGGCACAATGGAAAGCCCTATCCCATTCACCCCTGCATAGCTTGAGGCCTTTGCAAAGTAGCTTGTCCATCTTTGTAAGTAATGGGACTTTGTTTCATAGAAAACAGAATGGTACAACAACACCAAACAAAGACCTAGTTATTAGCTTATAAAACTTATGCAGTTAGCTTTTAAGTCAAAAAATATTTTGATGATGCACATGCATCAAATAAGTAAGTGTTATCAATTTTTAAGATGGGTGTTCTTCTCTAGCTCCATTATACGACAGCAAAGATTGAAAATATAGGAAGTTGTTAGAAGTAAGATGATTTTTGAAGGCAAGAAAAAAAAAGAATTTGAAGTCCATATCATTAAAATAAAATAAAATGAATTAAAAAAACTCTATAATAAATGTGACAATTAGTGAGAATTATTACACATGTTCGGCATATCATTAACAAAAAATCATTCTTGCAATTCTAATATGACAAGGACTGATTTAAAAGGCATTTGAAATGCACGAAGACGCTCAAAAATCACCTTGAGACTTACATCTTAATGGTCTGAGTGAAGCTAAGGCCTTTTTTAGATTAAGGTACATAACTTGAGGCTTTATGCCTCAAGGCACTTGTGGTGGAGACCACAAATTATAATATAATAAGCATAAAAAAATCTTCTGTTATATTATATTATGATATACCTAATAAAGTTTATAATAGGTTCCAGTTTAATTATTTTGGGACTAGGACTGAGAGTCGAGCGAGCAAGAGAGAAAAGACTACAAGCAAGGTAGTAGGTTGCCTATGGCTATAAGCGTAGAGCTTTGTGAGTGGCACTGCAAAAAGCTACAAAAGAGGAAGAACAAATCTACAAGCAGTTGAGCAACTACATGAATTCCCGAGACCGTAAGATTTTTTTTCAAAAAAATTTATAACTTCTCAAATATTTTAATTTTTTTCTTATATCAATTTTAGAATTTATCTTTAACAAGTTCTATTTTTATTTTTATATTTTAGTTTTCTTTCAAATATTTTTTTGAATTTGTTAATTGATGATGAAGTTAATATGTTGATGGTTTATGATATATCTATAATTATTTTTAATTTTATGAGCTTTTTTATTATTACTCAACTTCAAAGCTTAAACCTTAACTTAGAGTTTGCATCTACAAATAAAGCTACAATTATAATGGTCTCCACCAATGATCAAAAATTCAACTTGAGCCATAAACATAAAATCTAGGTTTTCTTTCAAGAACATACCCATGATTTGCATCTAGCAACCAAAAATTAGATCGAAAATACTTAGGACTAATTTGTTTTGACAAATGGTTGTAAGGTACATGGTAGAAAATTAGCTTTAAAAGCAGCTTTATGGAACCAAGTTCAAGCATGTATGTTTCACATGCACATATTTACAATAAACATAAATCATATGTACATGAAAATCAAAGATTCATAATATAAATTTATCTTTTAGTATGAATACATATACTACAAAAAAGGAATACATAAAGTACATTATATACAATAAAACACGATTTTTAAGGTCAAAAATCAACTTAATATCCTACCATCAAATCTATTTTAAAAATAAAAAATATACGATTAAATATAATGAAACTAGGAATAGGACATGCAACAATAGAGAGTGATAACATCATAGTTCCTTTTACCAGGTAATATTGTACGGAAAACACTTGGAAATGACTTCCATTCCATTTGAAAGGAAATCATACCTTATATTTTTTTAAAGTCAACTTTCATTTTATAAATTCTTTTACAAGCTCTTAGATTCAAAAAAAAGGCCAGAATCCACTTCCAAACTTACTTTCAAACAATTTTTTAGTTCTTTCTATATTTGTACTCAAGTTACACTGAGAAGTTCAAATCTACACATGAATGGGATCAAATAGCCTCATTGATCATAACAATCTCTCTCCTAAATATATAGTTATACAAATTGATACCCAAAAACATTAAAGCGTATGAAATTTTCCTGAACTTATTGAAGATAAAAATTATATCTTAGAATGACATTCGAAAACCACCAATTGCTACACAATGCTAAGATATTTTCAAATACTTCAATCCATACAAAAATGTAGTAGTTTGGTTTATCAAGTAAAGGTCTTTAACTTTTCAAAAAAAAAGTAAAGGTCTTTATCTTAGTGTTAAAATACAAGCAACAATGAAGTGAAAACTACTCAGATGAATGAGCATGATAAGGGTACAAACAGAACAATTTTTAGATGAAAAATGCACATTCCAGTCATAAATCTACATTCCTCCATATTAATGGAAAAACTGTTTCAAAACTAAAAAATAATGAATCAAAAACCTGAAAGAACTGAAGTGATTAATAGGTTAGAGTGCATGGAGAAGGGATCAAACAACATACTGGTTGGATATTCAACTGGTTGTGGTAAGACCGTAAAATGAGTAGAATTAGTCAATATTGCATGAACCTCATTGGGCCTAAACCACCTTGTTGATGCATCTTCCCTCAACTTTGTTATATCCAAATCTGCTTACAGCAAGCATGTTAGTGCAAACAAAGTTGACCAAAAATATATAACCGCACATCTAGCTCACCCACCTAGCCCATCTATATGTCACAGTAAATCCATAAATTGGGCATTTATATAATAAACTTTGCCTGAAAATAGCAATTTCCAAAACATCTGCACAGTAATGAAACAAGAGCGGTAAAAGCTTTCTCATGTGATATCATAGAGAGCAAATTTATGGGAAATGACAAAAAATAGGCAAATGTGAGTCAAACTAGTTACAGATAAAGAAAGACTAAAAATAATTTAGGGTTGTATAAATAAAATGAGTACAAAAAATAAGCAAAACGATCTAGTCCATCTTGTTAATTCATATTACTTAATACAAAATATACTTTAATACCTAATGTATAAAGACTAAAGTCAAGAAACAATCAGATGCCTCTGTTGCAATGAAGATGCACGAGTGTGCTACAACGGAGATGGATGAGTGTGTTATGACAGACAAATGAGTGTGTTACAACAAAGAAGAGTAAGTCTGATGCGGCAGTGACAAGGGCTTCACATGCATCTCTACTGACGGAGAAGAGCACTCCTTACACAATGAAGACAATTGTGCTACGATGAAGAGGAGTGTGCTATAATGTAGATGAGCAGGCATGTGCCTTTGTTGCCGAGCACAAGCAATGGGAGCCTTTGCTAACGATGGTAAGCGTTGCTAATAAGATCAATAATGTAGGCAAAGACCATTCATGCAAACACGCAAGTCCTTCTCACATGCGCTTCTTGTACACATTGACACTCGACAACGTGGACGCACGCTCGGCAACCCGCACTTGAGACAAAAGTAAAACACAACCTGAATGCATAGCATCCCTTGGCTTTAGAAGTGCACTTTTATAAACACTGGGCAAGCCATTATAGCACCTAAAAGCTTGCAGGAGCATTCTTACATATTAAAGGCTTCTATTCTTTAGCATAGACTCCTACTCAACACAATAAGATATTTTATATGAAAGTCAATAAACAGATTTACTTTTCAAGAATATTGTGTAGTCCCATGAGAACAACTTAATGCTACATAATTTTCAATGTTAGAGAGATACATGATGGGGGCATAATGATTGCTAAATTATTAAACCAACTTTAAGACCATTAAACAGGGTATGCTCAATAAGTTAAGGGGCTTACAAAGATTTAAATCATTGGAATCCCTTTAAAAAAGTTTTAGTTATAACCTTCATAATTCAATCTCAACTTGGCTTGTAAGCCAACAGGAAAGAGCCAAACAAACCAATATTGAGGCTTACTAATCAAGGGCATTCAATGGCGCTAAATTGCAATGGTTTTAGAAAGCATGGAAGGTAGGCTGGCTATGGCTTCTAAGAGAGGAAGGGGATGTTTGAATAACTAGTAGGACAGCACAAAGTGATAAAGATTGAATCACATAACCTATATTGGCATCAACTTATCGAGATGACACATTGCTTCACAAAATCTTGCTTGCAAAAAAGTATTGGCCAACAAATAAATAATCTACAAATGACCTAAAGAAGTTTCCCCTCTCAACAAAGCATATAATTAGGTTGGACAATGAGGTGATGGTTGCATATAGCCCCAGAATCAACCAATTCCTCGAGGTAAAGAACCTTCCACTAAATAGTTATAGTCCTAGTGATCATCGAGTAAGCTAGGAGACTTGTTTTAGATCATCTCAATTCTCAGGTTATTCGGAATCATCTAATGGTGATCAATCTCGCCAACAACCTAAATATATCTAGCCACTAGAAAATTCAAGTAAGATCTCAAACAACGTTTGTTCAAGCTTACATGGGAACTATCAATGGAGATGTAGAAACTCCATCCACAAAAAGATAAAGACCTAGTACAAGAGGCTCAAGATGATCTTGATAAGGTGAGAAGTTCACCATAATAGTGATTTACTAGTAGGCAACATAGGTATGTAAACATGTTATTTTAACTTCTTAATAAAGTGATATGGTATGTAAATGTAAGATTGTCCATGTCTCAAACATTTTGTCGTTATGCCATCAAAATTTTCTAGTAAAAAAAGATGGAGAAGCTGCTTGGACAATCCTATCATCATGGTCATCCATCGCTCAAGTGACGCATGACAACATTGAAGGTATTTTAGAGTTTGGATAAAAGGAAGAAGAGGGAGGGGTGGTCAAGTATTATAGAAAATTAGGATTAAGGTTTATGTGAAGGGACAAAGGATAGGTTGGGATTTGATGGGAGATAGAGGGAAGAGGCTGATCCTTTAGCTCAAATTTAGGGTTGCATGATACAAGAGGAGAGGGGGAAGATGAGGGTTTATAAATGAATTGAAGAACATTGAATCCTTCACCAAAGGGACTTACACCACCATGAGAAAGCAAATAACAAAATTAAATTCCAAAACAATGATCCAAGAATTCCAAAGTCTACATATAAATAACATGAAATTCAAATCGATCCATTGAAATAAGGACCTAACCCAAAATTCGTAAGAAATAATGATGCAATTTAAAGCAAATCATAAAGCCAAAGGAGGCAAACATAGCAAGCATGGAAACTAGAGCCATTCCTTTAATTGTAGAGTCAGTGAAATAGCCTTACAAAGATGGGAGTGACCAATTCATATATAGATAAGGAGGGTAGGGTCGAACAAGCTCAAATTCAATCCACCTTACTTCAAAAATAAAATAATTAATTACATAAGTAAGATGGAAAAAAACCCTAATAAGGGTTTGGAGAAGATTTTGCAACATGGTAGTCCATTCATCTGTATCCCCTTTAATTTCATCATTCAAAAGGTTCTTGGATGTTTCATAATTGGTTTACATCTAAGCTCTAATTTGCATCGAGGGATTCTATGCAAAAATAAAACCTTAAAACTTCGCATAAAATCATAAGCCAAAGTATCCTACTAAGTCCAAAAACCTTCCACACCCAAACCTGTATCAATTTTGCAACCATAAGAATAGATAGAAAGCATAAACCAAATAAATCCTATGTTTCCGAGAATCCATGTTCTTCTCCCTTTTATCAAAAAGAATACTTTCAACATTTGAAAGTCATAGAAAGCTCAATGGAATCTTCCAAACATTGTTGAAGTCCCTGACTATGCATATTTCTCAAAGGGTTAATACAATTAAAGAACTAACTATATTAAAAAGGCTAGTTAAACTTCAAATACTTACAAAAGGGTTAAATTTATTTGGCATGAGGGCCTCTCTTCAATATTCAATGGTTTTGTGGATAGCTTGTATGAATGGGCTTAAACTTGAGGAAATTACTAGATAAAGAAGATAAATTTATAATTTGAATTGTGTGATGTGTGCTTTGTACGAACAAGCATGAAAGTCACTCTCATATTTTCTCTCCTACTTCTTTTATCTTATGCTGCTTCAAAGCGCATTGCCAACATGTCTCACGTCCTCTTGGCCCCTTATTACTTCAGATTTTAGAATTTAGCTCTACCTATCATTACTCTCAGTGCCAAGAGGATACATCTTTTAATCATATGCAATTTGATTGATTAACTTATGAACAGACAGAAGCAATCCCACGCATCTTCAATCTTCCTATTCAACTAAGAAGATTTTGAAAATCATCAAATTTCAAATTAAGAAGAAAATTAAATCGTGGTATCATTTAAACTCCATCATAAATAATGTGTAAGCTATTTTTATGAGAATTAGATAATGGTTTTAGGTATTGTAGCATTCCCAACGACTTTGGTGATGTATTTTCAAATGCCTTTGTGGCTAACCCTTCAATTTTGAGATTATGATAACCCTGCCGCGTCCTTTTTTTTTTTTTTTCAAATTCTAGTAAATCTATCTTTACTGAAAGTTTGAAACACTCTTTGATTCTTGTATAGTTGAGAGGTACTTGACACCCTTCTTTACTCGGATACTATGACATTCCTCCCGTGTTTAAGTCCCATTGGTGATCTTTGATAATTGGGATTTTCTTGTTTATTCAATCTCTATTGTATGTGATTGCTGTAAATTTTTAGGCTTTGATTTATATGTTTGTGTGGCATATTGTGGCCTAGCCTTGGATGGGGTTAATCCAAAGCGTCACTTGTAGTTTTAGGGGGGCTAAGGATGTGGAATACATTTTTGAGTTGTTGGAATAATTTAAGGTGATGATTAAAAGAAAGAATACAACAAAATGGTTAGGTTATGGCCAATTCTAGGGCTCCTCTTGGGGTCTTGGATCTAGGACATATACTTATATATTTCCAAGTAGGTACTACTCAAGTATCTAACAAGTCCTCGAAGGAAACTCGGCCCATATGATCACATATCTAAAGAGGAGCAACACCATGAAGAGAAGAAGCCAGCAAGCTGATGCATTCAATATTTTTAGTTATGTTTGTTTTATATTATTTTGAACAATATTAGTTGTGTTTTATTTTGTTTATGCTATCCTATGATGGTTATGCTTCCAATGATCATGGTAGGAATGTGCTAGGCATGGAAAGCCTTGGATTTGCTTGCTTCTGTGATGTAGACACACAAGAAGAAACTGACGCAATGGATAGAACTTAAAACAAACTTTATTAAAATTAAAGCAGACAACTAAAACTTGACAAACACAACAAGAAATACTATGAGATTTTAAAGAAATAAAAAAAAAACGCTATCCTCAGACAACCGTCAGAGCAGGTTCCTCACATGCATCGAGTACTAGATTAAATAAGAGAAGTGCATAAGACTAGCAAACCGATGGTCCACCACTGCAAGACTGTCCCAAATGCTTCCAAATCAACCAAGACACGACACCCTAAAGTTGCTTCACTGTTGAGAAGAATGATACAGATTGAGTGGCACTTGCGGAGAGACGAAGAGGTTAGAAACCCGAGAAGAAAGGGTGGAAAGAGCCCGCAGGATTTCCGTAGGGGATGAGAAAAGAAGGGTGGAAAGAGCCCGCAGGATTTCCGAATAAACCCGCAGGTTAATAGCAAATATGCTCACAAATATCAACTACCATCCTTCTCATCATCTTATCATTTTTATAGGCAAAGAAGGGGAAAGCCAAGAGTCACTTTAATTAATCTTCACAAGATTCTAAGCAATATAAGTATTGAAATCTTCCCCATGTGCTTAGAAAATCATCCCAAACCAGAAATCGAAAAAGCATTCACGGGAACCAAGCCTCACGCACGGAACCGAGGAGTCACGGACTCGGGAAGAGTCCCAGGTGCGGAAAACAGCTAATGGCCGGAATACCAAGAGGTAAAGCATGGAAAAACAGCACCTTTTATGCATAGAATTCAGCCATCATTAAAGAGAAAGCCACAGTTTTCCAAGAGGGAAGAAGAAAAGGGGAAGGGGAAGGGACAAGGCCACTCCAAAAGTAAATCTTCATAATGAGGTACCTTTTTGGAATTTAATGAGCTACTAAACTTCAGCTCAACAACTTAAGAGAATGAGCTCAATGCCATATGCTCCAAACAGTCAACCCGTGAACCAACAGTGGCCAAGGACCAATCGAGCCAGCAAACCAAAGGTCTACCAAGCCTTATGCACAATCTATCATGATCATTGGATGCTATTCCATCATTGGATAGCTAAAAAAGAAAAGAAAAGAAAATAGAAAACAAAATATACTATTGTTCAAATAAAATAAAAATACAAAAATTCTTGATAGCATTATTCTGGGTCCACTTCGTCCTTGGGCTGCTTGCTGATTTCGGTTTAGTGTGGTGGCTGCTCTCGGGCGGGCCTTGGTTGCTTGGTGTTGAGCTCAAAAATGTTGGATTCTACTTGGTGTTAGCTCATAAATGTTTGAGCTGAAGTTTAGCTCAATGATTGGAGATTAAATGCACTTCCTGGCTCCTTAAATCAAAAAGGTATGCTTTATTTCAAGCTCATTATTGTGGAGTTTATTGGAGTGGAATTATGCCCCTTCCCCTCCCTTTGCCTTCTCAGTTTTCCCTTGCTAGTTGGTTTCCCGAGCCCTGGCTCTTTGTCTCCTGTGCTGGCTTTTTGGGTCTCTTGCTGGCTGGTTTCCCGTGCCTTGCCTCTGTCTCCTATGCTGGCTTTTCGGGTCTCTTGATGACTGGTTTTCCGTGGACTGTTGGGGGGTATTTTGGTGGCCTCTTCCCTGTTTTTCTGTGCAGTTTTCCTGCTGCAATTTTGTTGTCTTTTGGCCTTCTACTTGGTGACTTTTGGCCTTTCATTTCCCCAATTCTTATTGGATTTGGTTGGAGGTGTTATGGCTATTTTTCTACCTTCTTTTGCCTATAAAAATAAGTTGTTTTGGAGTGGAGAAGATTGTTGAATATTGTGAGCAAAGTTTCTACAAAAACCTGAGAGTTTCTTCTCTTGGAAAAGCTTGTGAGCTTGTTCCACACCCTTTCCTCCTCTCTTTTTCGTCTTGGCTTCTATCATCTTCTTCTCTACGCAAGTTCCACTCCACCTGTATCCTTCTTCTTGAGCTTTGGAAGTGTATGTTGGCTGAAATTTGGAGACATTTACCGAAGGAGTTTGGTAGGACGTTGGACTCTTTTGTAGTGGTGGACCCTCGGTTTGGAAGCCTAAGCACAATTTTATTATATATTCCTACTCTCGTTGCATGTGAGGCTATGAAGCACAGACACGGACACGGCGACATGGATACGACACGACACGGACACAGGACATGTCAGTTATTGAAAATATATGACACAGACACGAGTTGGACACGGTATTATAGTTTTTACATTTAAAAAATAGTTTATAAAAATTAAGTAAATATAATATTAAAAATAATTTGAAAATAATAAGTCATTTAACTAGAATTTGTACTTAAAATGATTAGTATTAGGATGTCGAGAGTCAGGCGTCGATGCCGTTTATCAGTCACCAAGATAGGAGACGAAAATACCTTCACTGCCTAAAAGAAATGAAAATGAGAATATTCAATGATTTGGTATTAAGTGCGGACGTTGATTTGGTGTTGTGGATATGAAATAAGAAATTTAGTTTAAATCCCACAAAATACAAGAAATTATATTTTAAAAAAATCATAAAATATTTAAGATACGTGTGTCGGACACGGACACGTGTGTCCAATTTGTATTTAATATTTTTTTAATCGGACACGTTTTCGACGTGTCTGACACGTGTCGGAGGAGTGTGGGACAAGTGTCGTGTCGGATACAGTGTCGGACACTACACGCCTCTTTGAGGAGAAGTGTCGGTGCATCATAGATGTGAGGAGACCGCTAGACGGTTTTACTGAGGATAGCATTTTATGGTTTTTATTTTATTCTGTTTGATTTGGCTTTTTGTTTCTTCGAAGTTTGTTTGGATGTTTGCTAGCTACATTTGAATTGAGTTTGGTTTAAGTTTTGTCCTGGTGTTCTCCAATTTGTCTCTTCACTCTAGTTTTGCTTGCATCACAAGCTATCCAGCATCATTAAGCGTAAATGGCCACTCTTCAAGCAAGGCTATCATATCGAGGCTCACCTGAACAGGTCATACTAAGATGTCTTCATAAGGAGCCCCAAAAAGTTTCATTCAAGTTTGTTCAATCCATAGAGGCTAGGAGTCGTTCATCTACAGACATTCTCCACAACCAAAGCCACTCAACAGCCATTGGTATCATTATCCCAACGATAATAAACATATGCACCTCAAAGGCTATAGCTACAATCTCTCACATTCATATAATCTTTGGCCTGCTACCACTATCACCAAGGAGAACTCGTCAATTTGCATTCTTGCATTCAAATGTCGAAATCATGCCTGAAATGGACTTGCCATTACATCCAAAAATTTCACCTTCATAAAATCATCTCATATACCAAGACCCAAGGACTCGCCCTCTACACTCACCCATGAAGGCTCACTCAAAGGATTCATAATGAGACCAAGAGTTATATTATAGAAATAGATACATGTGGGGACTAATTGGCTAGGCTAAGTGTCCATGACAACTTATAATAAGTCATATCATCCGCCGCACTTTGTACTTTTTTTATTTTCTAAAGAGTATCATTTCTTATAGCCTTCCAAACCCTAAAAATAAAAGGTCAAGAGGCATATATAAGATTTTTTTAATCTTTCTAAATACTTTTGGCAACACTGTTATTACCAAGTCCCAAGCCCTTGATGAGAAAAAATAGAGGATTGAGTTATGTAGTCAACAGCTAGTGTAAAACTTGTTAAATAATCATAAAATGAATTATTTAATACATTTTGTTAATGCTAGGGCATTCTGTGGAAGCATTGTATAGCTTGAATACAGCATGAAGTGTGCAAGGATAACTAGAATTAGGATAAAACTCAGAATATTGGTTCTCTTACAGGCAATTTAATAAAACTAATAAATATTATCATTCATTTGAAGATAACTATTCTATACATTCAAAAAACAAAATGGGTTTGAGAGAAGGCTAAGAAAATTGATAGTTTATGATTTAAATTATGATATTCAGGTAGAAGTCGTACTAGAAATGGTGTATGTGTGATTATAGATAAGAGTTTAAAGAATAATATTTTAGAAATTAATACAATTGAAGATAGAATCATAGCTTTAAAGATTGTTGTTGATGCTAAAATTATTAAATTTATAAGTGTTTATGCTTCTCAAGTAGGTTTAGATATGTATTCAAAATTAAAAATTTTGAATGACTTAGAAGAATTAACATAAAGGATGCATCTTGAAGAAAGAGTTCTTATTGAAAGAGATTTAAATGGGAATGTTGGTAGAGTGGTAGAAGATTTTAAAAGCATTCATGGTGATATGGGTTTGAAATAACTAATAGAGTTGATAAGATCATATTTAATTTTACTCTAAATTATGATTTGTAATTACTAATACCCTATTTAAGAAAAAATAGGAGCATCTCATCACTTATAAGAATAGATATGCTAAAACTCATATTGATTATTTTTTAATAAAAAAATAAATAGTTTAGATTGCAAAGATTGTAAAGTTATTCCGAGTAAAAGTTTATGTATCTATCATCACTTATTAGTTTAGGGCTTTAGGATAAGTAGGCGGAATATGAAAAAATAAACTAAAATATTGTCCTAGAATTACATGGGGCATTTAAGGAATACTAACAAAAATATATTTGAAAGTAAAATTCAAGATTTTAAGATTTTGATTGTGCATGAGGAAGCTAATATTATGTGCAAAAAATTAGCTAGTAATATTAAGAATGTTGCAAATGATGTACTTGGAATATCTAAAGCAAAAGTTGTTAATAACAAAAATAATTGGTGGTGGAATTAAAATATGTAAGAAAAGATAAAAAATAAAAACTTTGTTATAAAATTTAATTTTGATGATATTCCAATAGAGGTGCTGCTAGAAATTAATTTTGAAGATAAGACTCTCTAAGGATTTAGTTCAAGTAAAGTGCATTACTATGATGCACATACACGGCACGGCAACACAGATAGGACACAACACGGACACGGGACACATCAATCATCGAAAATATAGGACACCGGTTGGACACTGTATTATAATTTTAAAATTTTTAAAAATAGTATAAAATTTTGAATAAGTATACTATTAAAAAAATAGAAATAAGAAATCATTTAACTAGAACTTGTGTTTGAAATGATAAATATTAAGATGTTTAGAGTTGGGCATCGATGCCATGTATCAGGCATCGAGAGAGGAAACGACAATGTTGTTGAGAGTCAGGCATCAATATTATGCAGTAAGTATCGGGCATTGATGTCAAGAGGGCGTTTGTCGTCAATGTTGAGAGGGCATTGAGTCCATGTTAAGACAGCTTCAAACAAAGATGAGTTGTTAAGTTGTGAGTGTAGAAATTACTAAAATCGAGCATCAATGTCAATACAGTATCGGACTTTGATGTTGAGGTGGTTTTGAAATGTCGATGTCTAACGACGTCAGACGTTAATGTTGAGATGACATCGGACAATGTTATAAAAACAAAGTCGTGGCTCGCCAAAACGAAATGAAAATGAGAATATTCGATGAATGGGACATTGAGTGTAGGCAATTGATTTGGTATTATGGATAGGAAATAAGAAATTTAGTTTTTATATTTTAAATAAATGAAAATTTTATACAAGAAATTATATTTAAAAAAACTTTCATAAAGTACTTAAGACACAAGTGTCGAAAAAATATGGATCCAACTTTGGAAATGTAGGATATGTCTTTAGATGTAATATAGACTATTTGGTGAAATTTCAAATAGTTTAGAGTCCAAAGAATGGGAAAAATTAAGACTAGGTCAAGGTGACTTGAACAAATTTGATTAGCCTTTAGAATATTAAGTTAGTGTATTGAGAGGCTGGAAAGGTTATGGTATGTTAACAAAATGTGTAGATGTCGGATCTAGAGTAGATGGTGGAGATGCAAACTGTTTCAAGGGTGATGATGGAGGGAATACCAAAACTAGATTGGAACCCTAGTTGTGGCTAATGGCTTCAAGAGAGATTTTGGACTATTTTTATGGTTGTAGATTGCGGGTAGATACTTTGGAATAATGCTAGGAATACTAAGGAATATGCTATGAATTATTGGGAGAGCGGTCAGCAAGTATAAAAAAGATATCTACGACTTCCACCAAGAAGAACCCAAAAAGAGGGGGAATTGAGGGAATTAGCCACCAAGCTCTCTGCCCTAGAGATTTCACTCTCCAATATTTTTTTTAAAACATTAAAACCTCTATTCTCGTTCATTTCAACAATATTTAAACTATTAAATCAGGTCCTATAATTTAAAATTCAAAATATTGAGGAAAAAATCAAATATAGAGAAGCAAATAAGAAAATGGAATGGAGCCACTCCAATTCTCTTCAAGATTCTCTCCCCACATATGTGACCAGCCCAAACACTTCCAAATCAAACCTAAACCAATTTAAAATAAAAGAATTTCAAAGTGTTCTACATGAAAATTATAAATTAGAGGTTAAAATTTCAACAAAAAAAAAGACTCAAATTTTGAGTACCAAGATTAACTTTTTATTATAATTTTTTTTAGTTCCATATTAAGGCTCTTTATTGATGCTTGCTTGATGATGATATATAGCCTTTGATCCTATGTTGAGCATTTGATATTGATTTTATAGAGGAGCCTTTAAATTAACTTTATGTACTACCTCATTTTGTCTATTGGTGGGTAGGCTTTATTGTGAATTTTGTCACATTATATTATAAGCTTCCCCTCTCATTTGTCCCAAAAGAACAAGAACGTTACCAATGTAAATTCTTAAACTTTAATTTTTAGTCATGAAATTTCAAAGTTGCTGGTAAACTAAAGAAATGAGCCAAAAACATCAATTTGGATCCATGCCTTCCTCCATCTTAGTTGCTTAGCCGATCAAAACAAAGGAAGGGCTTACATTTATTGTTACAGAAACAGTAATTTGTTAGATCAAGGTTACTAATTAAAAAATAAATAAAAAAAGCATCCTCAACTTGCTCTTGGCATTGCATTATTTGTGACAAAAATGCTTCAGACTAGAAACATCGAAAACATGCCACTATTTGTTCGACCAACTGGAAAACATTGAAAACTTGATGACTTCAGTATTGAGTGCCAAACCTCCAGCGTTCATATGAATATAAATTCTGCAGTAAAGTGGCATAGGGAAAGAAAAGTCCTTTTGCCCTAAATTCTAAAGAAACACTGCCATTGATTCATCATTCAGACAAGGATAATCACCGCCTCAAGAAAAACGGGGGAGCTGCCGTAAACCAGTTCCGCAACGAAATTTCATACCCTAAGAAAACTTCGAGGAAAAACAAGAATAATTGATAAATACATGGCAGAGAAAGGGAACTCGAAACCTTTCATAACTCGAAAGCGTCATTTCATTCATTAATGGTAGCTAACGAAGCATGGACAGGAATCTCCAAGGAAGGTAAAAACGGACAGGCAGGCGTAGGCAAGCGTACCTGCGAGGGTCCGGAAGCCATGGATCTCTCCTCCAGCTAGCGGAATCAGAGACGGATCCATTGCCAACAGGAGAAAGATGCCGCCGTAGGAAACCCTAAACGTAAAGAAGCCGACGGAGGGCCGGAGTAGAGCTGACTGCTGAGTAAACCCCTGTCAATTATTTCTCCGTAGGCAGGTCAAAGCGAAAAGCACGCCAATTTCTCGGAGATCAGATAGGTTACCAGCAATTCAAAGCGATTTTCTCCTTCTCATGCTTAGGAAATTATTGTGTTGTCCGGACTCCAATTAAACTTTTAAAAATCGATTAGACACGTGAATATTCAATTAGATTTTTTATTATATTTATGCTTATCAGCTCGCTGACTTGACTCGATTCAGAGATGAAAATTTTTAATTCTTAGGTATTCAAAAGCTTAGAGCTAGGTCATTTTATTTTTTATCCCGCATTTCACAGCTCACTCTTTCTCGCTTCACTACATTCCTTTGGCTTTTTTTTATTTGAAGGGCTACACAAGGCAATTTATTAAAAGAGCTTAATTACAAACTAATCTATCAAATTCCTCATTTAACAAAGAAATAAAGGAGTAAGGAATTTTATTACAGCTAACATCATCCCAAATGAAATCAGAAAAATGAACAAAGTTAGCATATAGATTAGTCAACTTATTACAATTTCTATTTAAAAAAAATAAAATAAAACTTGATTAAAACAATTTAAAAAAGATAAATCCTCCATGGACATAATTTCCTTGCTCGGACACATCTTATTCAGCAAGCTTTGAATGGTTTTGATAACATTATAATCCTTCTATAATGATACCTTTTGCATCAAAAATCCAATCATGTACAACCTTCTTCAAAGAGGTGATAGCTAACATCTCTGGTTGTGATATGTCTTAGTGAAGACCGATGAAACTGAAAGCTAAAAGGAATCTTCCTTTACAATCTCTTACCACCCCCAATATTGACTTATTTGATCTCAATAAAGAGGCATCAATATTAATTTTAATCCATTTGGTAGGAGGAGTGTGCCAAAAGGAATGAGATAGCTAATGAGGCTAATTTGCACCCCATGTTCCAAATACAGATTAAAGTAAAAGAAGCAACAGCCTAGTTAACTGCAATAGAAGCCACAAACAAAAAACCATCTTCCTTCTGCCATGTATAAGCTTGCTCCTGCTCTTCTAAGAAAAAAACACAGTTGAACAATATAAATTCCCAATGAAAGAATCAGCTGTTGATAAATTTTCCAACATATTATTACAATCTTCAAGAGAATTAAAACCCGGCGGCACAGCAAAACCCCATGCTTTAAGTAATTGAAATACATGACAAAGCTTGTCACAACCTACAGCAATATGATCTGCATTTTCCACAATGTTACAACCTCTCGGGCAGACATTGCAATCCAACAACCACATATACTTTAGAAAATCATTAGAAGGAATTGCTTGTTATTTAATCTCCACCAAAATAATTCAACCCAAGGTTTGAGCTTCAGTTATCTAATCTAGCTCCAATAATTGTCTTCACCAAATTCTTCATACTGTTTAGACCAGGACACAATAGTGATTGATTTATCATAATATTTGTAACATAGCTTCAATTCAATTCTATATACATCTGAATAGATCTTCACTGATTTAATAACTTCCACCAATTCTCTACCAAAGTACTTACATAGCTTAACTTCATTATAGTTCCCATTTACTATAAATGCATCCAGATACCTGCATTCTTCATCCATTTCCGCAACATAAGTGGGCCAATTTTGAATACTTTTATCAAGTAGCCATATATCATATAATGCATCCACTTGAGAACCCATAGACACTCTCCATCTAACAATACAAGCGGTGCAAAAATTTATCACCACGTACAAACAAGTGCAAGAACTTGTTGCACCTTTTTTTGTGCTTTTGCTGCATATTCATAGGTATCGATATTGTATTGTGTTCTATTTTAAAAAAACTATGATGTTGTTGTTTGCTTTAAAATTTTTTAATTATGTTTGTTCATTTTAGCCTCGTTTTAACTACTCTTTAAGTGTAATTTCATTATGCATTAGCTTTCATGATATCAACTCATATAATGATTTCTTCAGTTTTCAAAAGTAAGTTGCATAGCTTTAAAATATTTGAGTATATTTTTTTAGTAGCTATTTTCTTTATTCTTTCACTGTGCACTTGCTATTGCGCTTTAACCGCATTTTGAATGCACCTTTTACTATGCTTTAGTTGTGTTTTCACTGCATTTTAGTTGTACTTTCATTGTGCTTTTCCTTATATTTACTACTTTTTTTATTTGTTTGCAGGAAAAGGTTTGAAAATTTATGTATATTAATTCTTTTGTTAATATGGACAGTGAATCAATATTTGTTCTTTATTTTGTTCGTATTAAAATGTATATGGGGATACTAAAGGATCTTTTGAGACCAATATAATTAAATGGAATATCCAAAGTGTCCGTAGAATTTTCAATATTGCATTCCTTCTTTAATATAGCAAGAGCGGAGGAAAAGTACTAGGAAAGTGAATTAAAAGAGTAGCAAAAGCATACTAAATGCACAGTGAATTACACAATATTGTGCTATTTTCTAAAAAAAATTCCTTACAAATTTAATTAATAGGGAAAACACTTACAGTTACATGATCTAAACTAAAAAAAAAATGATTACAATAGAGATTTTCAAACTATGCAATCTAGAATTGAAATTTAAACTTGACGTAGTCGAAAACACTGAATATACATCAAAAGTGTAGTAAAAGCATAGTGAAAGCGCATCCAGAGCATGGTGAAAGCGCATCAAAAGCACAATGAATTACATATTGTATTCTCATTTTCTTTAAAATTTTCCTTACAAAATTAATTCATAGTGAAAACACTTATAATAAAATGATATGAACAAAAAAACTTGAAAATTAAAATTGACCATTGTCTAAACCACTTATTATGAAGCTAAAGTGGAGCAAAAGCACGGTAAAAGCACAGCAAAAGCACAATGAAAGAGTAATGGATTACACATTATATTGAATTTTCTAAAAAAATTCTTACAAATTTAATTCACAGTGAAAATACTTAAGAAAAATGATATGAACTAATAAAATATAAAAATTAAAGTGGACAATTGTCTAAACCCCTAATTACACAGTAAAAGTGTAATAAAAGCGTATCAAAAGCACATTCAAAGTGCAGTGAAAATTCTTCCGAAGTACACTGAAAGAGCAATGAATTACACATTGTGTTGTTAATTTTTAGAAATATTTTCTTACATATTTAATACATAGTGTAAAATCATTACTAGCATGAACTGAAGTAAGAAAAAACTAATTTTATTATAATAAATTTAATAAAAACAACCAAAACTCCAAATTTTTCCTTACCCCATGATCTGACTGAGTAGGTCGAACTCCGCTAGGGGGCACTATCCACTTGGAGCCCCACCACGGGGTGCTGCTTCCTTGGACCCTGACATATTCCCTAAGTATACCAAAAAAAATTATTAGTCATTAAGGATGCAACTCTTTCACCTTCAATTCTTCCTCTTTCTTGTTGTTTGCATACCGCCTTTCATATTTCGCATTCTGTAGGCATATCATCATCTCAAAGAATCAACGTCATCCTCAAAATTATTCTTCATCTACATTAACTCTTCCTCATTTTTTCTTCCTCGGTAGATATAAAAAAATTATTGAGCTAAAATACTATATATTGCAGAGCATTTTGCGATTATTTTCATCTAAAAAAAGAGTGTCAAGCCTAAATCCTAAATTTGAAGGGGATGTTGAAACTTCAGGTCAAGTCGATGGCACTGATAAGATAAAAATTAAAAAATGAAATCCAATTTGAATATCCACATCTTTAAACAGTGTCATGATTTAATTGAAGTCTAGATGTAGAGCTACGTCTGGACTCCGCACATAATAATTTCTCTTCATGCTTAAAGGCTTCACTAATACATTTGTTTTTTCGATGAAAGACTATTTTAGATTATCATTTTTCAATTTGTATTAATGATGTGTTAAAGGATTTTTCAATTCTCCAGCATTATTATGAATGGGCTCTTTAATCTTTTTAAAGATGTTGTTATTAACCACTCTTTTAAAGGTTTCACTTCTAGTGACATTAACATTTCACATTTATTATATATTGATGACCTTTTAATTTTTGGTAAAGCTTCTTATTTTAATGCTAGATCTTTAAAAGCCATTCTTCACTAGCGGTGTAAATGAGTTGAGTTGAGTCGAGTTTTGACCTTATCAATTTTGGCTTGTCAGCCAAAAGGTGAGCTCAAACTTAAGCTCAAAAAGCGAGCTCAACCTCAGCTCATCCTATTGTAAACGAGCTTGAGTCGGCTCGCAAGCTTTCGTCATCTCGTTCCAGCTGCTCTCGATCATCCACACCCATCCTACGCACAAATATACAATCATCTTTCATGCTCGTGCCATGCAACATGCCTCGTGCTAGTTGTCAGCCTTGCACAGGCCGTGAACTCCCTTGAGCCCATCACGTCTGGTCGACGAAGCTCCTTGGTTAGTGAACATCTAAAATGAACGAGCAGGATTTGAAGCAACAAGATTTTAAGAAATTAAGCAGGATTTTTATGAGCATTACTTCTTTTTTTTTTTTTTTTTGAAATTGCATGTGGGATTCGAGCTGGCTCATATGATTGCGAGCCGAGCCTTATTAAGCTCGAACTCAAGGTTATTTAATAAATGTGCTCGAGCTCGGGCTTGAATTTTGAGCTCGATAAGCTTGACTCATAAGCCCATAAATGAGTCAAGCTCGAGCCGGCTCGGCTCACTTACACCCCTATTCTTCACCAATTTGCTTCTTTTGGCTTATGCATGAACCATGCCAAAAGTGTTATTTTACTTTTTAGGAACCTTGTAACTGCTAATTCTATTTGCAATGAACTAAATGTTGACCCCACCTCTATCTCCTTTAAATTCCTGGGTTTGCCTATTTCCTCGGAAAGGCTTTTGTTTTTTTTTATATTTTCAACCCCTTATGCAAAAAAATTGATGCTTTACTTAATTGTCGGAAAGCTAAGACTTTATCTTTTGCTGGTAGAATTTAATATCTGAAATTAAATATTTGTGATACTCTAGATTATTGGATTAAAGGTGTTATTATACCAAAAGCCTATATAAAATACATCAACAAGATTTGTTCTTAATTTTTATATTTTGGCAATGTAAATTTTAAGAAGCTTAATATCCTTTCTTGGAAGGCTGCTTGTCATTCTACAACTTATGGTGCTATTGGGATTCCTACCGTATAATCTTTGTATCATGCTTTTTTTGCACTCTCATTTATCATTTTCCCTATGGTGGTGGACTGTTGATGGATTGGTGGAAGTAGAAATGCATGTCCCACTAGAAACTGCCTCCTCCTAAGGCTTCCAACTACTAAACCTTACTGGGAAAAATTGTCAGTAACATTAAAAATTTCTTTTCCTTAATGGTGACTCATACTAGTAAGTTATCTCTTTGTTAGGATCCATGGTGTAATGGCAAATCATTATTTGAGCATATGGATAATTGTACATCAGATTCTGATTGTGAGCTCTCCTTCCCCTTCCTATCTGTAACTTCATCTTTTCTAACACATGGAACATCCTTGAACATATCCCTTCTCACATCATTTTCTGTTGTCTCCTATATTGCCATTTTATATGGCACTAATTATTGCAAGTGGAATAGATTCTAAAAACCCTACATTTAAGTTCTTCATTATTATTTATCTTTTTCATGTACACTTGGTCTCTTCGCATAAAATGATATGGCACAAGAATTACACAATTAGATACTCCTTTGCTTAGTTGGTTGTTATTAATGAGCTAAAAATAGCCCACCTTCTTAACCACTGAGTCATTATCACTCCCAAAACTTGAAGTCTCCTGAAACTCATGCTCATCTCTTTATTGAATGCAATTTTTCATTCAACATCATCTCTGTTTTACTACCATAGATTGTTTGTTTTCTACTTAGGCCTAAAATTCATCAACTTTTGGATTACATTTTAGAAATTCCACTGATCATCAACCTTATTAATAATCTGTAATATAATATTATTTGTTGTGTTATTTATTGTACATGGAGGAAAATAAATGATAAAAAATTGGGAACAAAATTGAAAGCTACTACTATCATATGCAAAATTAAGAGAGATATTCTTCTTACGATATCTATGAGTAAGAAGTGTGATGAAGAAAAGTAATGCCTTTTTTTAATTCCATCTATTTAGGTTAAGGGTCTTTACTTTCCATGTTTGTTTGGCACTTTTCTTAGTTGAGACTTTTTCTGCAATTCATATGGCTATCAGTTGTTATTATGTGGATTGGAACTATTTCACTATGGAAACCAGGGGTTACTATTTCTTCATGAATTGTTATGATGTTGGATGATGATTTTATTTTGTACTGCATTCAAAGTCCTTGTACCTAACAACACATCTTTTGTTTGGTTATGATGGGAGGGGCTTATGGTGAGCTAATATAAGACTCACTGAGTTTGAAATATGCTTAGGTTTTCTTTAATATAAAATTAATAAATGATGAATTACACAATATACGAGCTGAATTAAGTAGTAAAGTTAAGAGTTGAGTGTCAAATCCACTAATGGGGGTTGTGGAGTTAACTTTGTAATTGTATAAAAATTTTGGGCTCTATCACCCCTAAATAATGCTTAGCTTTTCTTGATATAAATAATAGCATATCACACTTAATATACGCAAGTATATGTGCCAAATTAAGTAATAAAGTGATAGAGTTGAGTGTCGAACCCACGAGGAATTACGCATTACTTACAACAAACTACAATTGTTTACTTTAATTGCAATAAGTATCATATTGAAATAAAAAAATGATATTTTTAGAAATTCTATCAATGAATAAAATAGTAAAAGTATTTGATACAATATTTAATAAAAGTATTTTGGATTGATGAGTATAAATTGTATATCTTTCCTAAGAAGAATCTTCAAAGTAATGTGATTTAGAGCATATACATTCTTAGATCTTTATTGAGCTTATAGGGATGTAAATGATATCTGCTAATCTCTTACAGTTATAATATCTCCTTAAGAATCTAGGATATTTTACATCCTATATCTAGGCATGAAAACATCATATCCCAATATTCTTAGTTGTTCTTGTGTTCCTTTACCGAGGCTATACATCACACTATATTTTAACTATATATATGACCACTATATGCTTTAAATAAAGAGTGAGATAATATTAAAAAGTTCTTTTAACAGTTATAAAATAAGAATCTTCATTTATACTTAACATACACTTTATATCAACACCCTAAAATTAGAGAATTAGCCAAACATATAATGAATAACTAGCAAATTCATTTTAATTAAACTTATGGAAGAATGAAAAATATAAGAGAGTGATATTACCAAGAATGATCAAAGTATCTCCTCTAAACTAAATTGCTTCAATAAATACATGTTAAACACTCATAATGATAGTATTTTGTACTTCCCTTGTCTCCCTTAGACTTTTCTCTAAGAGGAATCTAGAGAAGTACTTTAAAAATAATGATTTACACAAGTGACTGAACTCCCTTATAAACATGGCATCACAACTATTAATGAAAAAATAGAAAAAGGCAACCGGCACTATGACACCCATGAAATAAACGAACACCTTAGTGCTGAAGCTTTAACACCACCACGATGCTTATGTATGTGGATTGTTACTTAGTGAATAGTCGCATCTCTTTAGTGATATAATATGGCCCTTGAAAGTTACACCTTCAATGCCATGACACTATGGACATTTGAGTGTTGCAGCACCCAAATGCAAAAAATGGTGGCAATGCGTGATAAATTTTGGCACCATGACATTTAAAAATAAAGAATATGGTGTTGTCATGCTAACTTTCTAATGTTATAGAGCTAACAATACTATAGTGTTATTCTTGTTATCATTACATCACTTTTAAATAAAAAACTCGGCACCGCCATGTCATAATTGGAGCACATCGGCGGTACTGAATGAAGCATTGCGACATTATTTCATCTGATGTCGTGGCGTTATTGACTACTTATTTTTTAACATATTTTAATTTTTCTAGCATAAAAATAACTAAAATAGTATATTTTTACTAAAAATAAAATGCATAAAATAATTATGTAATTTACACTTATCACCCACGAGGAAGTGTTCTACTAAATTAGAATAAAACTACTATTTATTACTCTATTTCCATAAATTTTACCTACTAAAATAAAAAATATATTGTTTATGACCATTGAATGAAAATATAAGTAAAAAAAGTTAATACTAATGACATAAGGTGTTTTGGACTAATGAGTGCAAATTACATAGCTTTCTAAATGTGACTTTTAATTATAGATTTGGATCATAACATGTGCATCTCTAGATCTTAGTCGAGCTTACATGGGTGAGAAGGAAGTTCGCTAACCTTCTTATAGTTTTACTATCTCCATAGAACTTAGACAATTCAAAATATCATATGTACTCTAGTCATGTCAACATTCCATTTCAATTCTCCTAATTATTCCAGCATTCCTCCATCAAGGCAATGCCTCACACTAAATTTTAACTACAAACATAACCATTGCATATATATTAAGTTAAGAATAAGAGATATTGAAAATATCAATACTTTTATTAAAGCACAATAGTCTACAATAATAGATAATATACTTTTTATATCATCAGTCCAAAATAAGAGATATAGATAGACATGAAAAAAAAATAATAAGCAAACTCATATTCATTTTATTCGTAGAAGAATAAAGTATAAGTGAATTAGTAAGAAGTTTATCACCATGAAGGATTGAAAGATCTTCTCCACACTCCTTTCTCCAACAAAAGAGATCCTTATATAAACACAATCTAAAATCTCTCAAATAAAGTATCTTACACTTCTTTAGCGTCCCTTAGACTTTATTCTAAGGATGCACTAAAGAAACACACTGATAAATATATAATTTTCACTCAAGTGATGGAACTTCACAAGTAATATAACTAAAAACTATTTATAAAAAGTATAGGATCAGACTCAAGCATTGTGGCACTGGACAAGGTGGCGCTGCACTGGTGAAAAATGAACTAGCTCCTCGGTGTTGTAATGTTGGCTCAAGTGTAGCACTACCTGACGTGGCATGATTTCTGTATTAAACAATGCATCTTTTTATTGAAATGGCATGACACTTGAAACTAATAACTACTCCACTACGATGCTGCATAAATTTGAGCATTGCAATGTTGTGATGCTGGTGCTTCTAAGTGAATTGTTTTGAGACACATAATTATGTTGCGGTGCTTCTACGTCAATTTTTGGTGCAACAACGTGATTTTGGGTGTAGTAGTACTGTAATGCATTGTGGCGCTAATATTTATGACACCTCAGCTCTAAAAAAATAGAGAGGGTCAGCATCATCACTTCTAAATCTAGCGCTTAAGCGTTCATCAAGTTGGCGTTGCGGTGTTATATTTGATGGCACTATGTCGATGTCCAACACTTATAATTTTTTTGCTTTTTCATGTACATTTTCCATACAAACACAACCAAAATAATTTTTTTTCTTAATTTTAAATAATTAAAATAGTATAAAATTTATACTTATCAAATTCCCCTCTGCTTAAACTCTTGCTTATCCTCAAGCAATAGTTAAAATTCCCTCTTAATTAATTTAACAGCTAAAATAAAAATTGATAATTGAAAATTACTAAAATATAAGACAATACATTACTAACTAGAAGTAATTTGGAATGAATAAAGTTATAATTTTAATTTGAAAAATCCTAATAATTTTCCTAATCAATCACTCTTACTATTGCTTATTTTGAATTTTTCTGCTATAAATTTAAGTATAACATTGACTACTAAATTTGAAATGAATAATGTAGCTTATGGATTATGCTTGTAATTAAATCAAAAATTTATTAGTTCACCATCACATGTACTAGTTCATTTACCTTATCCCTTTTTATTTTACGTATAAGATTACATTTGGACCTTAAGTCTTTAACTGATTCCAATCTTTAAATGAACTTATCTTTTTTCATTTGTTTTAATAAAATGTCTATTTTGAAATTTTCACTTTTTTAATCTTTTCATACTTGTGGAGTACAAAATTAATAATTTTGAATATCACTTTTGTTTTTCATCCTTTTGTAACCTATATTATTTAAATGTAAGGATTTAGTAAGATCACTATTTCTAATTTCAAGTTTACTATGATCTTTTGAATTTAAGTTATATTCACATCTATTCATTAAACTTAATGATTCATTTTTCTATTCAGGGGTCAAGATATCCTACGGGATAGTGTAGTCATACCCTTTGTATTCTAAACCCTGCTCGTAACACCCTTTCGAAGACCCATAGATTTCGAGAGACCATGGTGAGACTGGTTTCTCTCTCCATCTTTGGATTCTATATTTTTCTCTTTTGTGTGTACTCTGGCTTTGGTGCTCCTTAGTTAGATTTTTCTCTTCTTAGCATTTAGGCTACTCCACCCTCTCTTTTCCTAATCTTTCTCGTGGTATCGTCTTTTGCTAATTATTGTTTTTTTATTGGCAGATAGTACCATGACTTAATTTGGTTCTTGAGTTACTTTCTCTTTCAACTTAGATTTGTGGGTGACACTTCTTGAGTCCCTGATGTCGAGCCTTCCTATGGGGGGATTACATAAACTATCTTACTCTTGGCGAATCGAACCCCTGTGAGGCTGTCTCCTTTTCTCCCCATAGTGGAGAGGTCACACTATCATGCGCCCTTTAGTTCATCTAGTTCATCGGTAGCTAGCCCGGGTACCTGTTCATCTTGCTCCCATTCGTGCGCAGCCAGTATGCCTGTGGCTATGCAACCAATGCCTAGGCTAGTACCTATTCAAGTTCGTTGTCCGATAGACAAGCAACTAGTGCCTGTAGTACCAGTTGTCTAGATGGATCCAACCCCTCAATGCGGGTAGCTGGCAGTTCCACTTCATGCTGCTCTGATGGAGGATATGGGCTCTTGGGCTTCCCCTCCTTCCTTTTCAAGGAAGAGGGGTACCCAAACTGAGCTTCCTTCACCTTTTTCTACTTGTCGAGTTTTTGTTTTTGCCTAGATTTTTTACGCCGAGACTTTTGGGAAGACCCTAACATTTCCTCTAGTAGCTCCTTTTCTTTTATCGTTTATTAGTTGGTCTAGATGTAGTGCCTTCCTCACCTCCAACTTTAGGAGAAGGGCCCGAAGGAATAGGAATAATAGGTTGTGGCTAGCAGCATCTAAGGAAGCACTATACTAGATGGCATATTTTATGGCTCGTTAGCCAATGTAGTAGAGGGTGATTCCTTATAGTGGGATCCATGCCGATCGAAAATTCCTAGAGTTCTTGAGGTTTTTATCACTCCTAAGATCGAAATAGTTCATGGATGATACTTCTATCTACTAGTGCATAGTGGTGATAAGGAGGAAAATATTTATATTATGGTGACACCTCCTGCCATTACTATTCTTCCTTGCACTAGAGTTTCCAGGGTCAGTACTACTATAGCCCTCGCTCTGAGGATCAGGAGTATTATCCGCTCAGCACATGGTAGAGGTCATGTTAGTGAGGATATGTTACTTTATTATATATCTTAGGTACATGCTCAGTACCAGTGAAAGTTTGACATATAGAGTTACATGTGACAGAGAGTACAACCACCACGTTAATAGTAGTCTAGGGAAGTTACGATAGTTAGACCCCAGGTGGATAGTTGTACGTTAGACGTCACCCAAATTATTATGGATGTTTCTCGGGATCTAGTCTGACCTTAGCTCAGTTCCATTATTATTCCCCATCCACATCCAGGTATTCCTACTTGGTCCCATTATAGTAGATGAGTATGGAGATGTCGACACGTAGATTGACATGTCGAGGCAATGCAGATAGTTATGGCAGCTCAGTAGTTAGATACAGTACACCCTTCAAGATCAGTAGTAGTACCGGTGATTTTTCATACTCCAACAAATGGTGAGGATGTTGTTCATCTAGACAGTTCTCCAGCTCAATTGGAGTCAGCTCCTGCTCCTGATCCCCATATGATTTCTTCCCCTATGGGAATGTATATTGATGCCCTTTATCAGACCTTCTCCAGGGATGAATTCCTTATAGAAGAGTTAGATGAGGATATCACCGTCCACCATATGTGTTTTATTATGAGGAGGGGTGTGTTGTAATATTCATAAATTTATGAATATAAGCTTCTGTTGAGTAGTGAGAGAGGCGATTAGTGCATTGTGGGGTCCACTTCTTTTTATCTTTATCCTTGTGTGGAAATTATGCAAGACATAAAAAAAAAAAAGAAATCCCATAAAATGGCTAAGATTTAATTCAGCAATTTAGTTATTTTAGTGTGGGCAATCCCTTATCTCTTCCAAGAAGTCATGCAAGCAACCAGGAATTCCGCTGCAATCAGTGGAAATTTTGTCGTGGAGATTGGCTCGGTGCTGTGCATAGGAAGAAATCAGAAGTGCTGGGCATAGGCAAAACTTCAGCACAGTAACCTGTAGGGGGAATTCAGCTTAGTTCAATGGGGAAATTCAACATAGTATCCTAATAGCAAGATCGGCTCAAGGAAGGGATTAGTAGCAAAGAAAAAATCCATTGAGAACTGTGTAGTGTGAGAGCGCCATTGACTTGAAGGAATAACAATGAGCAATTGATTTTAGAAAATAGTGATCGTGTAAGAGGAAGTTGTGATAAAGGAAGAATTTTAAAGTAACTATGTAAGTAATTTGTGTTTATTCAGTATTAGTGTTGTCTTATAGATTTGCTAATATTCATAAAGCATTATAAATCAATTGTGTAGGAATTCATCGGTTGCATGAGGAGGGAATCTAATTTTGAGGTAAGCTATTTTATGCAAATCAAATGTATGATTTATGGAAGTTATAAAAAAATTTAGAATTTAATTGTATAGGCTACTTATAAAAGGAATAGTGCGTGGTGGATGAATTAAAGAAACAGATCTTCAAGGAGGTAAGTGATGCAAGTATTATTCAAATTATATATATTATCATTAGACATGTACGATACTTTTAATGGCACTTTTGAAAAGTAGTCATAAAAGTAGATGATTTGATATTATGCATGTTTGATGAACCTTTTGTGAAAGGCCTAAAAAAAGATATACCTATAAGTTTCCAAGTATGATTAACCACTTACATAAATTAATTATATGAGTTTAAATCAAGGTTAATTATATTTATTTAAATAATTTTCTTATTGATAATGTTTTAGAAATATGTCCTTTTCTTTATTTATTAGATGCATATTCATGATATACAAATGATGATATGAATGATTATGGAAGCATGTGGAAAATATGAAATTTGAAAATATAAAATGTATTGAATATCAATTTAAAGTAAAATTTGGCTATATGATGTATGACTTACAAGTGTAGTCAGGATAAAAGGGTTCCCAAACATGTGACTACATTTTAAGTCGGGCAAAAGGGACCCCAAGAAATGAGACATGCATAGCAGGTGGGGCAAAAGGGACCTCTATGTAATTCAATGACGATAATGTCAGGTTTACCTGGGCTCCATTGAATATGTTTATGAAAGAGTAACCAGACTTTTATTAAAAAAAATGATATTTAATATGGATTTAAGAGAAAATGAAGGTTAATATCAATTGAGATTTTATGAAATTTTCTCAAGTAGTTTAACTTTTATTCATGTTATTTTATGTTATGAATTTTATAATCATTCAAATTAAATGGTATTTAAATTTGCATCACTTATTGAGCCTCATAGCTCACGAGTATTATCTTACTAGCTGTTGTTACAAGAAAAGAAAATGAGAAGATCATAGCAGATTAATTTAACAAGTATTTCATATGTTATGTTATGTTAGTGTTTCTCTTTGTATGAACTCTAAACTAGGTATGTAAACTTCCCTGTGATTTATTACCTTTGGATTTTTATAGTGTCTCTATAAGTATCGTATGTTGAAATTTTAAAGTTATTAGTTGCTTCAGTTTGATGAAATGTATGAAACTGATCTATTTGAAGTTTTATAAAGATTATCAAATGTTGAAAAGCATTGTATAATCAACTAATAATAGGTCTATGTTAGTAATACTTCTTGTACCATTAAGGAGTACTATGGGGTGTTACATGTGTTAGACAAGCAAAGAGAGTTAGATGAAGGCATTGAGGAGAATGGTAGGCTGACATGCCTTTCACCTCAACAAAGAGTGGACCTCCTTAGTCTGTAGATATAGAAGCTATAATTTTACAGTTGTATAATTATATAACTGAGATGGCTAGAGTCATAGTGGCAATGATCACCCATTTCACAACATTTGGAACTATACCCTGGGTTATGTATATAGGTACTCCTTATACGTCCAAAGATGATCTGGTAGTACCATATATGTTAGTGATAAAGCCAGTGAGAGTAGACAGGGTCCATAAGATAGTTCAGTAGCTCCATCAGTAGTGACCTTAAGTGTTCTAGTACAAAGTTAGCTAGTGCAATTATATCCTTGCCAGATTAAGGATATGATTACACAGAGTATTGAATAGGCTATCTCTTCTAGAAAGTCTGGAGATTCAGTCAGTAGAGGTCGTCCGTACACTATAGATTATAAGTGGGAGCCATACCATACGGGGTTTTTCCCTCCATATTATTGTCTATTTGATGGGTTGGGGAACCCAAGGTAGCATGTATATCAGTATTGGGCCATATTTTGTAATATTGGAGAGAACGACACACTGATGTTGAGGTTATTTATTAGCAGTTTGATTGGGGTGGCATTATAGTGGTATGTTGATCTCCCCATTAATTTGGCGCGTACATTTATAGAGCTTAAGTAGTTATTTATTCAGAGGTTTATTAGTACAGAGTATCAGGTGATAGTTGGTGAGGTTGTAGTGAGCAGATAACGCCCACATGAGTCTCTACCTAATTACCTGTTAGGTGGAGAAACTTTAGTCTTTAGTGTAAGCCTTAGTTGCATAAGTAGCATGTAGTTAAGATTATGTTTAAGAATATCGATGGTCTTATCACTCCATACCTAAAGGATTTTATTATTTGAAACTTTCAGAAGCTACTAACTAAGGTCACTAGCTTACAAGGCATTGTACCCGCTGTAATCCCTCTTAAGACTGAGAGTTAACCCCCGCATAGACCTCAGAAGGAGTTTTTAGGGGCACCACCTCCAAGGAAGGTGAAGGATCACAGTACTTTTGAGTCTCAGGATAAGGGCAAGAGGCCCATGGTCCGTTCAATACCATAACGGCTACCACCACCTCGGCCATAGGTACAACCACAATCACATATATAGCCATAAATATAGGTACAACCACCTGTATAGTTTCAGACATGACTATAGACTCAACAACATTTTAGAACCTCCCATATAACTCCAGAGAGTTAGCAGAATTTATAGGAAAAGTTTAGCAAGGAATATCCCTTTAAGAGGGAAAGTGTACGGAAGATTTTTAAGTTCTTTGTTATGAAGAATATTCTAACATTCTCAATGAACATGAGAGTGGAAGAGGAAAGTTAGATAGAGCATCCATTGTATTGTCTAGTCCACAAGCATATTAGGCATGCCCTTAAAGATTATTATGTATTCAAAGATAGGGTGGAGAGCATCATGGTTATAAGGAAGATTCACTTATAAGATAGTGATTTAGTGCATCCTCGAGATAAGGTGGCATAGATCGTTCATATGGTTACAAGTTCTAGTTAGTGTAACAGTTAGTTTGATGTTCAGAGTAGTGATAGCAGAACTCCCCTTAGTTTTAGGGGAGAGTGGCAGCTTACACTCTCTCACAAGATAAGGGGTATAAAAAAAAGGCAGTATAGAGTTCAGAGGCAGTTGAGAGGAGGGCTTTACAGGCCAAGTCAGCAATAACTAGTTTATTTTTTTCCTATTTCTCCTTCTTCCATAATAGTGTCTACTAGGCACACTTCTTTTCTTTCACGTACTAAAAAGATGTATGAGAGAGAAATTTGTTGTAACTTCACAAAGTAAGATGGGACCCCTTCCGTACTTATGCTACATATTTCCTTCTCCCTTCTATTGATTATGAATCAATGGAAGAAGATGATTCTGGCAATATTCGATCTCTTGCTCCTTTTAGTTATACTTTTTTTAGCTATAGTTCTTCTTATATTTTATATATTTATGGTAATGATAATAATCCCTCGTATATAAAAGGGTTTTAGTATGAGGAAGAACCTAGGTTTACATTCCTAAGGGTGGTTATTTTATGGATTCTAGAGATAAGTCTAAGAACACTCCCCAATTATCACTCTCTATAGAGTCAATTCAAGACATGACCTCTAAACCTAATGAGTGTTCTGTTGAGCTTGACTCAGTGCAGAATATCCAATTGCGTTCAGGCAAGGTACTTCCACCTAAAATGGCTAAGAGTAATAAAAAAATAATAAAAATATCATTACCTAACAGGACAATCCTATTCCCCCTCCTCAAGCACAAGCTAAGGAGAAAATAAAATGCACTTAGTTGGATGTTGATTATAATATGTTCGCTCATTTGAGGAAGATTCCTTCCCTTCTCAATGTCTATGATGTACTCATGAAGTATTTTGACTTGAGATAGACTTTGGTGAAAGCTCTACTAGAATAAGAGTCATATCAAGCCTTCTTTTTCACTGAGTCTATTAAGGATGCACGCAATTTAAGAGAGATGTCATGTATTAACTTTTCAGATAAGGATCTCAGTGTAAGAACTTTTGAGCACAATTGTCCCTTGTATGTCACTTCTAGAGTTAATGTTTATGAGTTGAATGGGGTCCTCATTGACCAAGGAGCTTCAACCAGTATCCTTAATCAGCTACTCTGTAAAGTCTCTCCCTTGGTCACTTGAAGCTTACTTCATATAAATACATGCTAAAGGGCTTCACTGACCGAGGCCAGCATACTCTGGGATCTATTACCTTGCCTTTACATTTTAGAAATCTCCTAACTGACACAAAGTTCCATGTTATAGAAGCATATACCTCATACAAGGCTCTCTTAGGAAGGCCTTAGATTCATGAGAATGAGATGGTGCCCTCTATATTGTATCAATGCATGAACTATATGAGGAATGATGTGGAGTATTCCATTCCTAAGGATACTCAACCTTTTACCATACATGAGGTCACTATTTATCATAATGCTCAGAATTACATGCCTTAGAAGGCTCATAGACCTCCCTCTATACAATTTCCAGAGAGACCTACTAGCATTATGCATGGTCTTATATAGCTACTTACATAGGGTCCTATATAACCACTAGTGCAAGATCCATCACAGGTTTGTACTGAGGTAGATGTTTCCACTATAGATCATATTGGATATTCCTTTAAGTTTACATTTGGGCATAATGTTCTCCCTAGTTGAGGTAGGGGATGGCATGGTAGAGTCCGAGGTAGAGATTCAGATCACCCCACGAGAATCTTTGATACTTGAGTTCCTCCTCCCTTAGATCTTTATTCTTCCTCTTTGACTATCGAGTAGGACTCCTTCAATAATGAGATGATTGATGCTCCTTATCATTCAGTTCCCTCATAGAACTTTAGTGTTGATGATTATAGTTCCTATCATATATTTCGTAGGTATATGATTCCTCAAGGTGGCCTAGTTATTGATAATGGCTCAGACAAAAATTTAGATGTCAAATATCAGACTATTGGCTGACAATCCTTTTCTCATCAAGTATATGGGATGAGAGTCTAGGAATCCAATATTCATCCTTCCCCCACACCTTCCACTAATGTCTTTGATCCACTACACTTTGACAGTAAATCTTTGCATGAGTTGCATACTTTTTATGTACCACGACAGCCTGGTGGGCATGCATCATTATTTTATGGTGTAGGTGTCCCACAAGGAACCAATATATTAGGTCATGTAGAATCCATTATGGAGAATGAGGTCACGCATGTCCCTCGGTACATTTTTGCTTTCATGGATAGCTGTGTTGAGGGAGGTGTTGTCCCTTTGAATTGGTCTAATTAATAAGCTCTATAGTTAGCCCGTATTTGGCAAACTAATCTACCTCAGACTCAGTAGGGTATAGGCTATTTTGAGAAAGATCAGTTTCCTTTCGCCAACATCCTATCCATTTATTTACATCTTAGATAATGAAGACCCTAATGATATTGAGGACAAGGTCCTTAATGCTCCATGTGAATTTGAAGACGGCATTAGTTCTGTCATGGATGAATTATGTGAAGTTAATTTGGGCACTGAATCGGATCCTTGACCCATCTTTAATAGTGCTTTGCTATCTGAGTTAGAAGCCTTATAATATATCGATCTCATATCTGGGTTTAGAGATTATTTTGCTTAAAACTATATTGAGATGCTTGATTTAGATCTAGAAGTAGCGGTCCATAAGTTAACCATTCGATCTGATGTAGTCCCTACTAAATATTCACTTCATCAGATGAGGTTCGAGATTGAGCAACAAGTAATCATTGAGACTAAGAATCTAATACAAGCTTGTTTCATTTGTGAAGAGAAGTATCCTACTTGACTTTCCAATATTATTCCACTTTAAAAGAATAGTTGTTAGATTCGTATATGTATCGACTTCCATGATTTAAATAAGGCATATCCTAAAAATGATTTCTCTTTTCCCATCCCCAAACTCATGGTATATATTACTTCATCCCATAGCATATTCTCCTTTATGGATAGTTCATCTAGTTAAAATTAAATAAAGATGGATCATGAGGATGAAAAATTTACTGCTTTTTGCACCCTTGTTTATGTATATTGTTATAAGTTGATGCCCTTCGGACTCCAGAATGTTGGAGCCACCTATCAACATGCCATGACTATCATTTTGATGAGCTAATTCATGAGCAGGTTGAGTGTTATGTAGATAACCTCATGGTCAAGGTAAGGTCCGTAAAGATCACATTCAAGATCTATGAATCATTTTTTAGTGCTTGTATAAGCATAATTTAAAGATAGATTCTTTAAAGTGTGTATTTGGCATTACTGCGGAGAAGTTCCTTAGTTTTATTATCTTCTATCATGGCATTAAGATTGGCCCCTCCATAATCAAGGCTATAGTGGACTTAAAACACCCAAAGAGTCTTACATAATTGTGATATTTTATGATAAGCTTACTTTTTTATGGAGATTTATCTACAAACTTGCTGGTAGATGTCATCACTTTGCTTCTCTTGGGAAGAATGATGCTTACTTTCATTGGGATAAACACTATCAGGAGGCGTTTAAGAGCATAAAGTGCTACTTGATGAGTCCCCTTGTGTTAGCTACAGTAATCCCTGATCGATTGTTAATTTTTGACACTAAAGCCTTGGACGAGTCGCTTGGTGCACTTTTAGCTCAAGAGAACGAGGAAGACAAAGAAAATGTCTTATATTACCTAAGCAAATGTTTGATTCCTACATAGCTAAAATACATGATAGTTAACAACAGTGTTTGGCTTTGATCTTTGATGTGCAAATTCTTAGACACTATATGCTTTCACACAAGATCAACCTCATTTCTCTAGTCAACCCTTTATAGTATTTGATGACCATCCAACCCTCTTAGGTCACCTAGCACATTGGTTCATGATCTTGCTGCAATTTTACTTTACCTTTGTCCCTTAACGGACCGTCAAAGCATATACTCTAGCTGATTTCCATGCAGCTCACCCAATCCCTACATATTTCCCACTCAATGATGATTTGTTTGATGAATTAGTCATGAGTGCAGAAGAACAGGAGTCCCTTACTTAGGAGTTTTAATTTGATGGCACCTGCTCCATCAAATCACTACGTGCTCATGTAACTCCCGTGGTTAGGGTATATTTTCCATCATTTTTGTATCCTCTAAAGGCCACACCCTTCATTACTCTTACAGTCTATCAAAATCTCATACTAATAATGAAGTTCTAATTTTAGAACTTTAGTTGGCCATTCAGATGAATATTCCATGGGTAAAAAATCTTTAGATATTCCCAATTAATTATTAATCAAGTAGCTAGAAACTTTAAAGTTCTTAAACATGAGCTCTTACCTTATCACAATAGTGCAATGGAGCTCTAGTGTCTAATCCCTGAAGTAACTTTGGCTAGAATCCCTCGTTCTAAGAATGGTAGAGTGGATGCATTAACTAAATTTGTGAAGGACTTGGTTGACCACCCTGGAAAACCAGTGTCTATTATTTTTTTGTATAATCAAATCTTATGCCCTGTAGATTTGTCTTCTCCTAATCAGACCCTTACAGTGTTTGCTATTGATGTAGATCAGATTGGAGAGTCTCCTTTATTGAATATTTAAAGCATGGTAGACTTTCAGATGATCGCTCTATTTCCACTTTAATTAGGAAGAGAGCTTTATTATTTACCTATGTGAATGATATTTTGTATTGACACTCTTTTGACCAAATGTAGTTGTGTTGCTCCAATAATGAGGAGGTTTACAAGGTCATGGGTGAGATATATGAGGGGCTTTGTGGTGCTCATCAGTACATGCCTAAGATGAATTTCAAAATTAAATGTCTCATTATTATTGGCCAACTATGATCCCTGATTGTATGGAGCACGCTAAAAATGCCATCAATGCCAGATTCATAGTATAGTTATCCACCAACCTCCAAATCCGTTGAACTTCACTATGTCTTCTTGGCCATTTGAGATTTGGGGTATGGATGTAGTGGGTGCTATTGGCCTCCTTCTTCTAAGGGTCATAGGTTTATTCTGGCTATCACTAATTACTTCTCTAAGTGGGCAGAGGTTGTCCCACTTGAGGAGGTTAAATCAGAGGATGTGACGTGCTTCTTTCAGGATCACATTGTCTACCATTTTGGTGTTATGAGCCATATAATTTATAATAACAGCCCATCATTTAGAAGAAGCAAATTTGCTAGATTTACCCATCGTCATAACATAAATTGGTGTTATTTCTCTATTTACTATCCTAGAGCTAATGGTTTGGCTAAGACCTTTAATAAAACCTTAGTCCAGTTAAAGAGGAAAATATTTTTGACAAATAAATGAGAATGACATGATAAATTGCATGAAGTATTGTGGGATTATAGGACCACTTAGCGTACTCCTACGTAATCCATCCATATGCTTTAGCCTTTGGGGTTGAAGTCATCCTCCCACTTGAGGTTGAGCTTTATTTATTACGTGTGAAGGTTAGCCATAATCTTTCTCATAAGGATAATGACTAAATATGCTTTGAAGAACTTGATGGTTTAGAAGAGCTTCGTCTATAAGCTCTTCAGAACCTTATGTTAAATCTGGCCCATATGACACGGGTACATGATCACCTTGTTCGACCCTGTGCTTTTCGGGTCGTTGATTTAGTGCTTATATTACATATGTTACAACTTGAGCTTATGAGTTTATGTTTTTTAATGATAACAAATATTATGGTTCACTTTCTGTTGCCTATATGTACATGAATTTTATGTTTATTTGTGTGTGTAATAACGTTTCAGGACTATGGTGCACCACTCAAGGCTCAAGATTTGGGAGAACTGTTTTACTTGTAATTCTCACAGATGTAATTTTTTATTTCTTGAGTCATGTTTTGTAAGGATGCTTGCTTGCTTTGTAACCTTGCACACACACACTTGAGAATTTTTCTGTCTAATTTAGAGTTTATTGTTTTTTGTCACATCATCCGGGACGATCAGTACATCATCCTGGACGATCTATAAAAAAAACCTGATTAGTGCATCTTAGCCATTGCAACCGTCATATCACATCGTTCTGGACGATTTTGTATCGGCCAGGACGATAGGCTCAAAATAGAAAGAATCAGCCGCCAGATCTATTTACGAATTAGTTATTTTTGGACATCATCCAGGGCATCGTCTAGGATGAACCTGCACAATTTTTTCTAAATTAATCTGGTATTTAAAAAAAGTAATTAAGACTTGATTGCATGATCAAATCGTCCTGGACGATCGCAGGATCGGTCAGGACGATATGCTGGACGATTGGACATCGGACAGCTCGTATTCAGAGTGATGTTCAGGACAATATTCCACGATTTGTACTAATTGTCCAGGATGATATATTATCGCCCGGGATAATATGAATAAATTTCTTCTGATCATCCTAAATCGTCTTGTCTGGTTGAGCTTAATTTGCACTGATCATACATGACGATATTCATATCCTCCTGGACAATAATGTTGGTAAGTTGTAATTAATGAGCTCATTTGGAGCTCTTCTATTTAAGCTTTGACAAAGTCTTTGTGAGTGTCTTTGGCAGCCATTGAGGCTTCATTCTTTTGGAGGGAACTTGAAGAGAGAGCTTGAAAGGGAGAGAGGAAAGGGTGGAGTTTGAGAGAGAGAGAAGATCCTTGGAGGGGGTTTCAAGAGAGTGTGGAGGGGGATTCCACACGGTTGCTCCGGCAAGCTTGCACCTTAGTACCACCAGTTTCAAGGCTTATTTTGAGGGAAGTTCTGGGAAGAAGAATATCTCTTTGGTGTCAAAGGACCCGGCTACTTCGCCGTACTTGGGAAGGTGGAAGTGATTTTGTAAGGGCTTCTCCACCTAGTTGTGGGGGATAAAGGAGAGACACTTAGTTTAATGCAATACCCGGAGGGCACCTCCAGGGAGTGGACGTAGGTCAAGGTTTGACCGAACCACTATAAATCTGGTGTGTTCTTTCCTTTATTATTTCCGCATTGTATTTTTTTTTGTGGTGAATTTTGGTTTGGTTTGAGTTTTGTTTTAAAGAATTTTTATAACACAAATTCACCTCTCTCTTGGTTAGCCTTGGGCTAGTTCATAAGGGGTCGAACATCCCAAACAGACTTTCAATATAGGCCTATCATCTTGCATCATCATCATGGTGGTAACTTTGAGCCTATTTGGGAAGGGCCATATATTGTAGAACGAGTATATGAAGGCAGCGCTTACTTGTTAGTATATGTGAATGGTGTTCATCCTATGCCTATCATCAATTATCAATATTTGAAAAAGTACTATGCTTAAGTTTGCACATAGTGGGGGCATCTCCTCGTCACTTATAAGCATCCCTTTATACAGATATCGCTTTAGAGGATTCCACCTACTTTTTGGTAGTCCATGACTAAGGCAAGTTTTACTCTATAACATGATGTTCATCATGCAAAGTAAGATGTTGTCCTTAGGAGTGATACAAAAATATGATGTAGGGATATTTGTGCTTATATCCATGCACACCAATAACCTTGGTGTTATTGCACAGAACCTTTACTTTATCCCCCCTCTGAGGGTTCACTTTCCCCAATTTCACTCACCACCTTGAGTGTGGTCTAAGTTATCAAAACTAATCTTCATGATTCTTTAGGTTTTTTTTTTTAATTCCCTAATGTGAGTAATATGAATTTTGTATATTCAAGTTATATGATTCATTTAGCTCACTATAGACTCATGAAATTTAGATACCTTTGAGCTTACTATGAGTGTTAGCTCTCCAGTTTCACTTGTCACCCTCAAGTATGGTCTGGGATATCAAAATCATTCATTCAGATCCCTTATGGAGTGTGATACTGTGTTTATACCAAAACTATGCTAGTAAGGTATGGTTATGCTATCACACTATCACAACATGGATTTTTTTCTCTACTATTTTCTTATGATAGTTGTTCTCCCAAGTTCATTCATATAAGTTGAATGTGGCCTAAGTTAACAAAGCCAATATTTTATTCCTTTATAGACCTTGGGTGTAATATCTATCTCTCAGAGTTTTGTTTATGTAGCAAATATGATTTGGGTTATCAAAGCCAATCATATATCCTTCTCTTTGTGTTCCAGTCATTAGAAGATATTTCATACAAAGAGTAACTCCTGTATATGATAAATGTTCCCTCTACCATATGTTATCTTTGACAGTATGTGATATACATAATCTATAAATGTGAATATTACATGAAAATTTTAATAAAATGATGATAAAAGAGAGGAAGTCTCTCATTAGAGCAAAATCGGTTGCCCGTATCATAGGTGGAACCCGGTTCTATTCTCCAAGAGTTTAGGTTCCTCCAAAATTCTTTCTTTTTCTCTTCTTTAAAGCATCTTTTTGATTGCTTAGGAGTTGAACCTACACATATTTCTTATTATAGTTTTTCTCTTATAGCGGGAGTGGTATTTTCCCCGCCTTTGATGTGACACATCTTGTTCTAGATGTTAACATCATTTCTCAGTGGATTCTAATTTTCGGGTAAAAAATTAGTCCCATGTCTTCTTAGCGGCATAGTTCCCCATCGAGGTGTTGCTCTTAACTGCAAGGCTGACCCTTTGATTATGTCGATGTTGTGTATATTCCCCACAAGGTCCCATTATTTAGTATGGGTGTTACCATTGTGGTTTTTTAGTGGATGTTAATTCCTAACAGAGCTTTAATCTCTATTGTGAGTGAGTCCTCGGCCCTCGCTACTTCAGTATTATTCTCCCTAGCGTGAGATTATTTTCTCACCCTGATGTTTATATCTCTCTCCCTTTTTAAGAAAATATGCACTATTCAGTTGTCTCCTATCTTACTTGATAGGCTCAAGTGATTTTAATTTTATTTAAGAAAGCCCGCTTGCATTTAGCTACTCATGGCCACGACAATTTTCCCTCTATCATGTGATAATTAAAATATAAGCTTGGAATTTCTCAGATAGCCCATCACTTGGGATTTTTTTCCTTTGCATTTTCCGGTTGGATTTGCTCCCCAAAGTTTCATATGTTGTTATGCAGCACGCTCTTTCTTCTACTTGAAATCATGACAGCTTCTCTTTGATTTCACATAAGAATATTTGTATTCTCTTTGTGATGGTGCCCATCTACAGACAGGCCCCTATGGTATGTTTTTGTGGATCCCTGTATGCAGAGAGTCCCTTTTACCTCTCTTTTCCCCTCACATCACTTCGAGCGTGTGTGTCAGGTGGTTGTTGAGGTGGCTTTAACTCTTTGTCTCATTATTGTGAATATGACCTTGTGAATGTTAGACTTTATTTCTTTTTCTCTGTTGTTGTGAATGTGTTCATGCATGTATTAGATTTTTGGGAGGCTCTTTACTCACTATTGTGAATTTGGTCAGGTTGGTATTGAGTCATTCTCGTTTGCTATTGCGAATATGGTCAGGACAATGTTAAACTCCCTTTCTAATTGAGTGCCCCATAGAGTCTCTAGGGGGCATACTTAACCACCTCTTCATTCCCCTTATTTTATTTCCTATTTGGGGGTGGTTGAGTTTTTTGTGACTCGTTATCTCACTATTATGAATATGGTCAGTCAGATATTGAGTCATCCTCATTCATTGTTGCGAATATGGTTAGGTGAATGTTGGACTCATTTCTTCTTTTATCCTACTATTACAAACATGGTCAGGAAGATATTATATTTTGGGAGGTTCTATACTCATCATTGTGAATATGGTTAGGTGTATATTGAGTCATTCTCATTTACTATTCCGAATATGATTAGGCGAATGTCGAACTCCCTTTCATGTTAGGTGCCCGACAAAGCCCCTGTGGGGCATACTTAACCACCTCTTCATTCCCCCTATTTTATTTTCTATTTGGGGGGTTTTTGTGTTTTCTTGTGACTCCTTTTCTTGTTGTTATGAATATAGTCAGACATATATTGACCATCCTTATTCACTATTACAAATATGGTCAGATGAATGTTAGACTCTTTTCATCTTTTGTCCTGCTATTGCCAATATGGTCAGACAGACATTAGATTTTGGGAGGCTCTTTTCTCACTATTGAGAATATGGCCAGGTGTGTACTGAGTCATTTTTATTCTCCATTGAGAATATGGTTAGGTAAATATTGAACTCCCTTTATGGTTGGTTACTCGATAGAGTCCCTATGAGGTATACTTCACCATCTCTTTATTCCCCCTATTTTTATTTTATGTTAGGGGGTTTGTTGACTTTTCTTTGACTACTTATCTCAGTATTATGAATATGATCAAGTGAATATCGATTCATCCTCATTCATTATTGTAAATATAGTCAAGTGAATTTTGGGCTCTTTTTTTTGTCCTGTTGTTGCGAATATGCTATGGCTGACATTAGACTTTTGGGAGGCTCTTTACTCATTGTTACGAATATGGTCTGGTGGGTACTACATTGTCCTCATTCACCGTTGCGAATATGGTCAGGCAAATATTAAAATCTGTTTCTTATGGCTCCTTATTTTATTGTCGTGAATATTATCAGGTAAACACTGAGTTGTCTGCATTCATTGTTGCGATTATGGTCAGGTGAATGTTGGACCCCTTCCTCCTCACATCACTGCAGGCATGTGTGTCAAGTGATTGTTGAGTTTTCTTTAGCTATTTACTCACTATTTCGATCTGGTCAGGTGACTACTAAGTTATCCTCATTCATTGTTTGTATTAGTCAGGTGAATATGAGACACCTCCTCCTTATATTATGTTGTTTTGTCAGATAGATAGTTGATTTTCTTCTTGCCTTTCTTTGACTTTCTCCAATTATTTCGATCTGGTCAAGCAGATCATGGGGTTTCTTCCTCCCTTTTCATCCCACCTTTTGCATGATTGTGTGATTTTTATATGACTTTGCGATCATTATGAAGTTTGGTGATTATTGCATTGATGAAGTGATTATTGTACGATTGATTATGAATTTTTCTAGTTTCTTTTGGTTGATTGTTGGGTTACATTTCCCTAGATGTAGAGAGGTCAACGCCAACATGTGCGGTTCACTATTCGTTCATCACACTTATTGGGGGTCCATTTGTTGATCTCATTTTTTATCACACTTTGCACTTGAGCATATTCAATCGAGTTCATTGGTCTGTTTGTCGATATCATTTCCGTAGAGATAAATTTCTTTTTGAAATTTTATCATAGTTGAATGATGCCTAAAAAATATATGTATCCATCTATAAAATAATTTAATATAGATAATTTATTCAATTATACTAATAGATCTTGTACATATTACCTTTATGATAGTATACTTTTTAGATATAGCTCTTCCTTTATAACCTTTAGCAGAGTAAGATATTTGAAATCTCCAATTATGTGCTTCATCTGTTGTCCAGCACTATCTGCTCTTAGTGGACCACTTATGAGAGATGGCTACAAACTTAATCAAAGGTCAATTTTGGGAACACAAGTGGGTTTGGGTCCCATCTTTTGCTTGATTGTATGCATGCAATGCTGTGATCCTAATGCTTTAGGCATCCAAATTAAGTGTCCTATGGCATAATGTGCAAGTTTGTGAACTGTGTCTTAATATGTCATAAGATTAACATCTAATCCCTGAAAATGGATTTAACAATCTAAATGAGGGATAATGCCTTTTCCTAGAAATGTATAATGCATGGTGTGCCCTAAGTTGTGTATTTCTAAGCATAAGCTTGTATGTGTTATTTTATTGTGCATTTATTTTCTTTATCAAATATTCGTTTGCACAATTTTCAAAACCTTGTTTAATCGGTGCTTCATGCTCTTTGTATTATAATTCTAGTGCAAATTTTTTTTACCTCCTTGAATTCTTCTTCTAATTCAAGATGTTCACTTTTCTAGGATTGATGTGGCTTTAGTAAATCAATATGATTCTTATTCAATGCATTAAATTCATCTAATAGTGATGTATGCTCCATATCTAATAAAATATGTTTAGTTTTAAAAATTGAATGCTCATTAGATAAGGTATCATACTCTTCTTTTAAAGTTGAGAATTCCATTTTCAAAAGAGTATGATACATTTTCAACTTTCTATAAAAATCATGTTTTTTCTCATAAATGGATAATAACCCATGATAAGATAGCTCGCATACCTCATCCTGATTAGAGTTCCCAATATAATCATTTGCCATTAAGCACATCTTTGTTACCTCCTCTTCCGGTTCTAGTTTTTAAGGAGTATCAAGTTGAGTTTGCCCAAAAAACATTTTGTCCTATGGTTACCATTTTTAGAATTGAACTTTCTTCACCCTTTTCCTTAGTAGGGTGACTCCTGAGATTGAGGCAATAACATCATTTTAAACATTAATAATCTTACCATTCTTACCTTTACACCTTTTGTGGTAGTTCTTTATTTTTGTTTCAGAAAGCTCTTGAATTAACAAGTCATCAATGCTATAGCCTCACTCCCACAAGCTCTCGAGTTAGTGCTATCTATGTCTCAGCCTTTCATGGCACTACTCTCTCATTTTTCTTATCACCTACATCTTGAAGCCTTTGGCGCACATTTTTCTCTTAAGAAATGAAAGAGCCCAAAAGCTTTGTTAATAGAAAAAAAAAGTCGAACTCTTTAGATTCACAAATTATAATATTGAAATTTACATCAAAAGTATGAGGCAAATAATATAGTATATTGTTAACTTTATATGAATTTGAAAGATCTATTCCTAAAGCATGCAAGGAGATTACTATCTTAATGAGCCTAGTATACATATCAAAAATAATTTCACTAGGTTTCATGCAAAATTATTCATATTCATGCAACAACACATTTAAATGGGATTGTTTCAATCCATTTGTACCATCATAAGTAATCCACAGCCTATTGCAAACACCCTTTCCAGTATTACAAGTCGACACATGCATATATTCATCAAATTTCTAGGCACAAATGAAATAATTAAAATATTTTACAATAATTTGAGCAAAATCCCTATCTTCTATTCTCCCTTCAGTAAAACAAATTTTTATTTTCAAGCCATTAATGATGTGAGATGAAACGGTATAACCTATTTATATTATATGCCACAAGCAATAGTCAAATGATTACAAAAAAGTAGACATGATAATTTTTCAAAATTCAAATGATATGTTATCAAAAAGAAGTATATGGGTAATTGAACACCCTTCAACAATATTTTTATTTTAAAAATGTTCCATTAGATCTTTCTTTTGATTTTTAAACCATAATTCAAGAGAGCCCGCTCTAATACCAATTGAAAGTTCAATTTATGGTTCTGAAACTAATTTAACTACAGAATGGAAAACAAAGAGAGGGGTGAAATGGTATTTTAAAAATCTTTTTCAAAACTTTTCTTTTTGAATTAAACAATAACAATTTCAATTTTATAAAACAAAAGCAAATAATAAAATAAATGCTAAATATTTATTTTCTAATTTTTTAGAAACAAAAAATATTTTTTCTTCTTATTTTCTATTTTTTTTTTAAGACTAAATCTCAACAAAAATATGATGATTTTGTATCGCAAAGATAACAATGCTCATCCCAAATTTCTAGAAATTAAAAGGGCAAGAAAGTAAAGTGAGGAAAGAAAAAGAATAACTAAATTAGATTTTTATAGTTCTTCAGCCAACTTGACCTATGTTCAGTCCTCAAAGTCCTAATCTTTGGGTATTACACTAAACTCTTATTGACTCTCTATTAGCTCCCACAGCTAGGTGGAGAAAACCTTACAAAATCACTTCCACCAACCCAGTGCAGTAAATAAGACGGAATCCTTTTCACCCTCCTTGTGATGCGGAGTAGCCCGAATCACTTTCACCCTTCTAGTGAGGCGGAGTATCCTGAATCACTTTCACCAACTAAGTGTGGCGGAGTAGTCGAGGCCCTTTAACACCAAAGGGATTTTTACGAAGTTTCCCTTAAAAAAATATTGGCACATGGAGGAACAAAGGAGAAAGTTTGCCAGAGCAACCATGTGAAAATGCTATCTCACACTCCTTTGAACCCACAAGGTTCTTCTCTCTCACACACAATTTTATCTTCTCTCACAAAGCCTGTTCTTCAAACACTGACTTAAAGAAGACTCAATATCCAGACTACCAAAGAAATTTTCAAACAATTTTAAGAGAACTTTTATAGAGGGCTTCCAAAAACCCTAATTATTCAATTTTCCATCTCTGTTTGTATAGTGCGACTTGTAGATCGTACAATATGATTACTTCAATTTTTACCTTTTAGTACCGTAGGATGAGTGGTAGTCTATATGATCAATTCAAAAATTTTACTTACCATCTAGTATCAACTTATGGTCATACAATATGATTAGTTCAATCGAATCATAGTTTGTATAGGATGAATTTTGGGATGATAAAAAATTATCTCTATCAATCATCCAATATGATCCAATTTGTGCCATAAAATCCTAAATCTTAATTATCCTGAATTTGATTGATTAATCATAGGGATTAAATTAGGCAAGATTTCAAAATATCGTACAATACGATTTGGTTCTTATAGTATGAATATGACAATTTTCATAATTAAAAATACTGCCTAATTTTAAATGGCTGGTGGGACTTTTGATCATAATTGATCGTCCTATATAATTTTAGTCATACCATATGATTAGTTCATTATAATTTCAATTTAATTTCACTTAATATCAATGTTTTAATTAATTTTTTATTATACATATCATAAAATATGATAAAAAAAAAATTTAAAATATGTAATTTCACTCCCCATTTATGTGTGCACGGTTGATAAGCTAACATACACCTTTTTAAATGCATTGACTCAAGAAAAAATAAATTACATATTCTTTCAAACAAATCTAACATATGCAAATCATTCTTGAGCTCTAATTCTCTATTAATATTTGGTGTATGTTGAACCTTAAATGTTAGTAGTACATACAAAAAAAATGTAATATAAAGTGCAAGTGAAACTAAATTGATAACCAAAAATATTTTTTATAATCAAAATAGAAGGTCAGATTCTCTGATTACAATATGGTCAACCTTGGTTGACGAAAAGGCCACTTTAACCCAATAAAATACATTTCATGCACTAGACTTCACCATGCTATAAAACCCCCTTCGACAAGTTTTAAATTTTATTCGGAATGTGTTGGACCTAACTCCAACCCATGGTAAAACTTGTTGACTGAGGCTTCATTAGGGACAGCTTTCGTATTGCTTTTTAAAATAGTTTTTTATTACAAAAATTTCAAATTCAAGAAATTTTTGTACTAGAAAGTTATTTTAGAAAGTAAGAACAAAGCCATCCCAAATGAAGCCTAAGTAAACCATGGTTGTCCAAGTTAACCATGGTTGACCAAACTATCCTTCAAATTTCTAAGAATTAAATTCATGCATTTAGATCAAACAATGGCGCCCAAACCGATAGGGACTGTTCATTGGGTCCCCAATGATCAGTAAAAAAGGATCCAACAAATTGGCCCACTTGAACTAACCATATAGATTGACCCAAATGAACCCGAAGGGGTTTTCATGAGCGAAATTCCAAACCTTAAGAAATGAAATTGTATCAACATTTGCATTAGGTGTCCATGGACCCTTTACACCAAACCCAGCTTGGGTCAACCAATTGGATTACCCCAAACTAATAAAACTCTAAATTGTCAAGCACATTCATTCCCCAGCCCAAATTAAACCCTGTAAATGTTTAAATTGAATTCAAGAATGTTCTTACCACCACTATTAGTGGGCCATCCCAACTCCTTCAATTGGATTTAAATTTAATTTCAAGCATTATAAAATATCTATAAATATTGTTGAAATAAATAAAACAATTCTTTGGTTGTGTTGTAGAATTTGAAGTTTCTTCTAAGAAGAAGGGGCTTAGTGGTTGACCTTAGCCATACAACAATCTTATGATCTTATTAAACTTCACTATCTTAGAAACTGATAATTTTTCTATATCCTTAAATAAAATTAATCCTTCCTATAAAACTCTTCCACATTTATCTCAACACAGTATCACACTCATTTCTCATTTATTTCCCCACAAAAACCCATTTCATAAGTGGAACCCTTATTTCCATCTGAATGAGTTTGGTTCTAGGCCCATTTTGACCATTAAAACCCCTTAGAAATTTATGAAATATTCCATACTCAATATAAATACACTCCTCTTCCATCTCAAGTAGAATTCAAGCCCAAGAGTTGCTAAATTTTTAAAAACTCCAAGTGGTAAAATTCAACCAAATTCCATGCACCTTTACATATATCCCCCTCCATTGCATGAAATTTGAACACCATTCATAGTCAAACCTTCCCAAAGCTATTATATCATTCCTAACAAATTTTAGAATCCCCTCAATTCTAAAAAAGTAAACTCTTGGTACTCTATCTTTGGACCACACCATTTGGAGTAGTATATCAAGCCATCACCATATTATTTATATTCTTCTATTAACATTTATGGATTACTCTAGAAGCATATTTATCATTACCTAAAATCTCATGTATAATTTAAAAATCCATGATAAATAAGCACAAAGAGTTAGAGAATGCATGAGAAGGCATGTCAACTACATTATGAAGGATTCAAACCATGAATATCCCAAAAGGTTAGTTCTTGGTAATTCTAGAGATAATACTATTAAAGGCAAATTTTCATACAATTAAATGAAAATTTGAATTTCTTAAAAACTCTTCTACTAAACATCTAAATAGAATTTGTAAAACTAATTAACTAGTTCAATTTATTCATGAATTTGAGGATGATAAATATAAAATAAAAAATCAATTTGAGCATGAAAGGTATAGGAGAATTTCCTAGTAATTTCCTTAAGGTCATCTAGAAGATTGAAATAAACCTAATATCTTGGTTCTAACAGTAGACGTGTGAGATGAAGTCGAACATGTTTGATTCTAGTTCTCTAGATGCAACCTTTTTTAACTTTTTTTTTTTATTTTTATTTATTTTTTACTAATAAAACAAAAAAAGAAAGATTTTCATAATAATTTTGGTTCAAATAATTCAATATAAATCATGGTATCCATTTGAAGTGTGATGAGAAAATCTTTGGTCAATTTCCATCATTATCAGCACAATTGATTCTAGAAAATACATCTTTAAAGGGGTTCCAATATGAAATAATGGGAAGACTACATTGTCTTAGTGGAAATAACTACTCACATAATTTCTTACCATGATGTTTAAGGCTATTTTTTACCCTTAAGATATAATTCATTTCGATTCAAATAGTGTGATTCTTCCTAGCTTTCATTTGTTAGCTAAAGCATTTGTGCAATAAATTTAATCATTTTCAATTAATTTTATTTCGAAAAATATAACTTTACCTTTGTTATCCATATTATACCAATAAAAAAAATCATTCATCTAAACTAACTAATCTAAGAATTTACTTAGATCATTAGTAAGATCATGGGACAGTGCTTCAATTTTAACAAGTATGTAGGGATCATTAAAATTAACAACATTCAAATGAAATTGTTCTCTTCTAACTCAATTCTTAAGATTGAGTTGGCCCCTATTAGGTTAATCTTCACTTTAGTCTAAGTAGGAATCATCAAGTTTCATGGCTATAGAACAAGGAATTGTCAAAATTTTCATAATTTATTATAGCTTATATTTATTCTTTTGACTCTGGCATTTAATTCTTATTTAAAAAAGTTACTAAAATTTGGCATCATTTTCATGAATTTTAATATTCAAGGCATAAGTAAACTCTAAGAAATAAATTTGGATGTAATAAGATTGTTTTTAAAATATGTAAAGAGATACAAGAACAACAACAACATTATGCTACATGAATCATTTTTCTCAGTTGTCATAGTAAGAATCAAATTCTTATTTAAATCTAATGAAAAAAGTCATTTATAATGCTTTATAAATAAGCATTTTTAGGTCTACATCACATTTCTTAAAATACGCCAGATCTAATACATCTATGCTCCTAACTTGATCTTCGAAAGACCATCATTTTATGTGAGCAAACCATCCAATGCGACTATTTATGACCATATTTAACACTATAGCTACTCTAACATTTTATGTATATATCATTTCACATTCTATCTCTAAGATTATTCTATAACATAATGCTTTTCAAATCTCACTATCATCTTATAAAATTTTTCCTTAAATTTAAGAGATACTTTTCTATCACACTATAGACTTGAAGCATTCCTTCACTTAACCATCTAGCTTAAATTCCACTAATAATATCCTTATCAATTTCACCATCATTTTGCACAATAGAACTAAAATTTTTAAACCATGTACTCTTTTTGATGACTTGATCGACCAAAAATCACAATACTCCTCATATATCTATTACTACTAAAAGAGCTATAAATCAAATTCAGTGAAAAAAATAATAATTACAAAATCAATGTGTATCACAAGCTAGAAAATATATGCTTCTAGGTGTTTTGGGATTTTCAAAATCTTTTATCTTGAGCTGATTTAAGTATCTTCAGTTTAACTTTTATTTGCATGGAGATAAAATTTTATTTTTGTTATGTGAAATACTCCCAAGTGTACAGATAAATTCACATAAAGGATACAGGCTAGGCTTTTAGTGAAATTCACTAATTAGATTTATATACTATCATCATAATCATACAAATAATAAGCTAGATATTCAAGACATTAATATAAATGTAATCTGTCATTAAAAAAAATTTATTAACCTTAAATTTAATAGACTGACTCACAAGCTTTAAAAGGCAAGTTCAACACAAGAAAATCTCACCCAGCTCGCAAAAATTTTCCAATCAAATTTGAACGTTTCTATATTAACTTCGATGCCAGTTACATTTGTTGTAGATGGTCATATAGTGGCTTAGGAGCTAAATTTGGTTATTATTGTTTAGCTGAAGGTGCCAGATGGGTAAATTATTCTGTGCGGACATCGGATGCAAGCTTGCGACCGAATTACTGCGCTTTTAATGTTTTTTTTTGGTAAAATAGCAGCTAATACACAATTTTTATTGCATATTAGCTGCCATTTTGCTGAGTTTTTGCAAAAATACAGCAAAAGCGCAGCAAAAGTGCAACAAATATCTTATTCATTGAGTATTTGTCACCCTTTTGTTGCGCTTTTACTATTCTTTTCAAATACTCAGTAAAAGGGCAACAAAAAGGCATTTAATATGCAATTAAAATTATGTATTAGCTGCCCTTTTGCAAAAATACATCAAAAGCACAGTAAAAGCACAATAAATCCGGACACAAGCTTGCTTCCGGTGTCCCCACATAATAATTTGCCGTCAGATGTTCTTAAATTATGGTAAGATTGAGGAATATTTTTTAGATAGGACCATAGAAATATTTTCAATGCCTATATATATATTTATAAGCACCATTTCTTTAGAAATATTTTCTATTTACAAAGAGAAAATAAATTGAGAAAAATTACAATTTATTAAACATACAAAAAAATAATGGGCTCAAATAAGGTGCTCTATGCATTGATAATAATTACTGTCATAAAAGTCTTGTGGGCACAACAACAGTGTGGTTAGTCGCCAGGCAACAGCTTCTTCAGATCTTTCAGTGCATCAACTACTTCGGGGACCAAATTACACTCGAGGAGCTTACCTTGCATGGAAGTTGACCTACAATTTCGGTAAGAATTATATGACTTTCATGTAAAAAAAAAAAAAAATTAGAATTTACCATATTAAGGTTTTGTTTGGGAGGACTTTTTTATTGCTTCTTACTTTTTAGTTTAAAAATTAAAATTTTTATAATAGAAAGCTGCTTCAAAAAATAGTAAGGAAGCCGTCTCAAACGAAGCCTAAGGTTTCGTTTGGGACAACTTTTTTACTGCTTCGGAAAGTAGCTTTTTAGTATAGAAAGCTTTTAAGAAGCAATAAAAAAGCCATCCCAAACGAAGCCTAAGTTAAAACTAACTATAAATTTAGCAGAGGTATCTCATCATAGATTATCCAAGATGTTTCATGCGGACCAATATGCATTTTTCGTGACCAAAGCACAATAATACAATATAAAGCACAGGATTAGTATTTCTTTTTTTGAAAAAATAGCAAAAGGGCTGCAATTGCACAAAGTCATTAAATTCTTAAACAAAAACGGTGATACTAATGTAAAATCAGAATACAATAAAGAACCTCAGGTATTGCCGAGAAATACTTAGTGTTTGTAACATATCACCAGGGCAAACAAATTTAAAATGATGAATTTAGACTCCCACATTTCATCCTAGCACAAAAATAGGTGTAATGGTTTACCTGAAATGCCGCCATAAATTCAATCAATAAAAGTTTATTTTGTGTTTGCACCATAATCGCATATATCAATTTGATGCAAGCAATAAAAAAAAAAGTTCAACTCTTGATTTTCTGGAATATTTAAACTTCCTTCAAACTTGTTTTTAAACAATTTCTCTCTATTTCAATTTGGAAGTTTGTTATATTTATTAATAATATAGGATTACAAGAAAGCTTGTTTGTCACTAGTTTATTTTCTTGTTCAATTAGCGTTAAGTAGTAAGATATTAATTTCAAATATATCAAATTTATTATTCATTTAGATATGTAAAATTATTTATTAATATCACCATCACACGGGAGTTCATTTGTGAGCTTGTTTATTAGCTCATTTAAGTACTCATTATATTAAATTAGGTGAGTCAAGTAAAAGCCAAAAGCTCGATCCAAGAAAATTATAAACGAGCTAAATACGAACATATATGTGAAAACACAACATGTATTCAAGCCAAACATAAACGACTAGCATGATCAAAACAACTAGTATGATCAAAACAGCGTTCGATCTATAGCATATGAAGCTTCGATCAACTTGATTGCAACCCTACCCTTATATAGAACTAACAGCCACTTGACCTACACCAACATATAATAGAATTCATAATCAGATGGAAGATGAGTTCACATCAATGAATTCTATTGAACAAATTTTCTCTGAATTTGTTCTGATTAATAAGCAAATACCCTTGATAGACAGATTTGTAATTGAATAGTCTTAGCAAGTTGATGACTTTAGTTATCAAATTTTAGAGATGAGCAAAGCCTTTTCTTCAACATGAAGAAATGTCTTTGGGCAACTAATGGCTTCGTGCAACTTCAACCTTGGTGAAATTAAGTTGAATTATAAAATCCAGTTCAGACTTTACACAACTTACCTTACTCGACCTTAGCAACTTACCCTCTCTCTCTCTCTCTCTCTCTCTCTCTCTCTCTTCTCTCTCTCTCTCTCTCTTATAGATATATATGAATTAAACCAAAGTTTGCAAGCATCAAATTGAGCATTCATGAAAACTAATTTCAGCTGTTCATGGTTTAAAAATAAGATTTTATGATTTAAAAATTGGATAATTAAATAATAATAGCATTCCCTTATTTCAATTTCATTATTCTCTATCAACACATTAATTCAGTTCAATATTGCATAGTTTTACACTTAATACCAAAATTAATTTCATAATATCATTTTCTGGCTTTCCAACCATATATTATATTTCATCAATGAATAATGCTTTCGTCTATGCTTACCAAATTATATCAAAAAAATATTTAGGAGATATCATAGATGGATCTTTTCACCCTGTTCTTTTAGTTTTGAACTTGCATTGGAGGGAGATTTTCATGTGCTATTTGAAATTGTTATCTAGCATGCTAAAAACTAGCCATTATAATCAAAAGTTCAACGAGAATTTAAGGGCAATCGTGCCTGAACAAAACCATTCGGTCAGATGTGTGGCACTATTCAAAAGCTGTAAATATTAAGCAACACTCAAATACAATCTTTGAAAAACCAATTCAAAAGCAGCATAGATCACTGTACGTTATATGAGGTTTGCTACAATGAAGACATGTTTTCCAATTAGAACATATCCGCAGGATGTAAAAGCTGCTGATTTTGGTAAAAGAAATCTAACAATGCTTATAAAAGGTTCGCTTTCATGCAAATATTATAATAATCCAGGAGTATCCCCAAACAAAAAAAAGGGTTGAACAGCGCAAATACCAAATATGAATTAGTGAAATTGAAATAAATATTTAATAAACAGCATACCGTTGCGCCTTAAGTATTGCTTCGAAATCTCTTTGTGACGCCATTATCTACAAAGAATGTTAGTTTGTTAAGCATACTTGTTCAAAAGATGTGAATCAAAATTAACTTCAATTATACAACCAAACAAACAAAAGCAGCAAATGAAAGCTTTCCTTGCATTCAGACTCCATTAGTAAAAGAAAGGATTGCACATATTCAACTGATAAGCTAAACAAATGATAGGAAAGCGTAATACAACAACTGAAAACGTACGAAAGCTATATTGGTCCAAAGTTTTTGGAAGGACTACGTCCACAAAAAGAATAAGAAAGAAAATAAATAATTGATTCACGAATATGAGAGTACCTGATATGCTTCTTGATTGAATCACGAAGGATAGGACACCTTTACAGTAGGTGGAGACTCCGAAAGGAAGAGGAAGAGAAAAAAGAGGAGAAGAGGGAGAGAAAACCAAAATTTCATTTCCATGACTTTAATTACAAAAAAGGGGGTTTATTTATAGACTTGTACAAGTGAAAAGAAAGAGGGGCAACTGTCTAAAATAATAATAAGTTTACGGAAGTAAACTTAATGTTATAGTTTTATTTCCGCTAAAACAATGTGGTTCAGTTCTTAGACCATTTTGTAGGCCGGGTGTATATTATAAACTTTGTATTGTTATCTTGAGCTTGTTATTCTGATTTGTGGATCCAATCTTCTCCTCATTTTTGTATTTTGCATCAAGGGAATGTATTGGTGCTTAACAGTCCCGTTCCCATCAAAACTAACCTTGTCCTCAAAGTTAAGGGATGGGGAAAAAGAGGAGAGAGCTAAAAAATTCTCCCAAGTAGCGTCATCCAGAGTCGAAAGTGCACATTATAAAAGAACTTGTTTAAGAGGATGTTCATGTATTTTTTATAATGCAGGTAGTGAGTATGGCAAGAGGTAAGCTTATGGTTGTTTGTTATGGCAAAAAAGAGGAAGGTGTAATGATAGTGGGCTGGGTACAGAAAAAAGGTTTGAGGGCAGAGATATGGAAGACTAGATGAATCTTATCTTCTGAAGGAATAGTCAATTGATATGCCACTTTACATACAATTGATTGAACCTGACAAGACCAACAACATCATCAAGCCTTTATCCCACTATATGGTTTCGGCTACATCCATTGTGTCATATTAAGAGTTAAATTCTTATTTAAATCTAATTAAAAAAATATCATTTCTAATATTTTCTAACCTTGTCTTTCTATGTCGACTTTTACCTTTCTTAACATAAGTCAAATCTAATACATGTACTTCCCAAAGCGAGTCATCAAAAGGCCGTCGTTTTATGGACCAAACCATCTAAGGTGACTCTCTCTAATACTATCTTCCACTGGAGCTACTCCAACCCTTTCATGTATATACTCATTTCATATCCTGTTTCTAAGAATAAAGCCACTCTTGTACTTGAGCATCCTCATCTCTGCAACACTTAACATAATATTGTGCTTCTCTTCTACTGGTCAATATTTTGCACCATAAAGCATTGTAGATCTAACCACTATCTTATAAAAATTTTCAATAAGTTTAAAGGCTATTTTTCTATCACATGATAAGCTCGATGCAGTCCTCCACTTCAACTATCCTACATGAATTCTACTAATAATATCCCATCTATTTCATCATCACTCTGAGCAATAGACAGAAGATATCGAAAATGTGTACTCTTATTAATGACTTCATCACCCAAATTTATAATCCCCCACTAGATCTATTATTACTAAAATTACACACCATATATTCAATTTTAGATCTACTCAAACAAAAGCCTTTAAACTCTAAGGTTGACATACATAATTCAAGTTTAACTTCAACTCCCTCTCTAGTCTTATCAACAGGAAGAACATCATCAACAAAAAGAATACACCAGGGTACAACATCTTTGTGTTAACCTGCCGTATAAAACAAAAGAGAGAAAAAAAAAAAACATTTCGCGTACCTGCCCGACATCTGCACGACGATCGCACGTCGTCGCCGCTAAAATCCCGTAAATCTAGCGACGCGTCATTTCTCCCACGACGCATTCACGTCGTTAAAGATCTAAAGAAAAACGAGGCCGAAGGCCTCGTTCAACGGGATCTTTCGCAAGCTCCCGCTCTCACTCTCTTGCTCTCCGCTCCCTCATTCGACTTTGCTCATCCGACGACTTTACCTGCCTGTGAGATCGAAAGCTACGACATCCGATCGGAAGCAACGAAGGGAGCTCGCTCGCTTGCGTGTTCGGCTTCGTTTCTTTGCAGAAGGTATAGAGATTGCAGGCGTCACTTCTTCGGCTCGTTCGTGCTGTTCGGCCGCGCCCCTTGACGGATCGGAAGTTACAACCATTTCGATCGGAAGCAACAATTGGGAGCTCGCTTGCTGGGACGGTAATTTTCTCCCTTCCGGTCGCTTCTTCAGCTCCTTCCCTAGCCGATCGACTTCGCTCCTTTTGCGATTTCCCCCTCCTGTTGGAGCAGAGGTTACTACATTTTAATCGGAAGCAGCAATCGGGAGCTCGCTTGCTTGAAGGTAACTTTCTACCTTCAGTCGCTCCTTCGACTCCTCCTTGGCTGTTCGATTTTGCTCCATCTACGACTTTTCCTTTCTGCTGGATCGGAAGTTGGACATTTTAATCGGAAGCAAGAACGTAGCTTGCTGGCCGTGACTTCCTCCCTTGCGTATGCTTCTCCGGCCAAATCCCGTAAATAAAAAAAAATATAAAAAATATATATATTAATTATAATTTATTTTAATTAATTTTAATTATTCATAATTATTATTTTTAATTAATTATAATTATTATGATTAATTATACTTAATTCTAATTAAATTATTATAATTAAGTTATTTAATTATAATTAATTTAATTAAAATTAATTTTAATTAATTATAATTTACAAAATTAATTATTAATAATTAATTATAAGTTATTAAAATTAATTAATACTAATTAGTTATAATTAATTATAGATTAATTATACTAATTAATTATAACTAATAGTTTTAATTAATTTTAATAAATTTAATTAATTATCTTAATTAATTATGATTAATTATAAATAATTAATTAAAAATAGTTTATTAATTAATTATCATTAATTAGCATTAATTATAATTAATTAAAAAAAAGAGAAGAATGATCATATGCTTGCCCTCCCACCTCGGTTTCCGTGCCCTTCACCGCCGCCAGTCTGCCGGGACTTCAAGGTATACATTCTAACTTAAACCCCGTTCTCGACGTTTGCAGCGGACCGGGGAACCACCTATACACGCTCTTGTAGCACGGTGGGAGGGAGCCCGGTGCGAAGTATACGACGAGGCGGGTAAGCCCTATACACGCTCTTGTAGCGTGGTGGGGACGGTCCTCGGCCTCGACCTCGACACCGACACCGCCAACACTGCTACGCAAAGGTATGATGTTCCAAAATCCCATTCTCGACGTTTGCAGCGGACCGGAGAACCACCTATACGCGCTCTTGTAGCACGGTAGGAGGGAGCCCGGTGCGAAGCATACGACGAGGCGGGAGAGCCCTATACATGATCTTGTAGCGTGGTGGGGAGTCGCTGCTGTTCTGGTACGTCACTGCTGTTATGGTACGTCACTGCTGTTGTACGGGTACTGCTGAAGGCCCCATACACGCTCTTGTAGCGTGGTGGGATGAAATTTTGTACGGCCGCGGTGTCCAAGGACACCTACCATACATGCTCTAGTAGCGTGGTGGGAAGGCCCAGCTCCCCTATTTTCCCCCAAACGGGGGATATGCCGGGGTGCTGCCGAAATTTTCACTGAAATGTACAAAGACTTGAACAATTTGAAGACCTTCTTGGGCAACAATGCAGAAGACTTGTACTCGAACAAAAAAAAGCACAGAACTTGAATTAAAATGAGCAGAGGACTTGTATGAACAGAAAAGAACAAGAGCCTGCATTCAAATGAACAGAGGACTGGTGGACCTAAATTTGAACAAGTTCTAAATGATTTCTAAGGGTCAAAATCAAATGAAACAAGATCAAATTGAAATCAAACTCAAATCAATACGAACATGCATTTGAACTTGCAAGGACTTCAGAAGATCCTAAACAAAGACTTGAACTTGTACTATGAATTCAAAACTAGAACAAGATGTGGACAACAAGAACTTATGCATTTGAACTTGAACTGTACGATGCCAAGTGAAATTCAGATTTGCAAGCATTTGATTCAAATCCGGATGAATTCAGTAGGATGATAGGAGACCTGAATGAATGTGGGAGACTCATACTGAGTTTGAATTCAAGTCTAAATGAAATTTAACTCGAACTCAGGCTATACGACATCAAGTGGGGACTTGTAAACTTGATGAATTCAAGTCTGAATGAAATTGAATTTGGATCCAAACACATGCAAAGATCGAAATTTGGATCATACACGAGGAAACTCAAATTACAAGACCTCAATGCATGAACTCCTACAATAATCCATACAAATGCCTGTTGATTGAGAAGGCAACATTGGAGATCGGCAATCAAAGATCTATCCTACAAACAAATTCAACCATCAACCACCTGAGATTGGTGAAAGGTGGTTTCAATACAAAAGCAAATGCTCTCCTACAAATACATTCAAGAAGTCGTAGTAAGTACAACGGTCCCCTGCAAATGACTACAAACGACTTGTGGATAACAACAGTGTATACATCGTAAGCATAACGAACCATTGTGGACACAAGTACAAATATCACCTACGACAACGGTGATCAAGATCTTCAAGTATTTCGGGTATAATAGCAACCCGATGTACGAAAAACTCTACTACACTAAAGATCTTGAAAAGAGATCTTCTCAAAGTGAAGCGACAATCAGTGGACTTCGAAGTCCAAAAGAATTCCTTCCCCGGTGAATGAGAAAGGGGGAGTCAACATCAAAACGCCACGCCACCGAATTTGTAACATCTATGAAAGCAGACAGAAGGCGTCTGCAACCTACAACGCTACGCCACCGGATCTGCAACATCTATGAAAGCAGACAGAAGGCGTCCACAATCTACAATGCCACGCCACCGGATCTGCAACACTAATACAAGCAGACAGAAGGCGTCTACAATCTACAACACCACGCCACCGGATCTGCAACATTCGTAATAGCAGACAGAAGGCGTCTATAATTATTTCAAAGTACCCATGCACGTGCACCTTAGTTTGTATACACAGGTACACAAGGGGTAAATACAATCTCAACCCGCATGGGCCCTGGCGAGCGTGTTATTGGTACACACGTGACGCCTATGGATGCTACGAGGGTTGACAAGTGAATTCAAGTTCGAATCCGATCCTTCTATACGAATCAATAGAAGTCGACAAGATTCGAACTACCTAACAAAATACACGGTTGTAGCGAACGGTGTATTTGTTTAAATACATTCTTTTTAGGCCTTCAAGGCCTAAAATCAAGAAAATTCATAAACAAAGGCACAAAGCCTACGAGAAACCCGATCCCCTATCGATAAGTTGATAGGGTCGACAAGGTTTAATCAAATGGAAATGACCCCCAAACACCCCGATGATGGCCGTGTTGAATGCTAATCTCAATCGGAGGGGTTCACACATTTTCAAAATCCACCCAAATACTTCAAAAATTCAAAAATCAATCCCAAAATCCCAAAATATTTAAAAATGAAATCAATCCATCAACACACTTAAAGCAAAGCTCATTCACCCTCCGCAACAGTCTGCCGGGGTGGACAAATTCAAATAAACTCTAGCTCACAAAGAGCCAAATGCCTAGTCGAAAATATCACTAGGATCCATTCTCAAACAATCTCCTGCCAATAAGGACGTGGTACGTGTCCTCTAACCGGCGGTTGATCGCCAAATGGCACCGCAGGATAAACGGTTACGACGACCCGGGGCCCTCTGAACCGAGTGGTTTTGCCGCCAAATGGCACCACAATATACCGGTTATGGCCAGAGCCAATACGCTCCTTATTGGCATTAAATCCTTGAGATATGAATCAATAGGATATGATTGATAGGGCACAAAGCCCTCTGTTAGCTAAGGTGGATTCAAATTTGTCCCCTTAGACAAACATCCAACCCCGGTCTACAAGGTCCCCTTGGACGAAGCAACCCATGGCTGCCGACAAGGATCCTTCTGTCAGGTTGGGTCGACTACCTCCTCTGACTAAGTAGACCAGGGACCACGATGGCCCGGGACAACGGAACCATGGGATCTTGATCGGGCCCATCATCCATTCCCCCATCATCCGCTTTAAGTGCACGATGGTGCAATTTCTACTTTAAATATTAAACTTTCTAAATACCCAAATCAAAATCCAATTTCCAATACCTAAACCCATTGCTGCTACTATATGCCAGATAACACGTATTTTATACGTATCTGATCAACGACTAGCCTTAATCGAAAGTTCTCTCCCGTGATCGGGAGGGGTAATTAACTATAGGGGCTTGCGCCTATAGGAAACCAGAACTCAGATCATAAAGTCCTCGCAAAATGAGGGCGAAATCTCTGGGTAGTGTCTTATCTACAAACCCATCTGCCTTCCAAAATTTACCTCGGAACTTAGTTCGTTAAAACTCCCTCGCCGAATAAGAAAAGCGAGTGGATGCCGAGGCCGAATTTTCGGAGCCCACAGATTTCTGGCGACTCCGCTGGGGAATGGTTTCTCTTTCCATCTATGGCTAGTCACTTATACGCTATAGTAGCAGCTAATCTATACTGAGTTCTATACGGTGAACATCAGGATGTGACATTTGATTCTTACATCCAAAGATCCATCACTAAAAGGTCCCGAAAATGAATCTTTTAAATAAGATCAATGGAAATTTGTTTAGCAGGGTTTTTAATTCCATGCTAACTCTTCTGCTATTAGTTCTGCGTTATTTCCTTGTTATGAAAGTGCGGGGTGATGTATCAATTTTGATTACTAACCACTGCCTTTCATTTTTCTTACAGAATGGAAATGCAGGACACACCAATGACCGTCCAACTGGGACGAGGAGCTAGGATCCAGCTGGCAAACGCTGTGATTGAAACTGGAAATACTGGAGCCACCATCCACTTTGGTGGGCTCGAATTCTCAGCAGCTTCTGCAAGGGCTGCAGTTGTTCCTGTGTATGGCGTAAACTCTAAAGAACCTTCTGGAAGGTCCCACTCTGAAAGGACTACTGTCAGAGGTGCTGCCCAAGGAAGAACCTCTGTATTTGAAAGACTATCCCAGCCTGAGGCCCTTACTGCAAAGAGGGTTGTCACTGGAAGAAAGATCTCTGTGGTGACTGCAAACACCACCGCCCTGCCCAGAGAGACTGTTGCACCTGGGAGGTATGATAATGAAGCTTCTTCATCTGGAGGAAGGCTTACTAGAAGGCAAAGGAGGAAGAGAAATGCAGAGCTGCGAGCTCAGCAGTTACCTGTACCAGTCCATCCCTCCAATCTGCCAGCACCAGAATCAGAGATCAATATCCCCACTCAGAATAAGTTCGCCAATCTAAAGTGGGTAAAAAGAAACAGCTCTTCTGGTGAGTTCAAGAAATCTTTCTGGGAGCGTCGACCCGAAGCTCCAACTCCTCAGAAGATACGAGAGCCCGAACGTCTATCTGCCCGGGTACACCGTGTATTGAAAACAGTCAAGGAGAAGGGCTTAATGAAAAAGAAGTTCCAAAGGCCACTGATTGTTGAGGCCCGAAGAACCCCTCCTAGAGAGAGGCTATCATCTTGTGGGCTCCGAAAATTTGGCCCCGGCCTCCGCTCGCATTTTCTTATTCGGCGAGGGAGTTTTAACGAACTAAGTTCCGAGGTAAATTTTGGAAGGCAGATGGGTTTGTAGATAAGACACTACCCAGAGATTTCGCCCTCATTTTGTGAGGACTTTATGATCTGAGTTCTGGTTTCCTATAGGCGCAAGCCCCTATAGTTAATTACCCCTCTCGATCACGAGAGAGAACTTTCGATTAAGGCTAGTCGTCAATCAGATATGTATATAGAATACATGTTATCTGGCATATAGTAGCAGCATGGGTATGGATTTGAAAATTTGGAGAATTTGAATGTTCATATCTTTGGAATTTGGGTTGGAAGATTTGAGAAATTTAATATTTAAAACTGAAATTTTCACCATCTGGAACTTAAAGCGGATGGTGGGGGAATGGATGATAGACCCGATCAAGATCCCATGGTTCCGTCGTCCCGGGCCATCGTGGTCCCTGGTCTACTTAGTCAGAGGAGGTAGTCGACCCAACCTGACAGAAGGATCCTTGTCGGCAGCCATGGGTTGCTTCGTCCAAGGGGACCTTGTAGACCGGGGTTGAATGTTTATCTAAGGGGACAAATTTGAATCCACCTTAGCTAACAGAGGGCTTTGTGCCCTATCGATAATATCCTATTGATTCATATCTCAAGGATTTAACGCCATTAAGGAGCGTATCGGCTCTGGCCATAACCGCTATCTGTGGTGCCATTTGGCGGCAAAACCACTCGGTTCAGAGGGCCCCGGGTCATAACCGTTTACCTGCAGTGCCATTTGGCGGCGAAACTGCCGGTTAGAGGACACGTACCACGTCCTTACTGGCAGCAGACTTTTTGAGAATGGATCCTAGTAATATTTTCGACTAGGCATTTCGCTCTTTGTGAGCTGAAGTTGATTTTAATTTGTCCACCTCGACAAACTGTTGCGGAGGGTGGATGGATTTTGCTTTGAGTGATTGATGGATTTATTTCATTTAGAAATATATTTTTGAGATTTTGGGATTTTGAGATTTTTGGAATTTTGTGGAGTTTTGGGTATTTGGAACGGCATTGGAAATTATTTGGGAACCCCTCCGGTTGAGATCTGCATTCAACACGGCCATCATCGGGGTGTTTGGGGGTCATTTCTTTCTATGGATTGAACCCTGTCAACTCTGTCAGGCTGTCGACAGAGGATCGGGTTTCGTAGACTTTATGCCCTTTGATAGTGAATTCTCATTGTTATAGGCCTTGAAGACCTAATATGGATGTTTTGAGACAAATATAATGGTCGCCACAACCGTATATTTGTTTGTTGGTTCGAACCCTGTCGACTTCTATTGACCCGTATAGAAGGATCAGTTTCGAACCTGAATTCACTTGTCAATCCGCGCAGCATCCCTAGACGTCACGTGTGTATCAATAACACGCTCGCCGGGGCCCATGCGGGTTTTATAATTATTTTTACCTCTTTTAGTGTACCTATGTGTATACAATTTATAGTGCACGTGCAGGGATACTTTGAAATAATTGTAGACGCCTTCTATCTGCTTGTACGAATGTTGCAGATCCGGTGGCGTAGCGTAGCAGCTTCTGAATCAGTTGTTTGCTGCTCTGTACAGGTAGACTGTCGTGCACTATTTGTTGATTTTTGTAGGCGGGTCATAGTGCACTAACTAATCTCCTGCTTTAAGTCATAGAAGCTTGCACTTGTCGTATTCTCCATATATTTTGTTGTGGTATTTGGTTCGTGTAGTACATTTGCCATTGCTGGAGGTAGATGTATTCATCTTTAGATTGAAGTTGACTACATGATACTGCATTTACTGTAGTCTTTCTGCATCTATCCATAAGTGGCATGTTATACATACATCTGTATTCTTAGAGAGTGTATGTATTGCAGATCCTTATGCATTTCTCCTTATAAATGACATGCATTGTGTATAGTAGACTTATATAATTGATGTTTGCTTGCAATCAACATCACCTATTTGCACCATTTGTTCACTCCATATTGGTCGTTACTATTGATTGAAATATCTGCATCATTGCTTACAATGATATTCATTGAAGAGAACTTCAGACTAACGTTGGCAATCAAAGTGTGTTCTTCTATCGCTTCCCATTTCATTAATCATAGGTAGGACAAGTTTGGTTCATGTTCATCACAACTTTCTTGCTCAAGTTTATTGATGCCTCATTGAACTCAATAACCTCAGTAGTCCACAAAGACTTGATGTAACTATTTCAACCTTATTATTCGTAGATGAAATGCTAGGGATTTTCCACACCAAGAGTCTTTGTTTGCCTACACTTTGTTCGGATGCTGCAAGCTAATTGAGCTGTATTATATCCACCACATATTATAGAAGATTGGTGTATTTGTTTGCATGCATTTTTGTATTTGTGAAAACTATTATATATTTGTGAGATATATAACCATTAGTTATCATTGATTGTAGGTGGACTATTTTCCTTGTGACCTTTCCACTTTGCTTGTGGATGTGTTGCATTTATTGCTACCTCCCATCAATTGCAAGCGGGTTGATAGATTTGTTTATGATTCCCTTGAGACTAGCTACAAACCAACCCTCATTCGAATCTTCTTATCACTTGCAAGTAAATAGATCGTGCAAGTTCTTTGACCTTGGAGATGATTTGCAATATGTGTAGGGGCTTAATATTCAACATTTGCTTGATATCCACATTCCATTGAACATGAAGACTTGTTATGCTTGTTACACATCAAACCCTTATAGTTTCATTTGGTTGCATGAGTCTTTATCATCATTTAGTGGGTGGATGATGTTTGTAGGCTTTATATTCATCGCAAGTCTCTCCTTTCATAACAAGTCTCATGTATGTTTCTTTGCATTTTGTTCATCAACATCTCCTTGTTGATTATTGCTTCATGCTCATTTACTTGACATTTGATTACTGTTTGAGTTCTTTGTGCCAGTTCAACTCAAGTTCATGCTCAAATCAAGTTTTAGTCAAAATTCTATTATTCTTTCTCTTTGTCCAAGTCCAATACAGTCCAAAAGTTTGCAAGTCCTTGTCTTTTGCACCAAGTTCATTTGAGTTCAAAGTTCACCTTGCAAGCTCATAGAGGTCGAGTCCTTTGCATGAGTTCAATCAAGTTCTAGTTCTAATGCATGTCCCCTGTTGTTCTTGCAAATGCAATTTCATATCCAAATTGTTCAACTCTTTGATTGCTTCAATTTCATTTAATTAAGTTCAAGCCCTTCTTTAATCATTTGATTTGAGTTCTGAGCATAGTCCCAAGTCCTTGGTTGTTCAAATGTGTCCAAACCTTTGTCTTCTCTGAGTTCAAAAAGGTCCGAGTGTATCAACATTTTCACCCGAAATTTCGGCAGCCTTCCGGCGTCTCCCCCGTTTAGGGGAAAACTACGGAAAACTGGGCCTTTCCCACCACGCTAAGAAAAGCGTGTATGGTAGGTGCCCCTTTCGAGGACACCGCGGCCGTGTAATTTTCGATCCCCCACCACGCTAAGAAAAGCGTGTATGGGTATTTTTTGTGTGTAAAAAGTATTTTTTATTTTTTTTGAAAATGTTTTGCAAGAAAAGAACAGATATTTCCCCGCAAGCGGGTACTTATGGGTATCCCCGCTTCGTCGCGCGCATCGCACCGGGATCCCTTCCCACCACGCTAAGAAAAGCGTGTATAGGCGGGGTTTCCAAGGCGATACGAACTTCGAAGAAGGAATTAGGTGATTACCCGCTTCGTCGCAAGCGTCGGGACGCACTCCCTCCCACCACGCTAAGAAAAGCGTGTATAGGTGGTCGTTTTGTCTCGACGAATGCGTTGAAACAAGTTCTCGGAGTTTTAGGGTTAGAGTGATTTTATACCTTGGCGTCTGTCGGCGTGGATCGAGGGAGAAAAGCATTTTTTTTTGTTATTTTTATTACCATTAATTAATATTAATCATAATTAACTATAGTTAATTATGATTACTAGTAATTAATGCTAATTAATAATAATTAATTACAATTACTTATAATTAATAATAAATAATTGATTATAATTAATTAACTGATTATAATTAATAACTAATTACCCATAATTAGGTATAGTTAAATATAATTAACTATAAATAATTAGTTGTAATTAATTGACTAAATATAATTGATTAATTAATGATAATTAATTACTTATAATTAATTAATCATAATTATAATTAACTATCAATTAAATATAAATAATAATAATAATATATAATATATAATAATATATAAAAATAAATAAGTAAATCCCCCTCCCCCTCTCTGATTTGGGGGATTTACGGGATTTGGCCGAATGAAGCGCGCGGAAGGGGGAAGGGGCGCTACCTTCACGACCAGCGAGCTCCTGTTAATGCTTCCGATCAAAACTACGTGACTTCCGATCTGACTGGAGAGGGAAAGTCGTCGGCTGAGCGAAATCGGACGGAGGCGGCTAGGGGAGATCGGTATAGGTAAGAGCTCGACACTCTCTTTCTCCCTTTCTCTCTCTCTCTCTCTCTCTCTCTCTCTCTCTCTCTCTCTCTCTCTCTCTTCCTACGGGCTGAAGGAGTAGAGGGAGCCGGCTCTCCTGGAGCAGGTGATCGGAGGAGGGAAAGAATGCAAGGTTGTGGCTTGCGGCAGTGAGGAGAGTCGGAGCTTGGGGCTGTGGGATCGGAGGTAGTGAGGTGGAGTTACGGGAGGAGAAGAGGTCGTGGAAGCAGCGAGAGGTATCGGGCGTGGTAGTGGAGTCGGAGAGCAAGCCGAGCAGCGAATGGAAGAAGTGCTCTTAGAACGAACCCTTCGTTCGCATTTTAAAGGCAAAGGAAGGGTCGGGATCGAGGCGAGCTCGCGGGATTTTGGCAGAAATCGCGTGAACTGAGCGATGTCAGCGCCGAACCATGTCAAGTATGCGGGATTTCTTGCGGATTTTACGGGAGCTTTCGGCGGGATACAAGGTATTCCCGATCTCTCTCTCTTTCTCTTTTGGTATCTTGTACAGAGGTCAACAAATGCCCCCCAACAAATGTGGTTCGCGTCCAGAGCAAATCACGTTTGTTGTATGCTGATTGGCTCTGTGGATCTCCAGATATTTGTTCTAGATGTCACACAGAGGTTTTCATTTAGTGGATCTCCAAAATTTTGCTTGGATGTCACACTACGATTTTCATTTAGTGGATCTCCAAAATTTTGTTTGGATGTCACACTAAGATTTCTTTTTTCATAGATCTCTTGGATGTATCAATAGATAGTTGAAATACTGATTTCTTTTGGCATGTGCTTTACGATGCAGACATTGATGGAGAATTGTCTGATTTGTTTTTGTTGACTTGTCAGATGATTTTGTTCCTTCGGCCCTATGCTCCTTGCTTTGGCGGGCTTGTTGAAGGAATAGATGTCAATGACCTAAACCCTTGGGTTTGTATTAAGTCGATGGCGAAAAGTCATCGGTCCATAGCTTTGTACATAACGGACTTGTTGATGACATAATCCACTTAGTTCAGCCTAGGGCTTTTCATGAACCTTGGGATAATTTTCTTCGGTCCTTTGCTTTGTGCTTTGACAGACTTGTTGAAGAAAAATTCCTTCGATCCTCGCTCTGTGCTTTACGGATTTGTTGAAGGATTTGCAGGTTCTGGATTCAGTTGACAGTACTGAACGTAGATAGTATCTTGATCCTTAACCACTTGAGAAGACTTTAATCTGAATAACTTGAGTTCATCAGATTGGGAGAGCTAGAATTTGATAGCTCTTTGTCCTCTGGTTGCTGAGATGGGGGTTCCTCTACTGCGGCCTTTCTTATGGCTTGTTGAGTAGACGGAGCTGCCAGCGATCCGGCCATATTTGGGCTTGTTGGATCCGACCTCTTACACCCATTCAGGCTTTAGACTTGAGCTATGAGAATTGCGCTCCCCAATGCTGATTTTACTGAAGTTGGTAGATTTGGAGTCATCCTTCGTGGTTGCAGATTTTGGAGCCTACGAACATTTGGTAGTTGCTCGAGACTCATCCTTTCACTGGAACTTTGATTCTCCAGTCATTTTGGAGAATTTTGTAGACTACGATCACTTGAACTGGTCGAGTCAAATCTGCCTTTGTGCTTCCTACAGTCCCTACTGACGGGTTGATGAAGTGGGGGTTCCGCTACTACGGCCTTTCTTATGGCTTGTTGAGTAGACAGAGCTGCCAGCGATCCGGCCATATTTGGGCGTGTTGGATCCGACCTTTTACACCCATTCGAACCTTATGCTTCAGGCTGTTGGAAGACTTCAAGCTTCTTCGGCTCAATTTTGTAGGAGTGTGTAGCTACAAAAGTCTCTTTCTTGACTTTTGAGTCTTGGTTTATTGGAGAAGATGGCGTCTCTAACTTTTGAAAGATCACCTGCAATACTTTGAAAAAGAATTTGTAGTATTCTTTAGCACGAAAGAATATTTGAATTGATAATTTTAAATATTTATTCGGGGATCTCGGCATGCAGCGCGATGTCGACCCGAATAAATATTTAAAATGCCCCCTGTCTCGCAGGGACATTTTAGAATGGAATTAACTTTGGAATATAAGATTTTAAATATTCATTTGGGGATCTCGGCGTATAGCACGATGTCGACCCAAATGAATATTTAAAATGTCCCCTGTCACGTAGGGATATTTCGGATAGGCTTTGTATCTTTGAGATTTTAAATATTTATTTGCGGATCTCGGCACGCAGCGCGATGTCGACCCAAATAAATATTTAAAATGCCCCCAGTCTGATGGAGGATTTTGAAATGCGTTCTTGCTATACAAGAGAATTTCAAAATATAAGCAAACATGCATTGATAAATATGTATATAAAATTTTGATCATCACAAAATACATCCGTCATGAAATTTTCATGCAAAGTATTTCTTTAAATGTCGGCCGTTGATAGGTGGCATAGGCCTCTGACCGTTCAGATCGATCAACTGATATGCTCCTCCTTGGTACACCTTCTCGATGACGAAGGGGCCTTCCCAATTGGATACGAATTTGCCACCGATTTTTCGATGTTGAATGATTGGTCTTCTCAGCACCAGGACCAATTCTCCTTCTTGAAATGTTCGAGGGCGCACCATACGATCGAAGGATTTTGTCATTCTTCCTCGGTAGATTTCCAGGTTTTGTTGAGCTTGTAACCTGAGTTCATCGAGTGCATCAAGCTCTTCCATTCTGAGACTGGTATTTTGCTCTTGAGTGAGATCGTTCTGAATTGCTACCCGAAGTGACGGTAGTTCGATCTCCAATGGTAATACGGCTTCAACACCGAACACCAATGAATAAGGAGTGGCTTTCGTTGGTGTTTTATAAGTTGTACGATAGGCCCATAGAGCTTCTGCCATCTTCGTATGCCACTCTCTTTTGTTCTTGGTGAGAATCTTCTTCAACAATTTCACTAGCGTCTTGTTGAAGGCTTCCGCCAAGCCATTTGCTCTTGGATTGTATATGGATGAATATCGTCAATCGATTTTGTGCCGATCAACGAACTTGTAGATTTTTGTACTCTTGAATGCAGTACCGTTGTCTGAGATTATGCGGCGTGGCACACCAAATCTGTAGACTACATTGTGGGTAAAGAAATTGATCACATGCTCTGATGTGATCTCTCTAAATGGAGCCGCTTCTGCCCACTTGGAAAAGTAGTCTGTCGCAGCTAGAATAAAGCGGTGTCCCGCTGATGACGGCGGATCTATTGGCCCAATTATGTCTGTGCCCCAGCATTCAAATGGCCAGGATGCTACTGTTGGATGCAGAGGATTTGGCGGTTGATGTATAACATCACCGTGGATTTGACATTCGTGGCACCTCTTAGCTTGGTCAATACAATCTTTGATCATGGTCGTCCAATAGTAACCCATTCTCTTGATTTTAGCGGCCATTTTAGGACCTGACTGATGTGCTCCACAAAGCCCTTCATGAACTTCTGATACCACTTTATCAGCTTCCTTGGTCCCTAGGCACCTTAGCCACATTTGATCAAAAGCTCGCCTGTATAGCGTATCATTGACAAATGCGTATCGCAATGCCCTTTTTCTAATTTGTGCGGCCATAGACTTTTCTGTCGGGAGTTTGTTTTCCTTGAAGTAGTCAATGAATGGCTGTCTCCAATCATTTTTGACTTCAATATCTAAACAATGCCACCACGATTCTGAAGCTTGACTAGCTTTATGTCTCTTGGCCACGTGATATTCTTTTGGATAATTCTCCATAACAATCTGATGGAGAGGTTGAGGGTCAACTGGAGTTTCATCATGCTGACTTGAATCTGGAATTCCTTCTGTCCTTGGGAATTGTAATAGAGCGGGCTCCAAGACCCTACGAGTGTAAACTCCAATGAATATAGGCCTCTCCTCATTAATGTTCGCCATTTCTTTGGCTAATTTGGCCAGACAATCTGCTTTAGCATTCTGTCCTCGAGGAACTCGAGCCATTTTGACATTTGGCACTTGCTTCAACAGTTCAAGGGCTCGCCGGTGGTAATGAGCCAATTCGACTTTCCCAATCTTATAAATACCGAGGACCTGATTTATTATAAGCTGAGAATCACCAAAGATTTGGAGATGTTGGATTCTGACATCGATCGCAATCTCCAACCCTGCTAACAGAGCTTCGTATTCGGCTTCGTTGTTGGTTCGAGGTTCAGTCAAGCTGAATGAAAATCTCATTATGCCTCCCTCGGGCGCTACGAAAATGAGACCGATGCCGGCTCGAGCTCTTGCAATATTTGGAGGTCGGACAGGTCTAATAGATGATGCACCGTCAAAGTACATCTCCCAGAACGGTAGCTCTTCATTCTCCTCGACCTGCATCATTTGCTCATCGGGCAAATCATCATTTAGTGGAGAATCGGCCGGGATTGGGTGTGCAGCGAGGAAATCTGCCAAGGCTTGTCCTTTCACCGCCTTCTGTGGCATGTATATGATTTCAAACTGCAATAATAATACTGCCCACCTGGCTAGACGACCTGTCAATGCTGGTCTTGTCATCAAGAACTTCAGCGGATCGATCTTTGATATCAGTGTGATTTTATGAGATAGCATATAGTGGCGGAGTTTCTGAACTGCAAAGATCAGCGCCAAACAATGCTTTTCAATTGGGGAATAACGGCTTTCTGCTCCAATCAACCTTCGACTGATGTAGTAGAGCGCATTTTCTTTGCCTTCTTCATTATTCTGGGCCAATAGTGCTCCGAGGGACTCTTCTAGTGCTGCTGTATACAGTATAAGAGGCTTCCCCGGAATTGGCGCTGCTAGAATGGGCGGATTCAACAGGTATTTCTTGATACTATCAAATGCTTCCTGGCATTCTGCGTCCCATTTGAAACGGACATCTTTCTTCATTAGCTTTGAAAATGGCTGGCACCTACCCGATAGATTTGATATAAATCTCCGAATGAAAGCCAGTTGTCCTTGCAACGAGCGAAGCTGTCGAAGGTTCCTTGGTGGTGGCATCTCCGTGATTGCCTTAATTTTGTTGGGGTCGATCTCTATGCCTCGATGACGAATAACATACCCCAAGAATTTGCCGGAGGAGACTCCAAAAGCACATTTGAGAGGATTCATCTTCAGATCAAACTTTCTGATTCTCTCAAATACAATTCTGAGATCTTTTAAGTGATCATTTCGGCCAAGGCTTTTAACAACAAGGTCATCTACATAACACTCGACCTTCTGATGTATCAAATCATCAAATATGTGAGTCATCGCCCGCTGGTAGGTGGCACCAGCGTTCTTCAGGCCAAAGGGCATGACTGCGTAACAGAAAATGCCGATGGGCGTTCTGAACGACGTATGTTTTTCATCCTCGGACGCCATCTTGATTTGATTGTATCCTGACGATCCATCCATAAAGGAGAATATGTCGTAGTTGGACGTATTGTCCACCAGGAGTTCGGATACAGGAAGTGGAAAATCATCTTTTGGGCACGCCTTGTTGAGGTCCCTGAAGCCAATACAGACACGAATTTGCCCGTTCTTCTTCTTCACTGGGACGATATTGGCAATCCAATCGGCATACTTTTCTTCTCGGATGAAGCCTGCCTCTATTAATTTCTTTGTTTCAGCTATCACTTGTTCTTCAATCTCTAATCTCATTCTCCTTGGAGCTTGTTTGACAGGTGCTACATCCGGTTTGATTGCTAATCTGTGAACTGCTACATCAGGGGATAAGCCAGGCATCTCAGCAGCATATGTCTAGGCAAAGCAATCCCTTCTTCAATCTGAAAGGATATATTTAAAAAGTGATGGAATTTCTTGAAGGTATTGACCATTAAGAAAATTGTATGTAAGGGTCATCTTTGCAACCCACTTTTGATGATTTTGATTTTTTTAAGGGCGGATCTCTAGTAGTACATACTAGATGTCACACCACTGTCTGAAAAAAAAAAATTCTAGAGATGTAAGTCTCTATATTTGTTTTTTTCTTTTATGTCGGGACCTTTCGGTAGTGGATTCTTGGATATACATCCAAGTGTCACACCCCAATGCTCACCGTACATATCTTGTTTCTTTCTTTACTTTACCATCATAATAGATGGTTGGCTATTAGCTATATCGGGACCTTTCAGTGATGGATCATTGGATATAAGGACCAAATGTCACATCCTGATGTTCACCGTATACATATTTATTCTTTCTTTACACTACCATCATAAAAGATGATAGATTTTAGCTCTATCGGGACCTTTCAGTGATGGATCTTTGGTCATAATAACCAAATGTCACATCCTGATGTTCACCGTATACATATTTATTCTTTCTTTACACTACCATCATAAAAGATGATAGATTTTAGCTCTATCGGGACCTTTCAGTGATGGATCTTTGGTTATAATAACAAAATGTCACATCCTGATGTTCACCGTACAGATCTTTCTTTTTTCTTTGCTCTACCATCATAATAAATAGTAGTTTTTGGTTCTATCAGGACCTTTCAGTGATGGATCTTTGGACATAAGGACCAAATGTCACATCCTGATATTCACCGTACAGAGCTTTCTTTTTTCTTTGCTCTACCATCATAATAGATAGTAGTTTTTAGCTCTATCAGGACCTTTCAGTGATGGATCTTTGGACATAATGACCAAATATCACATCCTGATGTTCACCGTACAGAGCTTTCTTCTTTCTTTTCTCTACCATCATAACAGATAGTAGTTTTTAGCTCTATCAGGACCTTTCAGTGATAGATCTTTGGACATAAGGACCAAATATCATATCCTAATGTTCACCGTATAGAACTTTATTTTAGCTGCTACTATAGCATTTAAATGACTAGCCAAAGATGTAAAGAGAAATCATTCCCCAGCGGAGTCGCCAGAAATCTGTGGGCGACTCCGATTGTTGGCTTTTAGCTCTATCGGGACCTTTCAGAGATGGATCTTTGGATACAGGGACCAAATGTCACATCCTGATGTTCACCGTACAGAGCTCAATATTATCATTATAATTTTTTTTGCTACTACTATAACACTGAGACAACTAGCCAAAGATGGAAAGAGAAACCAATCCCCAGCGGAGTCGCCAGAAATCTGTGGGCTCCGAAAATTTGGCCCCGGCCTCCGCTCGCTTTTTCTTATTCGGCGAGGGAGTTTTAACGAACTAAGTTCCGAGGTAAATTTTGGAAGGCAGATGGGTTTGTAGATAAGACACTACCCAGAGATTTCGCCCTCATTTTGTGAGGACTTTATGATCTGAGTTCTGGTTTCCTATAGGCGCAAGCCCCTATAGTTAATTACCCCTCTCGATCACGAGAGAGAACTTTCGATTAAGGCTAGTCGTCAATCAGATATGTATATAGAATACATGTTATCTGGCATATAGTAGCAGCATGGGTATGGATTTGAAAATTTGGAGAATTTGAATGTTCATATCTTTGGAATTTGGGTTGGAAGATTTGAGAAATTTAATATTTAAAACTGAAATTTTCACCATCTGGAACTTAAAGCGGATGGTGGGGGAATGGATGATAGACCCGATCAAGATCCCATGGTTCCGTCGTCCCGGGCCATCGTGGTCCCTGGTCTACTTAGTCAGAGGAGGTAGTCGACCCAACCTGACAGAAGGATCCTTGTCGGCAGCCATGGGTTGCTTCGTCCAAGGGGACCTTGTAGACCGGGGTTGAATGTTTATCTAAGGGGACAAATTTGAATCCACCTTAGCTAACAGAGGGCTTTGTGCCCTATCGATAATATCCTATTGATTCATATCTCAAGGATTTAACGCCATTAAGGAGCGTATCGGCTCTGGCCATAACCGCTATCTGTGGTGCCATTTGGCGGCAAAACCACTCGGTTCAGAGGGCCCCGGGTCATAACCGTTTACCTGCAGTGCCATTTGGCGGCGAAACTGCCGGTTAGAGGACACGTACCACGTCCTTACTGGCAGCAGACTTTTTGAGAATGGATCCTAGTAATATTTTCGACTAGGCATTTCGCTCTTTGTGAGCTGAAGTTGATTTTAATTTGTCCACCTCGACAAACTGTTGCGGAGGGTGGATGGATTTTGCTTTGAGTGATTGATGGATTTATTTCATTTAGAAATATATTTTTGAGATTTTGGGATTTTGAGATTTTTGGAATTTTGTGGAGTTTTGGGTATTTGGAACGGCATTGGAAATTATTTGGGAACCCCTCCGGTTGAGATCTGCATTCAACACGGCCATCATCGGGGTGTTTGGGGGTCATTTCTTTCTATGGATTGAACCCTGTCAACTCTGTCAGGCTGTCGACAGAGGATCGGGTTTTGTAGACTTTATGCCCTTTGATAGTGAATTCTCATTGTTATAGGCCTTGAAGACCTAATATGGATGTTTTGAGACAAATATAATGGTCGCCACAACCGTATATTTGTTTGTTGGTTCGAACCCTGTCGACTTCTATTGACCCGTATAGAAGGATCAGTTTCGAACCTGAATTCACTTGTCAATCCGCGCAGCATCCCTAGACGTCACGTGTGTACCAATAACACGCTCGCCGGGGCCCATGCGGGTTTTATAATTATTTTTACCTCTTTTAGTGTACCTATGTGTATACAATTTATAGTGCACGTGCAGGGATACTTTGAAATAATTGTAGACGCCTTCTATCTGCTTGTACGAATGTTGCAGATCCGGTGGCGTAGCGTAGCAGCTTCTGAATCAGTTGTTTGCTGCTCTGTACAGGTAGACTGTCGTGCACTATTTGTTGATTTTTGTAGGCGGGTCATAGTGCACTAACTAATCTCCTGCTTTAAGTCATAGAAGCTTGCACTTGTCGTATTCTCCATATATTTTGTTGTGGTATTTGGTTCGTGTAGTACATTTGCCATTGCTGGAGGTAGATGTATTCATCTTTAGATTGAAGTTGACTACATGATACTGCATTTACTGTAGTCTTTCTGCATCTATCCATAAGTGGCATGTTATACATACATCTGTATTCTTAGAGAGTGTATGTATTGCAGATCCTTATGCATTTCTCCTTATAAATGACATGCATTGTGTATAGTAGACTTATATAATTGATGTTTGCTTGCAATCAACATCACCTATTTGCACCATTTGTTCACTCCATATTGGTCGTTACTATTGATTGAAATATCTGCATCATTGCTTACAATGATATTCATTGAAGAGAACTTCAGACTAACGTTGGCAATCAAAGTGTGTTCTTCTATCGCTTCCCATTTCATTAATCATAGGTAGGACAAGTTTGGTTCATGTTCATCACAACTTTCTTGCTCAAGTTTATTGATGCCTCATTGAACTCAATAACCTCAGTAGTCCACAAAGACTTGATGTAACTATTTCAACCTTATTATTCGTAGATGAAATGCTAGGGATTTTCCACACCAAGAGTCTTTGTTTGCCTACACTTTGTTCGGATGCTGCAAGCTAATTGAGCTGTATTATATCCACCACATATTATAGAAGATTGGTGTATTTGTTTGCATGCATTTTTGTATTTGTGAAAACTATTATATATTTGTGAGATATATAACCATTAGTTATCATTGATTGTAGGTGGACTATTTTCCTTGTGACCTTTCCACTTTGCTTGTGGATGTGTTGCATTTATTGCTACCTCCCATCAATTGCAAGCGGGTTGATAGATTTGTTTATGATTCCCTTGAGACTAGCTACAAACCAACCCTCATTCGAATCTTCTTATCACTTGCAAGTAAATAGATCGTGCAAGTTCTTTGACCTTGGAGATGATTTGCAATATGTGTAGGGGCTTAATATTCAACATTCGCTTGATATCCACATTCCATTGAACATGAAGACTTGTTATGCTTGTTACACATCAAACCCTTATAGTTTCATTTGGTTGCATGAGTCTTTATCATCATTTAGTGGGTGGATGATGTTTGTAGGCTTTATATTCATCGCAAGTCTCTCCTTTCATCACAAGTCTCATGTATGTTTCTTTGCATTTTGTTCATCAACATCTCCTTGTTGATTATTGCTTCATGCTCATTTACTTGACATTTGATTACTGTTTGAGTTCTTTGTGCCAGTTCAACTCAAGTTCATGCTCAAATCAAGTTTTAGTCAAAATTCTATTATTCTTTCTCTTTGTCCAAGTCCAATACAGTCCAAAAGTTTGCAAGTCCTTGTCTTTTGCACCAAGTTCATTTGAGTTCAAAGTTCACCTTGCAAGCTCATAGAGGTCGAGTCCTTTGCATGAGTTCAATCAAGTTCTAGTTCTAATGCATGTCCCCTGTTGTTCTTGCAAATGCAATTTCATATCCAAATTGTTCAACTCTTTGATTGCTTCAATTTCATTTAATTAAGTTCAAGCCCTTCTTTAATCATTTGATTTGAGTTCTGAGCATAGTCCCAAGTCCTTGGTTGTTCAAATGTGTCCAAACCTTTGTCTTCTCTGAGTTCAAAAAGGTCCGAGTGTAGCAACATTTTCACCCGAAATTTCGGCAGCCTTCCGGCGTCTCCCACGTTTAGGGGAAAACTACGGAAAACTGGGCCTTTCCCACCACGCTAAGAAAAGCGTGTATGGTAGGTGCCCCTTTCGAGGACACCGCGGCCGTGTAATTTTCGATCCCCCACCACGCTAAGAAAAGCGTGTATGGGTATTTTTTGTGTGTAAAAAGTATTTTTTATTTTTTTTGAAAATGTTTTGCAAGAAAAGAACAGATATTTCCCCGCAAGCGGGTACTTATGGGTATCCCCGCTTCGTCGCGCGCATCGCACCGGGATCCCTTCCCACCACGCTAAGAAAAGCGTGTATAGGCGGGGTTTCCAAGGCGATACGAACTTCGAAGAAGGAATTAGGTGATTACCCGCTTCGTCGCAAGCGTCGGGACGCACTCCCTCCCACCACGCTAAGAAAAGCGTGTATAGGTGGTCGTTTTGTCTCGACGAATGCGTTGAAACAAGTTCTCGGAGTTTTAGGGTTAGAGTGATTTTATACCTTGGCGTCTGTCGGCGTGGATCGAGGGAGAAAAGCATTTTTTTTTGTTATTTTTATTACCATTAATTAATATTAATCATAATTAACTATAGTTAATTATGATTACTAGTAATTAATGCTAATTAATAATAATTAATTACAATTACTTATAATTAATAATAAATAATTGATTATAATTAATTAACTGATTATAATTAATAACTAATTACCCATAATTAAGTATAGTTAAATATAATTAACTATAAATAATTAGTTGTAATTAATTGACTAAATATAATTGATTAATTAATGATAATTAATTACTTATAATTAATTAATCATAATTATAATTAACTATCAATTAAATATAAATAATAATAATAATATATAATATATAATAATATATAAAAATAAATAAGTAAATCCCCCTCCCCCTCTCTGATTTGGGGGATTTACGGGATTTGGCCGAATGAAGCGCGCGGAAGGGGGAAGGGGCGCTACCTTCACGACCAGCGAGCTCCTGTTAATGCTTCCGATCAAAACTACGTGACTTCCGATCTGACTGGAGAGGGAAAGTCGTCGGCTGAGCGAAATCGGACGGAGGCGGCTAGGGGAGATCGGTATAGGTAAGAGCTCGACACTCTCTTTCTCCCTTTCTCTCTCTCTCTCTCTCTCTCTCTCTCTCTCTCTCTCTCTCTCTCTCTCTCTCTCTCTCTCTCTCTCTCTCTCTCTCTCTCTCTCTCTTCCTACGGGCTGAAGGAGTAGAGGGAGCCGGCTCTCCTGGAGCAGGTGATCGGAGGAGGGAAAGAATGCAAGGTTGTGGCTTGCGGCAGTGAGGAGAGTCGGAGCTTGGGGCTGTGGGATCGGAGGTAGTGAGGTGGAGTTACGGGAGGAGAAGAGGTCGTGGAAGCAGCGAGAGGCATCGGGCGTGGTAGTGGAGTCGGAGAGCAAGCCGAGTAGCGAATGGAAGAAGTGCTCTTAGAACGAACCCTTCGTTCGCATTTTAAAGGCAAAGGAAGGGGCGGGATCGAGGCGAGCTCGCGGGATTTTGGCAGAAATCGCGTGAACTGAGCGATGTCAGCGCCGAACCATGTCAAGTATGCGGGATTTCTTGCGGGTTTTACGGGAGCTTTCGGCGGGATACAAGGTATTCCCGATCTCTCTCTCTTTCTCTTTTGGTATCTTGTACAGAGGTCAACACATCTGTTACGATAACAGAAAAAAGAGGTTATCGACGACAAGCTTCGCAGGAAGCACATCGGGGCGTGACACTTGGACCCCGTGTCCAAGAATCCGTCGCCGAAAGGGCCCAGCGGAAAGGCAAACAAGTTTGGAGGCCGAAGCCTCGAAATGAAAAGGTCTTTGAAGAAAGAGATAAGTCGAGCGTGACATCCGGAACAGTTTACCGAAGATACGCACCTGCCAACAGAACTCGTCAGAAATGGGTCCAAAAGAAGGCCCATAATGACGACAATTATATGGACGGTCGACATCCTGGAGAGTCTTCCAGGAGATCCCATCATTCTCCTACTTCAGCCAAAGAGGAAGTTCATTTCGATCGTAGTCCGCAGATCGAAGAAGTAATCATTCTAAGTCAAGAGCCTGAAATTCAGTGGCGACGCCGCTCAGAAATTCAGGTACGAGAAGATGAAAAAGAATATGACGATGATGATACTATGGAGATCGAAATGGTTCGTATGGTCAGCCACATTGATGTTGAAGATGATGATGGTGATGAAGAAGACCAACAATCACAGCCGCGTGTACGTGTTTATCGACGTCGCCACAGGGCTAGATCTATTGCCAGCCGAAGTGCTCGCTCCTCAGAAGAAGGAGATGAGGAAGAAGAAGAGGTCGGAGAAAATCCCTTCGGAGGTGAAGACATTACACTCGCTGAAATGAGAAATCAGATGAGGCGACAGATGCGAAGGAAAGACAGAGAAATCTCTCAGTTAAATGATAAAATGACTGAGATGATGACTCAGATGACGGCTATGATGGAAATGATGCAGAAGACCACTTCTGTGGGTCCTGTACCAGCTCAACCCGTCAACCAAGCTGTAAATCCTCAAAATCTCCAAGCTCCGCAAGCCTCAGGAGTGAAAGGTGTACTTGAAGGTTGCAAAGAAACTGATGATCCAACTCGCCAGCGTACTCCACAAAATTTGACGAGTGCCTCTGAACCTGTAACTGCATTACAGTTGGAAGGCATAATCAGTGAAAAGATTAAGGCCATTAAAGCTGCTGAGCAAGCAGAGAAATTGGTAGGAAAAGGTCGCCCGTACCCAGCTGAGTACGATCAGGTGCCATATCCAAAGGGATATTCTGTACTGAAGTTCAATATCTTCAATGGCAATAAAAATCCCAGACAACACCTAGCACAATTCAAAACAACCTTGGAAATACAGGAGGTAATGATGCTCTGTTATTCAGGCAATTCGTGAGCAGCTTGAGTGGAACTGCTTTTGAATGGTACGCCGAGTTGCCAAATGATTCTCTAAAAACCTTTGCGGAGCTGGAGGCCTTGTTCGTGAAAAGGTTTGCCAGTGCAATAGAGAAGACTACCATTGCTGATCTTGCCCTTGATAAAAGGAGGAAGGAAGAGTCAGTAACAAAATACATAACACGCTGGCGCAATCTCAGCATGAAGTGCGAGCAGCAATTAGAAGAAGAACATGCAGTTCAACTGTTGATGGGGAACATTGATGATAAAATGCAACCCTTCTTATGCATGGCTTCAATCACCACCTTTTAAGATCTGTTGGACAGGGTGACTAAGTTTGAAAAGTTGAATTTGTCGAAGTCAGAAAATCTCGCTGACAGACCCAAAAAGGCTAAAGCTCCTGATGCTAGGAGAAACGAAGTTTACTCTGCATTTCCTCCCAGACCTGATAAAGATAAACGGGTAGTGTATAATGTAGACAAAGGAAAACAGCCTATGCAATATGAAAAAAAGCCAAAACAGGCTTACAATCCTAATCCTCAACCAAAGCTGGTTCTTGGAGGAAATGACAAACCTCGAGCCTTTCCTGGTGGAGGAGAGCGCCAGAGGCTACCCACGGGAACTGGTGATAGAACGTTTCCTTCTCTGAAGAAGAAAATGAATAAAGAATATTCATTTAAGCGGGAAAGTGTCGCCAAGCTATTCCGACAAGCGCTCAAAGCTGGTCTAGAATTGCCGGAATGCAAAAGACCTGAAGAGTCTAAACACAGTGGCGACCCAAACTACTGCCCATATCATCGAGTAGTTAGCCATCCAATTGAAGATTGTTATGTCTTCAAAGATTGGTTGGAAAAGATGTACAAGGGGGGAGAATTAACACTATCAGATAACGTGTTAGTTCGTCCTAAAAAGGAATCCACCCGGGTAGTAACGTCCTCTTCCGTACTCCCGTCTAAAGAAACAACAAAAGAATTTGTCCAAGAGAAGCAATGGGAGACCGTGGTTTCTACGAAGACATCAAAAATGCTGAAACAGCTAAAGGGAGTTCCTGGTGTCAAGTGGAAGTCCCCTACTGAGCCAGTACTGAACTTAAAATGGTTGCCTGTGTTACAAGCATCCACCTCTAAACAGAAACCTGGCCAGGCTAACTCATCAAAATATGGAAAGTCAAAGTCTTCAAAGAAGAAAGCCAAGCTGAAGAAGCCTGAGGTAAAGAAGACTGCAACTCAAAAGGCTATTGATAGTTTGGGTGAATATTACCAAACTGTCAAGAGGCCTATTAAGCTCGATGATTTTATGAAAGAGCTTAAAATAGATGAAAAGGAAGAAGAAGCTGAGGATGAATCTCTTTCTACGGAGATATGCCGAGTCATCTCAGCAACATTAAAAATAGCAGAAAGGGAGAAATACGCTAAAGAAGCGGCCCCTGAATTCTGTCTAATGGTATCATCAATGGAATTCAGTTCAGAAGATCTATGTTTTCCAGATGATGAAGATTCAGACCCAAGCGTAGCATCGCAAATGAAACAAGTGAAGTTGGGAGATGATTCCGAGTCTACAGGTGAATCCCCAGACACAACAATGGCTGACTCTGAAGAGAATGCTTCATCAAACAAGTCTGAATCCGATGAGGTGGCCCAGGTGCAGTTGAGGAGTGGCAAGGTACTGCCGCCTCCACCAAAGAAGGGGATTCCTAACAAAGATAAAGGAAAAGAGATAATTGTCAATGAAGATATTATCCTAAATGACTCCAAGAAGAAAGAGATTTCATCTAAGGGGATAGATTACAATATCTTATCCCACTTACGGAAGATCCCAGCGCAACTCAGCATATACGATGCCCTCTTGATGTCTAAAGACCTTCGAGAGACTTTGATCCAAGTTCTCAAGGACCCCGAAAGATATGAGGCATATTTTGCTGAGCGTAATCTAACTGAAGTCTTGCAAGCTCGAAATGAGCCCCTCATCACCTTTGCTAATGATGATATGATGCTTTGAACGGCAGATCACAACCGCCCTCTGTATGTCACGGCAGAGAGCGACGGTATGATGATCAGTCGAATTTTGATTGATCCCGGATCTTCTGTAAATCTTATGAGCCTTAAGGCACTAAGATCCCTCTGACTCGATGTGGAACATCTTGGCCAAGATAAACTGATGGTGCACGTCTTCAACGAGAAAGGGCAGAAAACTCTTGGTTCGTTTATGCTTCCTCTTGTATTTGGAGAATTCCATACGGAAGCCAAATTTCATGTAATTGATGCGGACACTTCGTTCAAGGCGTTATTGGGTCGCCCCTGGCTGCATGAATACGGCGTTGTCCCTTCAACATTACACCAGTGCATGAAGTATCTCTGAGAAGGAGAAGAATTCAGGATCTCTGGCGATATTCAGCCCTTTGCAGTACATGAAGTAACAGTTTATGAAGATGCTAAGTACTTCATGCCAAAGAAGCAAAAGTCGTCAAGTTCTCTTGAGGCTAGGGCATCAAATTCTAAGGCTGCAAAGAAACCCAAGCAAGAAGATGAGAAGAAGCGTGTAGGAAGAAAGAAAGCGACGCCAACTCTTCCTAAAGCATCAATCATTCCTAAAGAAAAGAAACATGTACCTCATCTTGGGAGTGACACGGATGAAGATGATGTTACTTCTGCCAAATCTAGAAAAGTATGCCAGTCCACGGATGAATGGAGTAGACAGGTTGAATTTTCAAATGATGATTATGACTACGACTCAATCTACATGAACTCAGTGCAGAGTGTGTTCTCTAGAAGAATAGACAGTCTGTTAATTTCAGACAGCGTACTCGTAGTCACACGTGTTCCCTTACAACATTTCAAGGAAATCATTTCGCGCGAGGTTCATAAAATTGAAGAACTCTCCACTCTTTATCTGCCTCCCCGTAAAAAAGGGATTGTGCCAAAGAATGTGCTATATTCTACGGGAGTTCATGAAGAAGAGAATCATGACTGGGATTGCATGCTCCTCGACTCCGAGGAATTATTTCCTACGAGGCTACCCAAATTCAATACAAAAAAATATTCAAAGAATGCTACGAAAGCAAATCAATATTCCTACTACCAAACGACAGCTCCGTACAAGCTTGGGCCTCTAGTATGGGAGAAGTCCGCGTCCATTACGACGAAAGGATATAGATGCATATAAAGGCATCGGGTTCATCAAACGAAAATTCCTCCAGAAAGAGACTTGTCAAGCAATCACATGCGGAGAAATCAAATCTGATGATGATTATGATGAAATATGCGAAGCTGATGATTATGATGATAAACTCGTAGAAGCCGAGCCTGCACCAGAAGAGCTTGAAGATGGTGGACAGGCAGCCACTATGGACGAGCTCAAAGAAGTCAACTTGGGAACTGAGGAGGACCCTCGCCCAACCTTCATTAGTTCTCTTCTACCAAAAGATCAAGTAGAAGAAATAAAAGAGCTACTATGTGAATTCAGGGACTGCTTTGCCTGGACATATGCTGAGATGCCTGGCTTATCCCCTGATGTGGCAGTTCACAAATTGGCCATCAAGCCTGATGCAGCACCCGTCAAGCAAGCTCCAAGGAGAATGAGATTGGAGATTGGAGATTGAAGAGCAGGTGATTGCAGAAACGAAGAAGCTCATAGAAGCAGGCTTCATTCGAGAAGAAAAATATGCCGACTGGATTGCCAATATCGTCCCTGTAAAGAAGAAGAATGGCCAGATTCGTATCTGCATCGACTTCAGGGATCTCAATAAGGCATGCCCGAAAGATGACTTTCTGCTCCCAGTATCAGAACTTCTAGTTGACAACACTTCCAACTATGATATGTTCTCTTTTATGGACGGATCGTCGGGCTACAATCAAATTAAAATGGCGCATGAAGATGAAAGACATACATCATTTAGAACGCCTATAGGCATATTATGCTACACAGTTATGCCATTCGGCCTGAAGAATGCTGGTGCCACATATCAACGGGCTATGACTCGTATATTTGATGATTTGATTCATCAGAAGGTTGAATGCTATGTAGATGACTTGGTCATTAAAAGCATAGGCCGAAAAGACCACATTGATGATTTGAGAATTGTGTTCAAAAGGATCAGAAAGTACGATCTGAAGATGAACCCACTCAAGTGTGCATTTGGGGTATCCTCAGGAAATTTTCTGGGATATGTTGTTCGACATCGAGGAATCGAAGTCGACCCCAACAAGATCAAGGCGATCATGGAGATGCCACCTCCAAAGAAAATTCGGCAACTCCGCTCCTTACAAGGGCAGTTGGCTTTCATTCGGCGATTTATATCGAATCTGTCAGGTAGGTGCCAGCCATTTTCAAAACTAATGAAGAAAGATGTCCGTTTCAAATGGGACGCAGAGTGCCAAGAAGCATTTGACAGCATCAAAAGATATCTGTTGAATCCTCCTATTCTCGCGGCGCCAATCCCGGGGAAGCCTCTTATACTGTATACGGCAGCACTAGAAGAGTCCCTCGGAGCACTATTGGCCCAGCATAATGAAGAAGGCAAGGAGAATGCACTCTACTACATCAGTCGGAGGTTGATAGGAGCAGAAATCCGCTACTCTCCAATCGAGAAGCATTGCTTGGCCCTGATCTTCGCAGTTCAGAAGCTCCGCCATTATATGTTGTCTCACAAAATCACCTTGATATCAAAGATCGATCCGTTGAAGTTCTTGATGACAAGACCGGCGTTGACAGGTCGTTTGGCAAGGTGGGCAGTGATACTGCTGTAGTTTGATATCACATATGTCCCTCAAAAGGCAGTGAAAGGGCAAGTGTTGGCAGATTTTCTCGCTGCACATCCTATCCCTGCAGATTCTCCGCTCAACGACGATCTACCTGACGAGCAGATCATGAATGTTGAAAAAGAGGAGATGCTACGAGTATGGGAAATGTATTTTGATGGAGCATCGTCGATAAAGCGTGCTCGGCCTCCAAATCTAGAAAAGGCTCAAGCCGGAATTGGAATCATTTTCGTAGCACCCGAGGGAGGCATAATGAGATTTTCGTTCAGTTTGACTGAACCTCGGACCAATAATGAGGCTGAATATGAAGCCCTAATAGCAGGATTAGAGATTGCAATCGATGTTCGAATTCAAAATCTCCAAATCTTCGGTGATTCTCAACTTGTTGTAAATCAAGTGTTGGGAGTTTACAAAATCACCAAGTTTGAGTTGGCCTGTTATCATCGGCAAGTTCTTGAGCTTATGAAGCAAATTCCAGTTGTCAAACTAACTCAAGTTCCCCGAGGTCAAAATGCCAAAGCTGATTCTCTTGCCAAATTGGCTAAAAAAATGGCGAATATGGACGACGAATAGCCTATAATAATTATGGTGCACAATCGACGGATCTTAGAGCCAGCATTACTACAATTCCCGCAGGCAGAGGGAATACCAAGTTCAAGCCAGCAGGATGCAACTCCGGTTGATCCTCAACCTCCCCAACCAGTTGATCCTGAAGATCAATATGAAGAACAACAAGTTCCTAAGAAAAGGCGCAAGGCCAGTCAAGCTTCAGAATCATGGTGGCATTGCCTAGATGTCGAGGAAGAAGATGATTGGAGACTGCCTTTCATTGACTATTTTAAAGAAAGTAAATTGCCAACAGACAAATCACTAGCTGCTCAAATCAAGAAGAGAGCGTTACGATATGCATTTGTCAACAACACGTTGTATCGACGTGCTTTCGATCAAATGTGGCTAAGGTGCCTAGGGACCAAAGAAGCTGATAAAGTTGTGGCAGAAGTTCATGAAGGACTCTGTGGAGCACACCAATCAGGTCCCAAGATGGCAATCAAAATTAAAAGAATGGGCTACTATTGGCCGACCATTGTCAGAGATTGTATCAATCATGCTAAGAGGTGCCATGAGTGTCAGATCCACGGTGATGTTATACATCAACCGCCAAATCCGCTGTACCCTACAATAGCATCCTGGCCATTTGAATATTGGGGTACTGATATTATTGGGCCGATAGATCCGCCGTCATCAGCAGGACACCGCTTCATCTTGGCAGCAACCGACTACTTCTCCAAGTGGGCAGAAGCGGCTCCATTCAAAGAAGTTACATCTGAGCATGTAATCAATTTCTTTACCCATAATATTGTCTACAGATTTGGAGTGCCGCGTCGCATAATCTCAGACAATGGAACTGCATTTAAAAGTACAAAAATCTACAAGTTCGTTGATCAGCATAAAATCGATTGGCGGTATTCCTCTATATATTATCCAAGAGCAAATGGCTTAGCTGAAGCCTTCAACAAAACGTTGGTGAAATTGCTAAAAAAGATTCTCTCCAAGAACAAAAGAGAGTGGCATACGAAGATGGAAGAAGCGCTATGAGCGTATCGTACAACTTACAAAACGCCAATCAAAGCCACTCCTTACTCTCTAGTATTTGGAGTTGAGGCCGTACTGCCACTAGAAGTTGAACTTCCATCTCTTCGAGTTGCTGTCCAGAATGAGCTGACTCAAGAACAAAATGCTCGTCTAAGAATGGAGGAGCTCGATGCACTCGATGAAATCAGGTTACAAGCTCAGCAGAACCTGGAGATCTATCGAGCAAGAATGACAAAATCCTTTGATCGAATGGTGCGTCCTCGATCATTTCAAGAAGGAGAATTGGTCCTGGTGCAGAGAAGGCCAATCATCCCGCACAGAAAAATTGGTGGCAAATTTGTATCCAACTGGGAAGGACCTTTCGTCATCGAAAAGGTATTTCAAGGAGGAGCTTATCAACTCATCGATCTGAATGGTCAGAGGCCCATGCCGCCGATCAATGGCCGTTACCTGAAGAAATACTACGCATGAAATGCTATGTTTAGTGTATTATGCTTTCATGTCTGTTTATTAGCATATACATTTCATATTTTGAAACTCTCTTATGTTATGAGAATACATTTCAAAATCCTCCTGTTAGACTGGGGGCATTTTAAATATTTATCCGGGTCGACATCATGCTGCGTGCCGAGATCCCCGAATAAATATTTAAAATTTCAAGATTCCAATTCTATTCTGCTCTAGAATGACCCTGCAAGACAGGGGGCATTTTAAATATTTATTCGGGTCTACATCGCGCTGCATGCCGAGATCCCCGAATAAATATTTAAAATTATCAATTCAAAAATTACTTTGTGCTAAAGAATACAAAGATCTTTTCAAAGTATATGCAGGTGACTTCTCAAAAGATAAAGACACCTTCTCCAACAAACCAAGATTTAAAAGTCAAGAAAGAGACTTTTGAAACTACACACTCCTACAAAATTGAGCCGAAAAAGCTTGAAGTCTTTCAACAGCCTGAAGCTTAAGGTTCGAATGGGTGTAAAAGGTCGGATCCAACAAGCCCAAATATGGCCGGATCGCTGGCAGCTCTGTCTACTCAACAAGCCATAAGAAAGATCGTAGTAGCGGAACCCCCACTTCGTCAACCCGTCAGTAGGGACTGTAGGAAGAACGAAGGCAAATTTGACTCGACCAGTTCAAGTGATCGTAGTCTACAAAATTCTCCTAAATGACTTGAGAATCAAAATTCCGGTGGAAGATGAGTCTCGAGCAACTACTGAATGTTCGTAAGCTCCAAAGTCTAAAACCACGAAGGATTACTCCAAATCTACCAACTTCAGCAAAATCAGTATTGGGAAGCGCAATTCTCATAGCTCAAGTCTGAAGCCTGAATGGATGTATGAGGTCGGATCCAACAAGCTTAAATATGGCCGGATCGCTGGCATCTCCATCTACTCAACAAGCCATAAGAAAGGCCGCAGTAGAGGAACCCCCATCTCAGCAACCAGAGGACGAAGAGCTGTCAAATCCCAGCTCTCCCGATCTGATAAACTCAAGTGATTCAGATTAGAGTCTTCTCAAGTGGTTTCGGATCTAGATACTACCTACGTTCGGTACTATCAATCAAATCCAAAACCTGCAAATCCTTCAACAAATCCATAAAGCACAAAGCGATGATCGAAGGAATTTTTCTTCAGCAAGTCCACCAAACACAAAGCAAAGGACCGAAGAAAATCATCCCAAAGTTCATGAAAAGCCTATGGCTGAACTAAGAGGATTTTGTCGTCAACAAGTCCGCTATGCACAAAGCTCTGGACCGATGACTTCTCGCCATCGACCTAATACAAACCTAAGGGTTTAGGTCACTGGCATCTACTCCTTTATAAAGCCCGTCAAAACTAGAAGCAAAGGGCAGAAGGCATACAAATTTTCTGACAAGTCATCAAAGACAAATCAGATAACCCTTCACCAAGTCCGCAGCACAAAGCACTGGACAGAATGATCAAAATCTCAGGGCTCAAGCCAAAGCCGTGAAAGGAGTATCCCTGAATGACTTCTACAAATGTCCCTAAAGACTGGGGGAATTTTAAATATTTATTTGGGTCGACATCGTACTGCATGCCAAGATCCCCAAATAAATATTTAAAATTCTATCAAGATACGACCAGATGACAGAAGAATCTTGAGAAAATGCTATCCACTAGCATCAATTTATAAAGACAATGCATCAGTCATCTGTGGATACATCTAAAAGAGTCAAGAAGAAAAAAAAATTTAGTGTGACATCCAAACAAGATTTTGGAGATCCACTAAAAGAAAGTTAGTGTGACATCCAAACAATTTTTGGAGATCAACTAAATGAAAATCCTTGTGTGACATCTAGAATAGATATCTAGAGATCCACAGGGTCAATCAGCATGCAACAAACGTGGCCCGCTCCAGACGCCTACCACATTTGTTGGGGGGCATTTGTTAACCTGCCGTATAAAACAAAAGAGAAAAAAAAATTCATTTCGCGTACCTGCCCGACATCTGCACGACGATCGCACGTCGTCGCCGCTAAAATCCCGTAAATCTAGCGACGCGTCATTTCTCCCACGACGCATTCACGTCGTTAAAGATCTAAAGAAAAACGAGGCCGAAGGCCTCGTTCGAAGGGATCTTTCGCAAGCTCCCGCTCTCACTCTCTTGCTCTCCGCTCCCTCATTCGACTTTGCTCATCCGACGACTTTACCTGCCTGTGAGATCGAAAGCTACGACATCCGATCGGAAGCAACGAAGGGAGCTCGCTCGCTTGCGTGTTCGGCTTCGTTTCTTTGCAGAAGGTATAGAGATTGCAGGCGTCACTTCTTCGGCTCGTTCGTGCTGTTCGGCCGCGCCCCTTGACGGATCGGAAGTTACAACCATTTCGATCGGAAGCAACAATCAGGAGCTCGCTTGCCGGGACGGTAATTTTCTCCCATCGGTCGCTTCTTCAGCTCCTTCCCTAGCCAATCGACTTCGCTCCTTTTGCGATTTCCCCCTCATGTTGGAGCAGAAGTTACTACATTTTAATCGGAAGCAGCAATTGGGAGCTCGCTTGCTTGAAGGTAACTTTCTACCTTCAGTCGCTCCTTCGACTCCTCCTTGGCTGTTCGACTTTGCTCCATCTACGACTTTTCCTTTCTGCTGGATCGGAAGTTGGACATTTTAATCGGAAGCAAGAACGTAGCTTGCTGGCCGTGACTTCCTCCCTTGCGTATGCTTCTCCGGCCAAATCCCGTAAATAAAAAAAATATATATAAAAAATATATATATTAATTATAATTTATTTTCATTAATTTTAATTATTCATAATTATTATTTTTAATTAATTATAATTATTATGATTAATTATACTTAATTCTAATTAAATTATTATAATTAAGTTATTTAATTATAATTAATTTAATTAAAATTAATTTTAATTAATTATAATTTACAAAATTAATTATTATTAATTATTAATAATTAATTATAAGTTATTAAAATTAATTAATACTAATTAGTTATAATTAATTATAGATTAATTATAACTAATAGTTTATTAATTAATTATCATTATTTAGCATTAATTATAATTAATTAAAAAAAAAGAGAAGAATGATCATATGCTTGCCCTCCCACCTCGGTTTTTGTGCCCTTCACCGCCGCTAGTCCGCCGGGACTTCAAGGTATACATTCTAACTTAAACCCCGTTCTCGACGTTTGCAGCGGACCGGGGAACCACCTATACGCGCTCTTGTAGCACGGTGGGAGGGAGCCCGGTGCGAAGTATACGACGAGGCGGGTAAGCCCTATACACGCTCTTGTAGCGTGGTGGGGACGGTCCTCGGCCTCGACCTCGACACCGACACCACCAACACTGCTACGCAAAGGTATGATGTTCCAAAATCCCATTCTCGACGTTTGCAGCGGACCGGAGAACCATCTATACGCGCTCTTGTAGCACGGTAGGAGGGAGCCCGGTGCGAAGCATACGACGAGGCGGGAGAGCCCTATACACGCTCTTGTAGCGTGGTGGGGAGTCGCTGCTGTTCTGGTACGTCACTGCTGTTGTACGGGTACTGCTGAAGGCCCCATACATGCATTTGAACTTGCGAGAACTTCAGAAGATCCTAAACAAAGACTTGAACTTGTACTATGAATTCAAAACTAGAACAAGATGTGGAAAACAAGAACTTATGCATTTGAACTTGAACTGTACGATGCCAAGTGAAATTCAGATTTGCAAGCATTTGATTCAAATCCGGATGAATTCAGTAGGATGATAGGAGACCTGAATGAATGTGGGAGACTCATACTGAGTTTGAATTCAAGTCTAAATGAAATTTAACTCGAACTCAGGCTATACGACATCAAGTGGGGACTTGTAAACTTGATGAATTCAAGTCTGAATGAAATTGAATTTGGATCCAAACACATGCAAAGATCGAAATTTGGATCATACACGAGGAAACTCAAATTACAAGACCTCAATGCATGAACTCCTACAACAATCCCTACAAAGGCCTGTTGATTGAGAAGGCAACATTGGAGATCAGCAATCAAAGATCTATCCTACAAACAAATTCAACCATCAACCACCTGAGATTGGTGAAAGGTGGTTTCAATACAAAAGCAAAGGCTCTCCTATAAATACATTCAGGAAGTCGTAGTGAGTACAACGGTCCCCTGCAAATGGCTACAAACGACTTGTGGATAACAACAGTGTGTACATCGTAAGCATAACGAACCATTGTGGACACAAGTACGAATATCACCTACGACAACGGTGATCAAGATCTTCAAGTATTTCGGGTATAATAGCAACCCGATGTACGAAAAACTCTACTACACTAAAGATCTTGAAAAGAGATCTTCTCAAAGTAAAGCGACAATCAGTGGACTTCGAAGTCCAAAAGAATTCCTTCCTCGGTGAATGAGAAAGGGGGAGTCAACATCAAAACGCCACGCCACCGAATCTGTAACATCTATGAAAGCAGACAGAAGGCGTCTACAACCTACAACGCTACGCCACCGGATCTGCAACATCTATGAAAGCAGACAGAAGGCGTCCACAATCTACAATGTCACGCCACCGGATCTGCAACACTAATACAAGCAGACAGAAGGCGTCTACAATCTACAACACCACGCCACCAGATCTGCAACATTCGTACAAGCAGACAGAAGACGTCTATAATTATTTCAAAGTACCCCTGCACGTGCACCTTAGTTTGTATACACAGGTACACAAGGGGTAAATACGATCTCAACCCGCATGGGCCCTGACGAGCGTGTTATTGGTACACACGTGATGCCTATGGATGCTACGCGGGTTGACAAGTGAATTCAAGTTCGAATCCGATCCTTCTATACGAATCAATAGAAGTCGACAAGATTCGAACTACCTAACAAAATACACGGTTGTAGTGAACGGTGTATTTGTTTAAATACATTCTTTTTAGGCCTTCAAGGCCTAAAATCAAGAAAATTCATAAACAAAGGCACAAAGCCTACGAGAAACCCGATCCCCTATCGATAAATTGATAGGGTCGACAAGGTTTAATCAAATGGAAATGACCCCCAAACACCCCGATGATGGCCGTGTTGAATGCTAATCTCAACCGGAGGGGTTCACACATTTTCAAAATCCACCCAAATACTTCAAAAATTCAAAAATCAATCCCAAAATCCCAAAATATTTAAAAATGAAATCAATCCATCAACACACTTAAAGCAAAGCCCATCCACCCTCCGCAACAGTCTGCCGGGGTGGACAAATTCAAATAAACTCTAGCTCACAAAAAGCCAAATGCATAGTCGAAAATATCACTAGGATCCATTCTCAAACAATCTCCTGCCAATAAGGACGTGGTACGTGTCCTCTAACCGGCGGTTGACCGCCAAATGGCACCGCAGGATAAACGGTTACGACGACCCGGGGCCCTCTGAACCGAGTGGTTTTGCCGCCAAATGGCACCACAATATACCGGTTATGGCCAGAGCCAATACGCTCCATATTGGCATCAAATCCTTGAAATATGAATCAATAGGATATGATTGATAGGGCACAAAGCCCTCTGTTAGCTAAGGTGGATTCAAATTTGTCCCCTTAGACAAACATCCAACCCCGGTCTACAAGGTCCCCTTGGACGAAGCAACCCATAGCTGCCGACAAGGATCCTTCTGTCAGGTTGGGTCGACTACCTCCTCTGACTAAGTAGACCAGGGACCACGATGGCCCGGGACGACGGAACCATGGGATCTTGATCGGGCCCATCATCCATTCCCCCATCATCCACTTTAAGTGCACGATGGTGCAATTTCTACTTTAAATATTAAACTTTCTAAATACTCAAATCAAAATCCAATTTCCAATACCTAAACCCATTACTGCTACTATATGCCAGATAATACGTATCTGATCAACGACTAGCCTTAATCGAAAGTTCTCTCCCGTGATCGGGAGGGGTAATTAACTATAGGGGCTTGCGCCTATAGGAAACCAGAACTCAGATCATAAAGTCCTCGCAAAATGAGGGCGAAATCTCTGGGTAGTGTCTTATCTACAAACCCATCTGCCTTCTAAAATTTACCTCGGAACTTAGTTCGTTAAAACTCCCTCGCCGAATAAGAAAAGCGAGTGGATGCCGAGGCCGAATTTTCGGAGCCCACATCTTGCAAATGTCTAGTGAAAATATCCATGAATAAAGCAAAAAAATATGGGCTTACGACTAATCCTTGATGTAATACAACTGAAATAGGAAAATACTTAGTCAAACCACCTTGTGTTCAAACACAAGTATTAACTCCAATATACATATTCTTAATGACTTGAATATAAGCATTATTAACCCCTTTCTTTTCTAGAACTCTCCATAGCACTTCTCTTGGAACTTTATCATATGCTTTATCTAAATCAATAAATATCATACGTAGATCCTCCTTATTCTATCTATACTTCTCCATCAAACATCTCAATAAATGTATAGCTTTCAATGTAGAACTACCTGGCATGAATCTAAATTGATTTTGAGAAACATTAGTATCACGTCGCAAACTATAATGCATAACTCTCTCCCATAGTTTTAAAGTATGATACATTAAATTAATTCCTCTATAATTCGCACAATCTTATGCATCATATTTATTCTTAAATATAGGAATTAACACACTCATTCTCCACTCATATGAGACTTTTTTAGCCTTTAAAATAATATTAAAAAGTTTAATAAACCAAGAAATTCCTTCATCTCCTAAGCATTTCCACACCTCTATTAGAATATCATCAGGTCCAACAACTTTTTCACACTTCATTTTCTTTAAAGCCTCACTAACTTTAGTTTACTAATACGCTGGTAAAAACAAAAATATGTAATTTAATTTAAGGTTTTAATATCACTAAAGTCAATCGTATTGAAAAGTTTAGAAAATTTTCTCATCCACCTTTGTTAAATATCCTCTTCTAATAAAAACACTTTTTGATATTCATCTTTAATACACTCCACTTGAATTAAATCCTTACTACTCTTATCTCTTTATTTGGCTAACTTATACATATATCATTTTTCATCCTTAGTATCTAATCTATTATATGAAACATTAAAAGCTAAATGTTTTTCATCGCATAATGCTTTCTTAGACTCCTTACAGACCTCTTTATGTCTTTTTCAATTATCATCATTTTTATATCTAATTTATTTTTTATGACAGATCTTCTTATTTTTTATCTTTTATTGTAAATTTTGATTCCACCACCAATTATTTTTACTACTATGAGCTTTTTCTTTTGATACTCCAAGCACATTTTTGGCAACATTCTTAATATCACTAGCTATTTTTTTCCACATTACATTAGCTTTTTCATGCACAGACAAAATCTTAAGATCTAGTATCTTACTCTCAAAAATATTTTTCTTAATATTTTTTAAAAGCCTACATCTAATTCTAAAATAATATTTTTATTTTATTTTTAATATTCTGCCACTTCATCTTAAAGTCCAAAGTAATAAGCAATGTTTGGTACATATTCTTTCGCTCGAAATAACTTTATAATCTTTGCAATCTAAACAATCTATTTTTTTATAAGAAAATGATCAATTTGAATTTTACTATATCCATTCTTATAAATGAAGAGATGCTTGTCTCTTTTCTTAAATAAGATATTAGCAATTACAAAATCATAAGCCAAAGAAAAATTTAATACAGTCTTACCATCTTCATTAGTCGCTCCAAACTCATAGGTATCATGAATGCTTTTAAAATTATTTACCTCTACCAACATGTCCATTTAAATCTCCTATAATAAAACTTTTTTCAAGAGGTATCTTTTGTATTGATTCTTCTAAGTTATTCCAAAATTTTAATTTTGAACACATATCCAAACATACTTAAAGAGCATAAGCATTTATAATATTAATAATCTTAGCATCAATAACAATTTTTTAAATTGTAATTATATCTCAAATTCTATTAATTTTTATAACATTATTCTTTAAATTCTTATCTATAATCACACCTATACCATTTATGGTACGATTTTTACTAAAATACTATAGTTTAAATCTTAAACTATCATCTCCTTAGCCTTTTCTCCAAACCATTTAGTTTCCTAAATGCATAAAATATTTATTTTCCTATGACTCATAATATCTATTAATTCCATTAAATTGTCTGTAAGGAAATCTATATTCCAAGTTCTTATCTTAATTTAAGTTTCATGAACTAGCCTTTTTGCACATATCCGTCCATGATGTGGGAACTCTTGGCTATTTAACACTGTACCCGAGAGTTGGTATAACAGCCCTTGCACACTTATCACTGTATTCAGGTCATATAACATGTTGGGGCATATTGCTGGACAATTAACTATTTAGCTAATTTGGAATGGGTACATTTAAATATTAAATTTTGGCGAAAAGGTTATAATTTAACCAAAACCCAATCACCCATTGACAATTGTAAATCACATCGATAATGATCAGCCATTAAAATTAATCAATGTTGGGGTTTCCTGCATGTTAGTGTAGAGGGTTACTAAAAGAGCCTCGCAACTAGTAAGGCATGAATCTAGAGTATGAATGTTTGATGTATCATTAACATAGGAAAGTATTGAGGGAGGGAAATTTCCATAGAGGGCCTGACATGGAGATATCTTAATGGTTGTTTGAAATGATATATTATAAGAGGGTCCAGCTTAGCATAGGAAGGTAGACCATAATTTGAGTGTGTTAGAAGTGTAGTCACAAAAGTATTGCTCCAAACAATTATTATGACCTCGGTTTGGCCATCTATTTGTGCATGATATGCAGTGCTATAGTGAAGTGTTGTGCCACTTAGAGTAAAAAAGATAATGCCAAAATTTACTTAAGGAAATACTATTCCTATATGAGACAATAGATTTTGGGAAACCGTACAAACAAACAACCATATTGACAAAGAGAGTGGCAACATGGGAGGCTGAATATGTAGTGGGCAAGAGATCAAAATGGGCATATTTAGAAAGGTGATCAATAACAACCAAAATGGTATTACAACCTCTAGTGTTTGCTAACCCATTCTAAAATTCATGGGCAATTCCTTCAAAACTTGATAAGGTACGGAAAGAATTTTAAACTTGTAGGATTGAGTATTTTTTTTACTTTTTAAATTAAATTTATAAATTTAATAAATCATTTAGGTATATGAGAAACTACAAGAATGATGAACCAGAAAAATGAACCCCTAAATAAATCACTAGGCAAATTAGATGTTCAAGACTGCAGACTCACAGGTCGAGATTGTAATTCAACTATATTATATAAGCAACTCAAATATCATTTTTCCTTTATTTTCTAATTGTAGTAACAAAAATGTCTGCTTTACTATTTTGTGGCTTATGGTTGTAATAATAAAATATCGATATTACTAGTCTGTAATTCAACAAAATTATATAAGAAGGCAACTCAACTGTTATGCTCTTGATTGCTTGTTTACTTTGAATGTGCATTAAAAATGCATGTTTTTTAATAGGTTTCTTCCATTGTTCTTCTAGGGGATGGCCAAGATGTTTTATGTGATAAACTCTTAAAATAAGTTTGTTATTAATTAAAACGTAAATAATTTTAAATCAATCATAGACTAATGTTTGTTTAAATAAAAAATGTATGGCTTATCTAAAATAAATATTTTTTTTTTCAAAACTAAAAAAAAAAAAAGAATTCAAAGCTTCCTTATGGATCGTGACTTGTAACTCCATATTTGACTGATTGTTTATCCATAAAGATCTGTTTTCAAATCAACAACAAAAAACATGTGTAAAACTGATAATATTACATTATATCTCAATAAATCGCATGTAAAAATAAAATTCTAGCATTAAAGACTGGTTAACAAAATAATTCGCATTGTGAGTCAGTATATGCATATGCAAATTGTTAGACATCTTGGCTTAAATAATTGAATTATAAACTCTATTTCCTGAAATCCAAATAACATTACCTATCGTGCATATGCCTTGAGACCAAACTTATATGATATTAAAAGCACTTAGGTGAGTTTAACTAATAGTTCTTGTTAGTTAGGATTATAAGTCTAGAGCCGGGCTAACTAGACATCAAGTTGGGCATCAAGTTTGTATGCCTCTTTAGATTTAATTAGATTGAAATCAAACTTACTACCTATTGGTGATTCTCACATTACATCTAAGATCCGAGGTTAATATTCTTTTCAATTCCATCATAACATGAGATGCTCTCACCTTCCTAGTCAATTCTTTCAACTTGTGTAGTTCGAATATAAGCACCAACCTTTTAAATCAAATTGATGAACATTAATACAAATTAATTTTAAAATGTAACCTAATATAAGATAATTTTAAATAACTCTAAACTTCTTATAATTAAGTACTCCTACAACTTTCTCATTTGACTTTCCTTCAAAAATTAATCTTAAGTTGATACAATCTCCTTTGAAATTTCATGGACTAAATCTTTTAATATAAATTTGTCAAAATCACATAAAAACTTAATCAATACTTAATGAAAAAATGTAAACTATTATTTTAATCAAAAGTTTTCTCAAGAGATAAATTCGTAGAATGTAATTAAACATAAGAGTTTGCTTCTATGGAAAATATGTATCCTAAAATAAAATAAATCATATTCAATAAAATATACTGGAGAGGAGAAAATCTCTGATTAAATAAATAAAAATACAAACTTTATTATTGAATCCATAGCAAAATAATATTTTTATCATCTTGGATAATATTTTATCTTTTATGTCACACTGTATCATAAAATATTTCAATCTATTAAAGAAGGTGAAAATTCCACCAACAATTCATTTTGATACCTTATAGAGTTAACAAGAAGATTAAAAACTAGCCTGATTCAATTCTAAAGGTACACTTTATAAGGTTCAGCTTCTTGTTCTACTTTTTAGAGTAAAAAAAGGTTTCTTTAAGATCTTGATTATACTGCTTTAGAGTTTTGTTTTTAATTAAGAGAGCATCTACATAGACAAAGATTTGTCCCCTCTAATCTCAAAAAATATAATCCATTATCCTTTGATATGTCACACCAATATTTTTAAAACAAAAGGGCATCACATTATAATAATATAACCATTCACCTAAGATGAACACCAGCTTCTCACAATCAGCAGGGTGTATTTTGATTTAGTGATTCCCCAAGAAAATATCAAGAAAAATCATAATAAAATAGCTGACTAGAGAGTCAACTAGACCATCAATCCATGACAACAGATAGTTTTCCTTAGGTTAAGCTGAGTTTAAACCTATGAAATCTATGCATATCCACCCCTTGCCATCTAACTTCTACAACAGCACCATATTTGACATCCATTTGGAATATTGCACCTCCTTAATGAATCGAGCATCAAAAACTTCTGCAAATTTTCATGAATGGGCTCCACTAGCATGCTTACAACTAGTTAAATTTTCTGCATTATTTGCCTCACCATCATGTCAATATTCAACCAATGGCAAGTGATATTGATATCTTCACCCGCCATCTCATTGTCCGACAAAGCGGATACATCCACATTCACCTTAAGAGTTGTGATCATCTTGGCCCTTCACTCTTTATCAAAAGTAGTACTTATTCTAAAGCTATAGTTTGGATTTTTAGAGATCAACATGTGCTCAACAACATCAATAGTCTCAATCTATAACCCCTCTACAGATAGAGTTGGAGAAATTTATCTGGTGTAGTTCCATATGTTTTGAGATAGCACACCCTTGATTGTAGGAAGTCATCCCTTAAGGAAACATGACATATAAAGACGACTACATGGAAGGTGTTCAACAATCATTGTCTGAATATGGCATAGGCAGTCAGCACATCGACAACGATGAAGTTTTCCAAGGAAGTAAACTAACTTTCTCCTTCTCCCCAAGTGATCAGCAAAGAAATCACCCCTTTTATCTCCCTAAGTGCCCCAGAGCAATGTTTAAAATTGCGTATTCGGGTATTGAGGCATTTTTCATTCGTGATGCGAGGCGTAAGCCTCAAGGCGATTTGAGGCGTAAGCCTCAAAATCAAAAGATTGCGTAAACATAAAATGATAAATGTTTTATATACTAATGAGTGAATAATATAAAACATAAAAAAGCATAAGATATGAAGTGAAATCAAAATATCCCAATAATAAAACAACATGAAATATAGTTCAACTCAAAATTCTATCTTTCCCAAATCCTAATATTCTTTTCATTAACCTATAATTTGAATTTCAAAAAATAAATAGCAATGACATATCACATAATAACTCATAAGTCATCAGCACTATCATCACTAAGGGGTTCTTCATTTGAATCATCATTATGATGAACTGCTCTCTCCCTTTCCTCCTCTCCTATAGAGTCCAATGTCGGACATTTACATGAAGATTTATGTAAGTTTTAATATATATAGCGTGAGGCGAGGCGAGCCTCAAGGCGGGCCTCAACCAAGTTGAGGCGCAAGCCTCATAAAAAAAAAACTCGAGGCGTAAGCATCAAGACGTTTTTTACTGGAATTGCACAAAGGCGGGCCTCAAGGCAAGCCTTATATTGCGCAATTTTAAACCATGCCCCAGAGAAGTAAAAGATAGCATCAAGGTTTATCTTCTCGCAAAAACTTTTGAAAATAATATTCATCGAGTTAATTGTGCCTATAAGGATGCTACTAATTTGATAATTTACAATTAGTGCAATGAAGACCACTACATTGTTGTAGGGGCTGCTATTTTCAGACCAATCAACTTCAGTAAACATAATAGGGGGCACCTCAATAGTAGGGTCCCTTAAGCTACTCCCTATGATGCACCGACACGCCTCTTAAAGAGGGTATGCAGTGTTTGACACGGTATTGGACACGCGTCGGACACGGCATGGACACGTGTCTGACACGGCATTGGAGTGTCGGAATTTAAAACATTAAAATTTAAATCGGACACGCTTGTCCGGTTATTAAATGATAAAATCGTATGTTCTATTTAGCCTTTTCCAAGAACGAGAAGCCCTATTTTTCTGATCCACGAAAGAAATCTTCTAGGGCGGATCGGGAGTGCTCGTAGTCGACGCCAAACGGAGCCTGCTGCCTTCGCCTCCCGTTACTTCGTCATTTCTGCTCGGCCAAGCAGAGCTCGTCTTTCCCATTCCTTCGTTCTTGCGTTATTTCTGCTGTCATTCGAGGCAAAGTTCGCAATCAAGGCCAAACAGAGCACCTTCTGCGCGCAAGAGAGCAAAGACCAGTAAGTGGATTTCGTCATTTCTTCTCTTCATTGTTGAAAAACCTAATGTACATGCTCGGTACCGCTCGATATCGCTAGGTATATGCTTGGTACCGCTCAGTACATGCTCGGTACTGCTAGGTACATGCTCGGTACATGCTCGGTACTGGTAGGTACATGCTCGGTACTGCTCGGTACTGGTAGGTACATGCTTGGTACTAGTAGGTACATGCTCGGTACTGGTAGGTACATACTCGATACTGGTAGAAACATACTCGGTACTGCTAGGTACATGCTTGGTAATGGTAGGTATATGCTCGATACTGCTAGGTACATGCTCGGTACTGCTAGGTACATGCTCGGTACTGCTAGGTACATACTCGATACCACTCGAAATCTTCACATACAAACAACTTACGAACTTTAAAAACAAGCAGAAGTTCAAAATTACACTTACAATAAAATTTTGTTCCGGGGGCGCTGCCCCCGGAAACCCCCGCAGGGGCACTGCCCCTTGACCCCGCGACCTAACCGGGCAGGTTGAACCACACCAGGGGGCAACGCCGCCTTGGACCCCCGGTAGACCGGTATATTGTTTTATTCATGTTGTGATTTTTTTATTTCACTTCATATCAATTTAATTCGATGTATTCATATGCATGATTGGTTTGTTAGCAAAATGAGCTCGGCTGCTGGCGGGAGTGGATTAGGTGAAGGTTCAAAAGAGCCATCTGTAGAAGCTGATAAGCCACTATGGATTCATGTTACAAAGTTAGGAAAAACATTTAAAGGAGGAGGGAATGTGTCATTCAAATGCAATTATTGTGGTGGCATCTACAAAGGATCTTATTCTAGGGTGAAGGCACATCTACTTAAAATTTCTGGCCATGGAATAAAAATGTGTCCTAAGATTACTACGTCGCAGTTGATTGAATTGAACAGACAAGTTGATGAAGCTGAATCTAGGATCCAAAGGACACTCCCTAAAGAGGTACCTTTGCCATCTACTCATGGCTCATCTCACACTTCTTCCTCATCTGTGAGAGTTGATCAAGCCTTATCATTTAGAAGTGAAGGATATGAAACAAAGAAAAGAAAAGGAGTAGCCAGTAGTCCTCTAGAGAAGACTTTTAATTTGCAACAACGAGAGGAATTGGACGGTGAAATAGCAATGATGTTTTTTTTTCAGCAGGACTTCCTTTCAACCTTGCAAGGAATCCTCGTTATAAAAATGCATTCATTTTTGCATGTAACAACAACCTCGCAGGATATGTTCCACCTGGCTACAATGCATTAAGATTGAAATTATTAGAAAGAGAAAGAACACATATTGAGACATTGCTTGAACTAACAAAAGGAGTGCGGAAAGAAAAATGTGTTAGTTTTGTGTATGATGGTTGGACAGATCCTCAAAGAAGACCCCTTATTAATTTCATGGCCGTTACAGAGAATTACCCAATGTTCATTAAAGCAGTGAATTGTGAAGGAGAATACAAGGATAAATATTTTATTGCCAATTTGATTAAAGAGGTGATAGTCATGATTGGGCCTTCAAATGTTGTGCAGGTTATTACAGATAATGCACCGGTGTGTAGAGATGCAGGATTATTGGTGGAGCAAACTTATCCCCATATATTTTGGACATCCTGTGTTGTGCACACTTTAAATCTTGCTTTAAAAAATATTTGTGCAACAAAGAATACAGAGGCTAATGAAATCATCTATGCTGAATGTCATTGGATAACAGTGGTTGCAGATGATGTTGTTATGATCAGAAATTTTATTATGAACCATTCTATGACATTTTCAATGTTTAATGATTTCTCCCACTTGAAAATGCTAGCTGTTGTTGAAACTCGTTTTGTCTCTGTAATAATCATGTTGAGAAGATTCAAACAAATTAAAAATGCTCTTCAATCTATGGTGATTAGTGAGAAGTGGTCTTGCTATCGAGAAGATGATGTTGGGAAGGCAAGGTATGTTAAAGAAAAGGTCTTAGATGATTTGTGGTGGGATAATGTAGACTACATTTTGACTTTCACATATCCAATTTATGATATGTTGAGAGAGGCTGACACAGATAAATCATGTCAACATTTGATTTATGAGATGTGAGACTCTATGTTAGCAAAAGTGAAAGAAATTATATACAGACATGAAAGAAAGTCACATGATGAAGACTCAAGTTCTTGGAGCATTGTCTATACTATTCTTGAAGATAGGTGGAGCAAAAGCAACACACATTTGCATTGTTTGGCTCATTCATTAAATCCAAGGTATATTTATATTTATCTTTTAAATTAATTTAAATTTCTTGGTAAATGAACATATAATTTTATATGCTTTGTATTATTTGAAAGTATTCAAGTAAAGAATGGCTTCAAGAAGACCCTCAACGTGTCTCACCACAAAAAGATTTATAAGTTTCAAATATGAGAAAGATATGCCTGAAAAGATATTTTCCAAATGAGGAGAGAAGAAAAATTAATATAGAACTTGCAAAGTTCTTTTGATATTTAGAGGATTTTGGTGATCAAGAACCTTTGCTTGATAGATGGAGGATGAATCAAAAAATGTGATGGTTGATTCATGAAGCTTCAGCACCGCTTCTTCAAACAATAGCAATAAAACTTCTTGGTCAAGTATCATCCTCTTCCTGTTGTGAGAGAAATTGGAGCACATACTCATTTATTCAATCAATGAAGAGGAATAAAATAACTCCACAGCATGCTGAAGATTTAGTTTATGTGCATACAAATCTTCGTCTTCTATCCAGGAAAACCCCACTTTATATGACAGGTGGTAATAAGATGTGGGATGTTGCTGGAGATGGGTTCAAGTGCCTTGATGATATGGGATTATTGAAGGTTACAAATCTTTCTCTAGATGAACCAGAGTTGGAAGCAATGATATTCAATGATGATGATATTAAAGGCCAAAGACCAACATCTGAATCTAATTTTATCATTCACTCTATTGAGTAGTTAGACCTTCATGTTGTATTAAATAATTTTTTGCTTATATTTTTGTGTTTGTACTAAATATCTTTATGTTATAAGCTAAATAAGTTATCATGAAATTGATTTATTATTGCTTGACATTTTTACTATAATGTCACCTTAATTTTTATATATTATATTAAAAAATTATTATGCCGTGTGCACGCCGCACCGGTGTCCTATATTTTTAAAAATTGCCGTGTCCAGTGTCCGTGTCGTGTCGTGTCGCCGTGTCCGCGTCGGTGCATCATAGGCTACTCCCTATGTTCACCTATCCGAAATGAAATAATTTAAGGCTATCTTAGTGAGAACCTCCTTGACAGCTTCTTCGTGAATCACTAAAACCATCACAGCAATATGAATCAACTACACTAGGACTGGTTCATTATAGGACTCCTCTATAGGCATCATTGCTGATGTTCTTCTAGCATCGACAAGAATAAACTCTTTAAGTATGCCAACCTTAACCAAGTAATCCAACAAGCTCCAAAAACGTTCTCACTCATCAGTGTCATGGTCGTCGACATGATTACAAGCATAATACATCGATTAGTCACACAGGCGGCCTTTGGCTCTCATGGGTGCTAATCTCTTGAATATGCAATTAGTTTGGATGGCCTCAACTAACTTAACCATTGAGACTTGTAGAAAAGAAATAGTTTGTAGAGGCCGAATTTGAGGTGACACCGGTCTCTTGCCAAGGAAATCAATATGTCGTTCTTCATTTCATACTCACGGCTTGAAGAGATGTGTTCTCTGAAGCTAACCAAATCACCTTTGATCATTATAAAATATTCTCTTAACACATGAATCCTAGGGAAACTTCTCTAGTCCTAGGAAAATTGTTGGAATTTTACCTTCAAGATGACTTTTCTCTTTCCTCTTGACTGCCGCAAAGGAATCAGTCTCCATGTTGTACCCCTAGGTATTAATGTGACTGCATTGAGTTAGTCCCTAGCTGCTGCAAGCTGAGTGCATATCCAAAAGGTCATTCACGAAGACCATGCATTAGAGTAGCCTAGGCCATTGCTGACTATAGATACATCACATAAAGCATTTCCTTTTTGAACCAAAAAATAAAAATCTTTAGTGGCTCACTTAGTTCGTCTCATTTGCAGTAAGGTTTGTGAACTCTTCAATGGTCTTTATATGTTGTCGAATTACATCATGAAGATTCTCTTGAACTCGACAAAAGAAACAATGAGACAAAGTGGTAGACACGAGAACCACCTCATAGCTAATTCCTTGAAGCTAGTGAAGACTAACCTACACTTCAATGTGCTTTAAAAAATAAATAAATAAATAAATAAAACCTACCCTTCAATGTGCCATTAATATCCAGTGAGATGCTGACTAAAAATGACCGATGTGGTTGGAGGTATCTATACTTCCCTTATACAAGTCAAAGTGGGGAATTTTAAATTATGCTGGAGGCTTGGCCTAAGCAATCTCCCTTAAGATGGAATTGACTAGTGGAAATTTCCTCATTCTCAATCCTCCTTTTTTTCTAGACAAAGAGTCAAAGTCGACTCTACACAATTAGGACAATAAGTCTCATCAGAAACTAAAATAGAGTTCAAACCTCTAGCGTAAGAAAGTCTCCTTTCATTTACGAAAGAACTAGAGGATCCTTCAGGCATCTCCACTTTAGGAGTAGTTCTTGAAATTCTCTCCAACGCACCCAATATTATTTGAGTCATCCTCTCCTCATATTTAGCAAGCTATTCAACAATCATGAACTCCTGATTCTCCATGTTGACAAATTCTTGTCCACCCCCTTGTCATTGTTCTACTTCAATTAGTACTACTCTTCTAGTTAATGGCATGCTCCATGGTCACCGCACCTCTTATGACGTTAAATTCAAAATTTTGTGTGAATCATAGCCAACTATACTAAGAATACTAAATAAAAAAAGAACAAAAAAATAAAGAGAATAAAGAATTCTAGAGTAAAAGGCCATGGGAAAATAAACTTGAGTATAGAGAATTGCATAAACTGAGCTGACCCCTCAACCCACAATTTTTAAATTTGGCTTGTGCTTGATCATTATAGAACTGAATACACATGGCTATAAAGAATATTAAAGAAGTATAGCCTGATCTATCCAGCTAGATGAAGTCTTTTAATGACCTCTGAAGAAGTTCATGGTTTAGCAAATATTAATAGTCAAATAGCCAATCAATAATTTTCCTTGGGAAGTGTCCTGGTTTGAGTAGTAATGACTTCATGGATAGTGGGTCGCTAGATCCATCTTATACGTTATACTCACTCAATAGGGATGAGTTATTAAAACATAGTTGCCTGGCGTTGTAGATTGATGAGTCTCTTTTAAGTTTGAGATCTAGTTGACCGACTGGGCTTGAGCTAGCTTGATTTATCTGAAATCGGATCAACTTGAATAAGATTTTTTAGATAATTGAATGTACAACACACCTGAACTTATACCATAATAATGAGGGCATGTTGCAAATAAATGATCAGATTTCACCAATAGCTTAAATAGATGCATCATCTTATAATCCCAGTTTAAAGGAACCATATATCGTAAAGCTTGCAAGCTTAAATAGTGATAAATAAATAGACGAAAGAACTATATTTATAGAGCTTCCTCCCATTGCCCAACATCACAACAGCCACAAACTTTCTAAGAAGGATTCCAAATGATAGAAATAGATCCTTTGAAGAATAAAAAAGTAGAAGCATGATGAAACATAGCTTAAAATGTCTAACCTCTGATACTAACGCTTTGCAACTCCAAACAAAAGCACCCTGGATAAAATCAACAAAAAGATTGTAATCAGGATAAGTCCAACAGTAACCAAAATACAGTTGCAAAGTTCTATTGATGGAGAAGCAGTGCTACGAAGGTGGACTAAAACTGTGAGGGGAGGATATTGAAATCAAAACAAAATTTTCACATAAGAAGGAAAACCTAAGCATATTGCTGGACCTAGAAAAATATTATGTTAATGAGCTTACAGCTCCATGTGCAGCTTGCTGCTGATACAAATCTGAAGTTACAACCCAAACTTTGGGACAACCATCTTCCTTCAAAGCAACAACCTAAATGTAGTAAATTAATTACAACAGCTCCGATGGGTTAAGTAAAAATAAAATACGGAAAAAAATCAAGGTCTGTCATACTGATTGTGCATCTTCTACATTTTTTGCATAAAGCATATCGGCTAAAAAAAGATAACAATCTCCAGAATATTTCTGATGGAAAAACAACGGAAATTATCTAAATTTTTTTTCAAACTTGTGACATAAATCCCCTTCGAAAAATTGCAAAGACGGTTTTTTTCAATCTTGATAAGCAACAATGAGTAACAAAGGATTTAAATCTTCAAGAGTCTATTTGCTTACGAATAAGATTTTTAAACCTAAACTATAAGATCAAGAGAAATGCATAGCACGCTTGTCATTTGGAAACTTTATGATAAGAAAGAAAAGCCATGTCAAAGGTGATGCTGACGAAAAGATGACTTGACAGAAATAACTGTGGACAGGAAATATTTCTCAATCCCGTTTTCGATAAGAGATGTCTTCCAATGCGTGGACTTTTTTACCTTGATAGATTACTCAGATACAGGGAAATGTCAACATGACACATGCAATACAGGTCACCAAACTTGTAATTGCCATAACATACCAGGACACATTTATCATCTCTTCAATTAGTCACCATTTAAAACTAGATTCCTGATTTAAAGTTAGGGCTTACCTCTTTCTCAATCCAGGCATCAGCACATGATTCTCCGGTGAAAACCACATCAACCCTGTTCAGCAAAATACAACAATGTTGAATGCTTGTTTAACTAAAAACAGTTCACGCACATTTAGTAAAGGATCAGTCTCCTTCAGCATAAATAACTCCATATCAAAAGGCAAGCTAAAATAGTAAATTTGCACATGAGTCACTTAATATGTTATGCATTTCGCCTAGTAAAAAGAAAGACTCTCTAACAAAGAAACCACTTCTTAAGGAGGCCATAATGGACACTCACAATAAATACCATAAGCGCTTAAATAAAAAACGAGGTAGCCCTAGAAATACAAATCATCACTCAATTCTTTTCCTTAGATTCATTCTCTAATTACAGATGGCATACATATAATTAACCTATAATTTCTGATTAAAAGCCAAAAACAAACGCAATCTCACTCTGAAAGAGAACAACAAACCATCACTAAAGAAACTAACATATCCATAAATTTTTAGAAAACTTCATAACTACGTTCATCATGGAAGTTTCGTAATAAAAAAGAATAATAAAAAAAGGAGAAACATTGCTTGAAGCTTTAAAATTAAGTCAAGACGTAAGTCAGGCAATCCAGGGGATCAATCATTGTTGTATAAGGATTAGGATAAATTACACAGCTCTAGGATATACACAACATTTTCCAATGGTTCACATTTTTTGGATTTTAGGATAGATTTCAACTTAAAACGGCGTTGCCAGGTCCCAAGTCCTGGATGAGAAAAGTGGAGGGTTGCGTTAGGTAGTCGACAGCCAGCCAGCGTAAAACTTGTCGAACAGTAATGACATGAATCCTTTTAAGTGTGCCAGAGATGAGGATGCTCAGGTGGATGAGTGGTTTTAACCTTAGAGATAGAATACGAAATGAGCATATACGTGAAAAGGTTGGAGTAGCTCCAGTAGAAGATAAGATTAGAGAAAGTCGCCTTAGATGGTTTGGTCACATAAAACGGCGGCCTTGCGATGACCCGGTTAGGAGAGTAGAGGTATTAGATTTGACTTATGTTAAGAAAGGTAGGGGTAGACCTAAAAAGACTTGGTTAGAAAATATTAGGAATGACCTTTCTTTATTAGATTTAAACGAGAATTTGACTTTTAATAGGACACAATGGAGAAAAAGGATTCATGTAGCCGACCCCACGTAGTGGGATAAAGGCTTGATGTTGTTGTTGTTGTTGTAGGATCGATTTCAACTTACATTTTGATCCCTGATATAACAGTACATAACTTTTTTGGAATACCCTAATCAACCCTACAAATCAACTTTAGCTTAGCGACGCTATTGTGACATCATTGCTTAGGCGTTCAATGGTCATGCAGACTTCCAGTCGCCTTTCTCCTCTCATTCCCTCTTGATCAACAAAAATGCTTTTAAGAAATCACCAACTTTTGATAGTTTTGTGATGTGGCTATGGACCCCATCTGCTCAGTGGAATTTTAGGAGCCAAAAAGCTCCTTGTATTTGTGGGTCCATGCACCTCTTTTCAAACCTATAGGAGGATAAGGATTAAGGGGAGATATTGGAGGAAACGTTTTTTTTTTTTTATTTTGTTTTTTAATTTTTTATTTTTAATCATTGGAGGAAACTTGAGATGCATTTGTGGTGGGATTAGGGTTGGTTTTAAGGGGTAAAGTCTGGAAGGACGCGGGGGGGCGGGGGAGGGAGGGGGGGGCGGGGGGGGGGGGGGGGAATTTCTGAAGTAGTTTTCTTGACTATTTTGGGTTCCTAGTTGCTGCTAAGAATTGGGAGAGCTAATTTACCTCTCAAACAATAAATCAATTGTCTCGTGTTTCTTTTGATTGAAAGTTATTATTTCAGCTTTATTAGTGTTGTTCCTAAATATCATTGCTATTTTTCTTGATTTTGGTGATTGTTTTTTGTTGTTTGGTGCTGAATTTATTCTAGTGGTGGTTTTGGGTGTCAATTTGATCTCCAAATCATATCATTGTGTTCTCCTGTGATATTCACATAAAAATGATTATTACATTTGCAAAACTTGTTCTTGAATCTCAAATCTAAATAAAGTAACTTCCAATGTTACCCGAAGCCATTTTTGCTGAGTTTTTAATAGACTTTCTAATTATTATACTAATTGCTAAGAGTTGACCCAAAGATCAAAAATATCCTCCATCATTCTCTACGATAATGATTAAACCCTCAATAGATAGTCCCTCTTGTTTTCTCATCAGCTTCAACAAGAGAATGAAGATGGAGGCGGCTTAAAATTAAGAATTTTGAGTCATGTTAATCATTTTCCAATTGTGTATCACTCTAAAATATCATGTACTAGGTCACATGCATTTAAAGGTAGGAACTTTACACAAACTTACGGTAGGACAAGCTTGTAAGCTAAAAAAGACCCAAAAGATTAAACTAGAAAAAAAAATCTATAGCCTAACATGTCACAAATAATCTCCATATAACAAAAATAATTTTTGGTATTCAACCACTTCATAACCAGCAGGCAGGAATATATCATAGGCCACAACAACCAATGAAAATATATATTAATTAATTAATGGGTATTCAACCAATGAAATTAATGGCAACATGAGAACAATTAACTTTTTGTTGGATACCCATATGAGTGCTTCCGCCTATCATATTAAATAATGTTATCAACAATAAAAAGAAATAGTTGATGAGAATGCGCATATTGCTACGTAACAATAAAAAAAATACATATATCATTAGATTGATGAAAACAAGGTGATATTATTTCGTCATAATAATCATAACATAAAGCAATATCTAAATAATACTTTGGAGGAAGTGTTCACTAAGGGGCTGTTTGGGTTTATTTTGTTTTTTTATGGGGTTTATATTTTATTTTGCTAATATTTTTATATAAAATATAAAATGATCGACATCTTAAATATAGGTTATTATTTTATTTTATTTTAATATCACAAAATTGATTTTTTTTAGAAAAGGGTGGTGGCCCCATGATCAAAGGATTTTGTGGACCGAAGGGAGAGAAGATGTATTCGACTTTAATGTGAGGTTTGTTGCAATTTGGGAGACCGGCCAAATGATTTGATGATTACAAACAATATCGGATGCTTTATTTGCTTATTCATGCATCACATTTTGGATATTTATTTTTATGTGCTTGACAAAGCTAATTTTATGTGGGAAATAATAGCTTATAATATTAAGAATGTTGCAAAGGTTATGCTTGGAGTATCAAAAGAAAAAGCTTATAATAGTAAAAATAGTTGGTGATGGAATCAAAATGTGCAAGTAAAGATCAAAAATAAAAAGCTCTATTATAAAAATTGGTTTAGATGTAAAAATTGGGAAAAATACAAAGTTGCCCGTAAGGAATTTAAGAAATCATTCGGCAATGCAAATATTTTAGCTTTTAATGATTTATATAACAAATTAGATACTAAAGAGGGTGAAAGGTGTATGTATAAGCTAGCCAAACAAAGACATAGGAGTAGTAAGGATAAACGGTTATGACCCGGCGGTTTGCCGCCAAATGGCACCGCAGGATAAACGGTTATGACCCGGGGCCCTCTAAACCGAGTGGTTTTGCCACCAAATGACACCACGAAATACCGGTTATGGCAAGCGCCGATACGCTCCTTATTGGCATCAAGTCCTTGAGATATGAATCAATAGGATATGATCGATAGGGTACAAAGCCCTCTGTTAGCTAAGGTGGGTTCAAATTTGTCCCCTTAGACAAACATCCAACCCATGTCTACAAGGTCCCCTTGGACGAAGCAACCCATGGCTGCTGACAAGGATCCTTCTGTCAGGTTGGGTCGACTACCTCCTCTGACTAAGTAGACCAGGGACCACGATGGCCCGGGACGACGAAACCATGGGATCTTGATCGGGTCCATCATCTATTCCCCTACCATCCGCTTTAAGTGCAAGATGGTGAAATTTCTATTTTTAAATATCAAATCTACCAAATTCCAAATCTAAAAACTCAATTCTTTAATTCCCAATATCCAAACCCTTCAAATTTCAAACTTCCAATCCTCAATACCAATACTCATTACTGCTACTATATGCTAGATACTACGTATATTCTGCGCATCTGATTGTCGACTAGCCTTAATCGAAAGTTCTCTCTCGTGATCGGGAGGGGTAATTAACTATAGGGGCTTGCGCCTATAGGAAACCAGAACTCATATCATAAAGTCCTCACAAAATGAGGGCGAAATCTCTGGGTATTGTCTTATCTACAAACCCATCTGCCTTCCAAAATTTACCCCGGAACTTATATCCGTTAAAACTCCCCTCGCTCAAATAGAAAAGCAAATCGCGCGGCGGGGAGGCCGGGGCCTAATTTTTGGAGCCCACAGATTTCTGGCGACTCAGCTGGGGAATGGTTTCTCTTTCCATCTTTGGCTAGTCATATCAGTGCTATAATAGCAGTCATATCAATCCATGTTTAAAATTTTAATTTTTTTTTAAATGATCATACAGCAGATCAAGATTTTAAAATCTTTTTATATGATCATTCATACATTCATTGAGATAGCTTAGTCAGCAGTGATTTAAATTTATATTACTTTTTATTGTTTGTTAATAGTTATCTGCTTCTATGTTTTGTTCTGTGCAAGTCTCTGCATTTTGAAAGTATGGGGTGATGTATCAGATTCTGATTACTAACCCTTACCTTTCATTCGTGCAGATGGATCTACAGAACACTCCTTTTACTGTTCAACTAGGAGGTGGAGCTAGCATTCAGTTGGTAAATGCTCTGATCAACACTGGAAATGCCGGAGCTACCCTCCAATTTGGTAGCGTTCACTTTCCGGCAATCGCTGCTAGGAGTGCTGCCAATCCTGTGAATGGCACGAATGTTGAGAGGTCTACTAGAAGACTTAATACTGCTGAAGCTCCTACTGGTCGTGTGAATCTGCTAGTACAACGACCTTCTGTTACAAATCCTCATAGGAGGATTTCTGTGTTTGAACGACTGTCACAGTCAGAAGCCCCAGCCACCAAGAGAGTTGTTGCTGGAGGAAGGATTTCTGTGGTGACTGCAAACACCACTGCTCTGCCAAACGGGTTACCTGCACCCGAAAAGAATAATGCTGAAGCTTCCTCATCTGGAGGAAAGCTAACAAGGAGGCAGAGGAGAAAGCTGAATGCTGAGCATCGAGCTCAGCAGCAATTAGTGCCTATGCATCCATCAAACCTGTCAGCCCAAGAGATTGCGGCCAATGTCCCCACCCAGAATAGGTTTACCAACCTTAAGTGGGTGAAAAGAAATAGCCCTTCTGGTTAACTCAAACAGTCATTCTGGGAGCATCGACCATAAGCACCGACCCCTCAGAAGACTAGAGAACCTGAACGTCTATCAGCTCGAGTACATCGAGTGCTGAAAACAATCAAGGAGAGGGGACTGATGAAGAAGCAATTTCAGAGGCCGCTAGTTATTGAGGCTAGAAGAACTCCTCAAAGGGAAAGGCTATCATCTTCTATGATAGCTGAACAAAGAAGATATCAACGACGAGCTCCGCGCGGTAAACATTGGGGTGTGACACCTGAACCTCAAGTTCAGGGATCCACCGCCGAAAGGTCCCGGTGGAAGGGAAAGGAAATCTGGAGGCCAAAGCCTCGCAGAAAAGAAGAAAGAAGAAGAGAAATAAATCTGGGCGTGACATCCGGTACAGCTTCCCGGAGATCCGCCCCCACTAACCAGCATCGTCAGAGATGGGTTCCAAAGAAGACCCACGATGACACCCAACTTGACGGTCGACACCTTGGAGAATCTTCTAGGGGATCCCGTCGATCACCAGCCATTCCAAAAGAAGAAACCAACTTTGACCGCAGCCCGCTGGTCGAAGAAGTCTCATTACCAAATCAAGAACCGGAGATCCATTGGCGTCGCCGCTCGGAGATCCAAGTACTTGGGGAGAAAGGGGAAGAAGACGTAGAAAGAGAAGAAGATATGAAAGAAGAAGAAAATGTAGAAGAAAATATAGAAGAATACATGGAAGAAGAAATAAGTGACGCCATAAACATTGAAGTCGTCTATATGGTGAGACACACCAACGCCAATGAGGAGGCGTACTATGATGATGGTGAAGATGACGACGATCAACAACCACCGGTTAGGCAAGTATATCGACGTCGTCGTGAAGCTGGGTCCACCATCGGCAGAGGTGGTCACTCTTCAGAAGAAGAAAGAGAAGAAGCCGAGGATAATCCCTTGGCTGATGAGAATGTCACACTCGCAGACATGCAAAGACATATAAGGCGTCAAATGAGAACCAAAGACAAAGAAATCTCTCAGCTAAATGAGAAAATGACCGAGATGATGGCTCAGATGGGGGCGATGATGCAGAGGACTACTGTTATTGGTGTCATGCCTAATCCTCCAGTCAATCCTCCAAACCTTCAGATACCACAAGTATCAGAAATACGGGGAACTCCTGAAGGTGTTCATGAGGTCCATAATACCGTCCGTCAGTCCACCCCACAATATTGCAAGTACCTCCGAACCCGTGACTGCTGCGCAGTTGGAGGGAATTATAACTGAGAAAATCAAAGCTATTATAGCTGTTGATCAGGCAGAGAAATTGGTGGGTAAGGGTCGTCCATATCCCGCTGAATACGATCAGGTGTCGTATCCAAAAGGGTATTCGGTCCCAAAGTTTCACACTTTCAATGGTACTAACAATCCCAAACAGCACTTGGCGCAGTTCAAGGCCACCTGCGGGAATACGGGGGGAAATGACGCCTTGACAGCAACTGCATTCGAATGGTATGCCGAGTTGCCAAATGACTCTGTAAAGACTTTTGCAGAGTTAGAAGTCATGTTTGTGAAGAGGTTTGCAAGCGCAACCGAGAAGATTACAATCGCCGATCTCGCTTTAGACAAACGAAAGAGAGAAGAGTCAGTATCAAAATACATAACTCGTTGGCGCAATTTAAGCATGAAATGTGAACAACTCGAAGAAGAACATGCCGTACAATTATTAATGGGAAACATTGATGATAAGATGCAACCATTTTTATGCATGGCTACAATCACTACATTTCAGGATCTACTAGATAGAGTGGCTAAATTTGAAAAGCTGAATTTGTCAAGGTCAGAGGGCCACTTCGACAAACTCAAGAAGCCCAAGTCCTCGAAGGCAAAAAAGGGTGAAGCTTACTCTGCATCTTCTCTCAAGTCGAATAGGGGGAAACAAGTGGTTTATAATATAGATAAAAGCAAGCAACCAATGCAGTATGAAGAAAAGCCAAAACAAGTCTATAACCCTAACCCCCAACCGAAGCTGATACTCGGGGGAAATGACAGGCCACGAACTTTTCAAAGTGGAGGGGAACGTCTGAGACAAGCAATGGGAACCGGTGATAGAACGTTCCCATCTCTCAAAGATAAAATGAATAAAGAATATCCGTTCAAAAGAGAGAGTGTTGCAAAGTTATTTCGACAAGCATTAAAAGCAGGCCTAGAACTGCCAGAGTGCAAGAGGCCAGAGGAGTCGAAAGAAATTAGTGACCCAAATTACTGTCCGTATCTTCGAGTGCTCGGCCATCCCATTGAAGATTGCTACATCTTCAAGGATTGTGTTGAAAGAAAATATCGAAAGGGAGAGCTCACATTGTCAGATAATGTGTTGGTTAATCCAAGAAAAGAATCAACCCGGGTAGTTACAACTTCCTCCATACCCTTGGTTGAAGAAAGAAGAAAATAAAAGAAGATTATTCAAGAAGAACAGTGGGAGACTGTAGTCTCCAAGAAAACAATGAAGATGTTGAAGCAGCTTGAGGGTGTTTCAGGTGTGAAGTGGAAGTCCCCCACTGAACCGATGATAGAGCCTAAAGCACTGCCTGTAATGCGAGCACCTACTTCCAAATAATTCCCCAACCAAGTTGGCACTTCAAAATCCGGAAAGGTAAAATGCTCGAAGAAGAAGAACAAGTTGAAGAAGCCCAAGGAGAAAAAGACAGTAACCCAAAGGGTTATCGATAGTTTGGATGAATACTACCAGACTGTCAGACACCCAATTAAGCTTGCTGATTTTATAAGAGGGCTCAAAATTGAAGAAGAAAAAGAAGCTGATGAAGATCCAATTCCCGTGGAAACTTGTCGAGTTATCTTGACAACACCGGTAACTCTGGCCAAAAAGGAAAAAGAAGCACCCTCTGAGTCCTGTATGATGGTATTACCAATGGATTACAGTGTACAAGATGATCTATATTTTCCAGAAGATGATGAATCAGAGCCTGATATCACTTCGCAGATGGAACAGGTGAATTTGGGCAGCAGCTCTGAATCAACAGACGAAATTCCAGATGAGGCAATGGTCGATTCTGAAGACAATGCACTGTTAAATGGGTCTGAGCAGGAGGAGATCGCCCAAGTGCAGTTGAGAAGTGGAAAAGCGCTACCGTCTCCACCAAGGAAAGGAATCCCTGATAAAGACAAAGGGAAAGAGATTGTTGTTAATGAAGATATCATTCTCAAAGATTCCAAGAAAAAAGAAACTCCAGCTAAAAGGGTAGATTACAATATCCTATCCCATTTGAGAAAAATCTCAGCACAACTTAGCATATACGACGCTCTGGTGATGTCCAAAGATCTTCGGGAGACCCTGATTCAGGCTCTCAGGGACCCCGAAAGATATGAGGCTTATTTTGCTGAGCGTAACCTGACTGAAGTCTTGCAAGCTCGGAATGAGCCAATCATTACTTTTGCCGAGGATGACATGATGCTCGGAACAACAGACCATAATCGGCCTTTATATGTCACTGCAGAAAGTGACGGGATGATAATCAGTCGAATTCTGATTGATCCTGAATCCTCCATCAACCTTATGAGCTTGAAAGCTCTGAGATCACTTTGTCTCGATGTGCAGCACCTTGGGCAAGACAAATTGATGGTGCACGGTTTCAATGAAAAGGGACAAAAGACCATTGGATCATTCATGCTCCCTCTAGTATTTGGGGAACTCCATACTGAGGCAAAATTTCATGTGATTGATGCAGACACCTCATTTAAGGCGCTTCTGGGTCGCCCGTGGTTGCATGATTATGGTATTGTCCCATCAACACTACATCAGTGTATGAAGTATATCAGAGATGGAGAGGAGTTCAGAATCTCCGGTGATATTCAGCCCTTTGCAGTTCATGAGGTGAGAATTTATGAAGATGCTAGATACTTCATCCCCAAGGAATCCAAGCCATCAAGTTCTCTCGAGACTAAGGCATCAAACTCGAAGGCTATAAGGCGGCCCAAACAAGAAGATGAGAAGAAGCATGTGGGAAGAAAGAAGGCGACGCCGACTCTTCCCAAAGCAACAATCACTCCTAAATCAAGAAAATATGTGCCTCATCTAGGGAGTGACATAGATGAAGATGATGTCATCCCTGTTAAATCTCAGGAAATATGCCAATCAACAGCAAGGGGAAAAAAAAGGCAAGATATTCAGATGATGACTATGGCTACGAGTCTATCTACATGAATAATGTGCAACATGTACTTTCAAAGAGGATAGATAATTTGTCAATCTCAGATAATGAATGTGTGATCACGCGTGTTCCCTCGCAACATTTCAAAGAAATCGCTCCTCGAGAGGTACACAATATCGAGGAACTTGTAATATTTTATGTGCCTCCTCGAAGAAATAAGGGTGGATCAGGAACCCTATTTTACAAATCTGGAGAGCACGGAGATGAAGAGAATCGAGATTGGCTCTACAGGCCCACCGAACATAGGGAGTTAGTGCCTACAAAAATGCCCAGATTTATTACTGAAAATGTACGGATGATGTTGCAAAAACAAGTCAGAATTCGGACCCCTAAACAACAACTTCACCTTTGCTTGAAGCTTTGGTATCGAAGAAATCCCCATATGTTACGAAGAAAAGATATTTTCGCTAGAAGAGGTCTCGGATTTGTTGTGCAAAGACATTCCCAAGGGGAGACGTGTCATGCCATTACATACAGGGAAATTAAATCTGGTGATGATGGTGATGAAGAGATTTATGAAGTTAACGATTATGATGATCAACCAGTAGAAGCCGAGCCTGCACCTGAAGAACTTGAAGATGGTGGACAGGCAGCCACTATGGATGAGCTAAAGGAAATCAATTTGGGAACTGAGGAGGACCCTCGCCCAACCTTTATTAGCTCCCTTCTACCAGAAGACCAAGTGGAAGAAATGAAAGAGCTTCTCTATGAATTCAGGGATTGCTTTGCCTGGACATATACTGAAATGTTAGGCTTATCTCCTGATGTGGCAGTTCACAGGTCGGCCATCAAGCATGAGGCGGTACCTGTCAAACAAGCTCCAAGACGAATGAGATTGGAGATAGAAGACCAGGTGATTGCCGAAACCAAGAAGCTTATAGAGGCGGGCTTCATCCGAGAAGAAAAATATGCTGATTGGATCGCCAATATTGTCCCGATAAAGAAGAAGAATGGTCAAATTTGTATCTGCATCGACTTCCGAGACCTCAATAAGGCGTGCCCAAAAGATGACTTTCCGCTTCCTGTGTCCGAACTTTTGGTGGACAGTACATCAAATTATGATATGTTCTCATTTATGGATGGATCGTCGGGCTACAACCAAATCAAGATGGCACATGAAGATGAGAAGCATACGGCATTTAGAACACCCATCGGTATATTCTGCTATACAGTCATGCCCTTTGGCCTGAAAAATGTTGGGGCCACCTACCAACGGGCGATGACTCACATATTTGATGATTTGATACATCAAAAGGTCGAGTGCTATGTAAATGACCTTGTTGTTAAAAGCCTTGGCCGAAAAGATCACTTAAAAGATCTCAGAATTGTATTTGAGAGAATCAGAAAGTTTGATCTGAAGATGAATCCTCTCAAATGTGCTTTTGGGGTCTCCTCCGGCAAATTCTTGGGGTATATTGTTCGTCATCGAGGTATAGAGATCGACCCTAACAAAATTAAAGCGATCACGGAGATGCCACCCCCGAGGAACCTGCGACAACTCCGCTCCTTACAAGGGCAACTGGCTTTCATTCGACGATTTATATCAAATTTGTCGGGTAGGTGCCAGCCATTTTCCAAGCTTATGAAAAAAGATGTCCGCTTCAAATGGGATGCAGAGTGTCAGGAAGCATTTGACAGCATCAAAAGATACTTGTTAAATCCGCCCATTCTCGCAGCACCAATTCCGGGGAAGCCTCTTATACTGTATACGACAGCACTAGAAGAGTCCCTCGGAGCACTATTGGCCCAACATAATGAAGAAGGCAAGGACAATGCACTCTATTACATCAGTCGAAGATTGATTGGAGCAGAAGTTCGTTATTCTCCAATTGAGAAGCATTGTCTAGCATTGATATTCGCAATTCAAAAGCTCCGCCACTACATGCTGTCTCATAAGATCACGCTCATATCAAAGATCGATCCGCTAAAGTTCTTGATGACAAGACCAGCGTTGACAGGTCGCCTGACCAGGTGGGCAGTATTATTATTACAGTTTGATATCACATACCTGCCATAAAAGGTAGTGAAGGGACAAGCCTTGGCAGATTTTCTCGCTGCACATCCTGTCCCGGCAGACTCCCCGCTTAATGGCGATTTTCCAGATGAACAAATCATGCAAATTGATGAAAATGAAAAAGTACCATTTTGGGAGATGTATTTTGATGGAGCATCATCAATTAAAGCTGCTCGACCTCCAAATCTTGCTAGGGCACAAGCCGGCGTCGGCATTGTTTTCATAGCCCCTGAAGGAGGTATAATGAGATTTTCTTTAGTCTAACTGAGCCTCGGACCAACAATGAAGCCGAGTATGAAGCATTAATCGTGGGACTGGAGATCGCAATTGATGTAAGAATTCAAAATCTCCGAATTTTTTGCGACTCTCAACTTGTAATAAATCAAGTCTTGGGGGTTTATAAGATTTGCAAGCTTGAGTTGGCTCATTATTACCGGCGAACACTTGAACTCCTAAAACAGGTGCCAAATGCTGAAATAACTCGAGTTCCTAGAGGGCAGAATGGGAAAGCAGATTATTTGGCCAAATTGGCCAAGGAGATGGCAAATATCAACAAAGAGAAGCCTATATTCATCGGGGTTTATAACCGTCGAATCTTAGAGCCTGCTCTGCTACAATTCCCGATGGCAGAAGAAGTATCGAATTCAGGAAAGCAGGATATAATTCCAGTTGAGCCTCAACCCCTCCATCAGATTGTTATGGAAAATTATCCAGAAGAGTATCATGTGGCCAAGAGACGTAAAGCTAGTCAAGCTTCAGAATCATGGTGGCATTGTTTAGAGATTGAAGTCGAAAATTATTGGAGGCAGTCATTCATTGACTACTTCAAAGAAAACAAGCTCCCGACAGAAACATCTATGGCCGCACAAATTCGGAAAAGGGCACTACGATATGCATTTGTCAACGACATGTTGTATCGACGGGCTTTTGACCAGATGTGGCTAAGGTGCCTAGCGACCAAGGAAGCCGATAAAGTAGTAGCAGAAGTTCACGAAGGAGTTTGTGGTGCACATCGGTCAGGTCCTAAAATGGCCGCTAAAATCAAGAGGATGGGTTATTATTGGCCAACAATGGTGATAAATTGCATTGACCACGTTAAGAGGTGCCATGAGTGTCAAATTCACGGTGATGTTATTCATCAGCCACCAAATCCACTGCACCCGACAATAGCATCTTGGCCATTTGAATGCTGGGGCACAGATATAATTGGTCCAATAGATCCACCATCATCGGCTGGACATCGTTTTATTCTAGTAGCCATAGACTATTTTTATAAGTGGACAGAAGCAGCTCCATTCAAAGAAGTCACGTCCGAGCATGTGATTAACTTCTTTACCCATAACATTGTCTACAGATTTGGTATACCGCGCCGTGTGATCTCAGACAATAGAACAGCATTCAAGAGTACTAAAATATACAAGTTTGTCGAGCGTCACAAGATCGATTGGCGATACTCATCAATATATAATCCAAGGGCCAATGGCTTGGCGGAGGCCTTTAACAAGACGCTAATAAAAATGTTAAAGAAAATCCTCACCAAGAATGAAAGAGAGTGGCACACTAAAATGGTGGAGACACTATGGGCGTATCGTACTACTTACAAGACGCCGACTAAAGCCACTCCCTACTCACTGGTGTTTGGGGTTGAAGCTGTATTGCCACTAGAAATTGAGCTACCGTCACTTCGTGTAGCTATCCAGTACGATCTAACTCAGGAGCAAAATGCTCGATTAAGAACTGAAGAACTCGATGCGCTCGATGAAGTCAGACTACAAGCTCATCAGAGCTTAGAGATCTATCGGGCAAAGATGACGAAATCATTTGATCGAATGGTACGACATCAAGCATTTCAAGAAGGGGAGTTGGTCCTGGTGCTGAGAAGGCCAATCATCCCACACCGAAAAATTGGTGGAAAATTCGTATCCAACTGGGAGGGCCCATTCGTCATTGAGAAGGTGTACCTGGGAGGAGCTTATCAATTGATTGACTTGGAGGGTCAAAGGCCTATGCCACCAATTAACGGCCGATACCTGAAGAAGTATCATGCATAGGAATCAACATGTATTTAAAATCTTGTTGTGTATCTAACAAATGCCCACTAGCATATAATATATATATATATATATATTTCGAAATTCTCTTGTGACACAAGAATGCATTTCGCCAAAAAAAACTGTGGGCATTTTAAATATTTATTCGGGTCGACATCGCGCTGCGTGCCAAAATCCCCGAATAAATATTTAAAACTCCGAAATGTTTGCACAAAAAAAAACTGGGGTCATTTTAAATATTTATTCGGGTCGACATCGCGCTGCGTACCGAGATCCCCGAATAAATATTTAAAACTCCTGAATGTCAATTTTGCAAAATAAAAAAAATAATAATAAAAATAAAATATATATAAAAAAGAGGGGAATTCTTTTATATATATTTATTCGGGTCGACATCGCGCTGCGTGCTGAGATCCCCAAATAAATATTTAAAACGCCCGAATGTCAATTTTGCACAAAAAAAAAGAAGAGAAAAAAAAGGGGAACATTTTTATATATATTTATTCGGGTCGACATCGCGCTGCGTGCTGAGATCCCCGAGTAAATATTTAAAATCCTCGACTGCGAACATCCCTTTAAATCAGGATGTGATAACTTCTATTATCAGTGTATATGTGGGTGATTTTTCCTGAAGTTTAGGACATCTCTCCTTCCAGTGTGCTAAGATTTCAAAAGTCAAAAAAGAGATTTTTGTGAATATACGCTCCAACAAATTGAGCTAGAAAAGCTTGAAGACTTCCAACAGCCCGAAGCTTCAGGTTCGAATGGGTGTAAAGGTCGGATCCAATACGCCCAAATATGGCCGGATCGCTGGCAGTTTTGTCTACTCAACACGTCATAAGAAAGGTCGTAGTAGCGGAACCCCCACTTTGTCAACCTATCAGTAAGAACTGTAGGAAGAGCGAAGGCTGATTTGACTCAACGAGCTCTAAGAGTCGTAGTCTACAAGACTCTCCTAATTGACCGGAGAATCAGAATTCCAGTGGAAAAGAAGAGTCTTGAACACCCACAAAATATGCATAGATTCCAAGTCTTTAACCACAAAGGATGACTTCAAATCTGCTAACTTCAGAAGATTCAGTATCAGAGAGCACATTTTCTATAGCTCGAGTCTGAAGCCTGATTGGGAGTAAAAGGCCGGATCCAACACGCCCAAATATGGCCGAATCGCTGGCAGTTCTGCCTACTCAACACGCCATAAGAAAGACCGTAGTAGAGGAACCCCCATCTCAGCAACCAGATGACAAAGAGCTATCAAATTATAGCTCTCCCGATCTAATTAACTCAAGTGACTGAGATCAAAGTCTTCTCAAGTGGTTAAGGATCAAGATACTACCTACGTTCAGTACTATCAACTGAATCCAGAACCTGCAAATCCTTCGATAAACCCGTAAAGCATAAAGCGAGGATCGAAGAAATTTTTCTTCAACAAGTCCGTCAAAGCACAAAGCAAAGGACCAAAGAAAATTATCCCAAAATTCACACAAAGCCTAAGGCTGGACTAAGTGGATTCCGTCGTCAACAAGTCCGCTATGCACAAAGCTCCGGACTGATGACTTTCCTCCATTGACCTGATATAAACCTAAAAGGTTTAGGTCACCGGCATCTACTCCTTCATCAAGCCCTCCAAAGCACGAAGCATAGGGCCGAATGAACAAAAATATCCTGACAAATCACTATTGATAAATCAGGTGAGCCTCCATCAATGTCCGCAGCATGAAGCACAGGACAGAAGGAATCAAAATCTCAGGACTCAAGTCAATGTAATGAAATGAGCACCTTGGATGATACCTACAAATGTCCCTAAAGACTAGGGCATTTTAAATATTTATTTGGGTCGACATTGCGTTGCTTGTCGAGATCCCCAAATAAATATTTAAACTTTTGCTAATATACAACCAGATGATAGAGAAATGTTGAGCATATACAAAAATGTTATAAACTAAAGATGATAGTAGTGCCAAAGGAAGAATAGAGAGTGGCAGTGTAACCTACCATCATCAATAGACAAAGTGATGCTCTAGAGACCTTAGTACAAAGTACTCTATCATTACCCTGTGGATCTTTGCTTGACTAAGAGCAAATATATCAACCATGTTAAAGATTACAAGTGCATCTAAAGATCCACAAAGGAACAGAGTTGAACTTTTGGAGATCAAATAAATAAAAATTTTAGTGTGACATCCAGACAAATATTTGGAGATCCACTAAATAAAAATCTTAGTGTGACATCCAGACAAATATTTGGAGATCCACTAAATGAAAATCTCAGTGTGACATCCAAGCAAACTTTTGGAGATCCACTAAAAAGAACCCTCAGTGTGACATCCAGAATAAACATTTGGAGATCCACAGGGTCAATCAACATACAACAAACGTGATACGCTCTGGACGCGTACCACATTTGTTGGGGGGCATTTGTTGACCTCTATACCTAAAACCACATGCAAAAGGATCAAACTGGTGAGTAAAGCGATACGCACCTTGGCGCCACGTGTCACTTGAAGGATCAAACGATCTCTGATTGCCAAATGGATGGCGCCGTTGCGATCAAGACATCGAATTCGGCTAGATCGAGGCTCCTTGCAATCGAATCGTACGAGATCAGGCCAAAAGGGATGACCGACACCTAAAATTAAAGCGCGAGGCTGATCAAACGATGCCGGATTGACAAACAAACTTCTTCATTATGTCCGGAACATCGTCAATACCCTAAATGCACTGCCAATTTGTTTAGTTGACATTGTGCACGCAAATCGAGGCTCCCCCAAGTAAAAATTAGCCTTGTCATTGCTCAAACAACCTCCGATCGTGAAACGAACTGCGTCATTATGTTCGGGATACCGAAAATATCCTAAATGCGCTATCAATTTTTTTAATTGAGGTTGTGCACGCAAATCGAGGCGGTCCGGTGTGAAAATTATCCTAGTCGTTGCTCAAACGACGTCCGATCAAGAAACGGACTGCATCATTGCGACCGAAACGTCGACAATATCCTAAATGCATGTCAATTTGTTTAATTGAGGTTGTGCACGCAAATCAAGGCGGTCCAGTGTAAAAATTACCCTCGTCTTTGCTCAAACGACGTCCGATCGAGAAACGGACTGCGTCATTGCGACTGGAGCGTCGGCAATACCCTAAATTCATTATCAATTTATCCAATTTTGATATTCGCCGAAATCGACACGTAAAATGGAGTACTCGGCACGCAAATCGAGAAAATAGTATGCAAATTGAGGCACTTTTGATTTGATTAGTGGAATTCTGCCATTTCTAATTAATGCATAATAACATGCCATGAATATAGCAGTTGACTTGTAAATTTTAAGAAAATGGACTGAAACCAAACAGGGAAATGAGTCAAATCCAATTAAAATCATTACCTAATTTGTTATTCTGTCTCTCTGTCTCATATGACCTTGAACAGACAGATTTATCGCAAAAATAGAACTGAACGAAGTTATTTCGTTCTTCTTCTAGCTGTCTTCCAAGCGGACAAACTCCCTGCCTCTTGCATAACTCCTACAGCCTTACCTAACTCTTCCACTCACATTTCCTCCCCACAGCTTTTCCGAACTCCTCACCACCATTAACTAGCCAGAAACTCCACTTGCAGCTTTGTCTAGCATCCGTCCACAACTCCAATCCCGCAAATCCACCAGCTTCACCTTACTACCGGATTCCTGTTCGTCTCCTCACTACGAGCTCAGTCCCTCGCCTTAACTCCTCCCAAGCAGCTGCAAAAGGGATTTCCCAACTTACCACAGTCCCGATCAAGCCGAGAGTTCGCTGGTTTGCTCTCCACGAATCCTTCTCAGCACACAAATTTTGCTGAAACCTGCATCCAAAACCTCCACTGACTTCTCAAAACCGTGGGATCCAACTCTAAACTGCTTCAAATCCTCTCCACTTTCTCCTTGATTCAAGGTAAAGAGAAAAGGAATCCTGGCACCCACGTGAAAAGCAATGTTTAACAGCAAAGAATGATTAGTCTCCAAGCAATCATTAGATCTTCTGATATTTTCTGATTCTTTCTTCATTCACATGTTTACTAAGAGACAAGTCAGTGACTGATTTATGGCCTACTTAATTTAGAGTTTAAGTCAGAGCCAAGTCAAATGAATCCAATAATGTGATGAATGACTTAAAGTTTTAAGTGGGATTGATTTTCAATTTAGGGATCATATTGCTGTAATGCTGCACTTTGCAAACTTTTCTTTTTATAGCTGGCCCTAGTTTGATCTCTGCACATATCCATTTTCTAGGCCCAAATGCACTCTATTAGTAGTCCACCTAAGCTTGAAATAGTTTGTATTCTTCCTCCATTCCAACAGCCCAAAAACTGCAGTCGTTTCCTACACTTATCAATCCATTGTTGGCTCAAGAAAAATGGCACGAGTGCGCGAATCCCACTTTGCAGCTGTAGGATTCCATCTCCCTTAAGTCAGATTGAAATTAACTAGATTTCACCTAAGGATAGTATCAGGGTTTAAAGATCTGGGGTTCTTAATTCCTATTAGCGCAAGCACTCATAGTTAATTACCCCTCTTACTACGTAAGAGAGAACTCTCGATTAAGGATGAAATAGTTTTTGATAAATTTTAGTCTCAATAATGGGGAAATGGAGATAAACCCGATCAAGATCCCATGGTTCCGTCGTCCCGGGTATACCGTAGATTTCAGTCTACCAACACTAGCAATCATTGACTGTAGTGTCCAGAGAATCTGATTAGCAGCCATGGGTTGCCTCCTCTCAGGGATCCCGAGTAGACTGAAGTGGTTAAATGTGAATTTTAGTTTGATTTGATTTGGGTTAGGGCTTATTACTTCCTTAGAAGTTATCCATTAATTTATTTAGTTCGGGGCTTATGGCCTTATAGACTGAAGTGGTTTATGGATTTTTAATTTATTTTAGTTTGGGTCGGGGCTTATGGCTTCCTTAGAAGTCGCCCAAGAGTTTGATTTAGAATTGGAGCGTATTACTGTATTTATGAGTGGCCCAAGGATGGGTCTTACAACCTAACTCTACAGTGAGGCTGCCCGGATAATTTGTTTAGTTTGGGGCTTACGGCTCCAATTAAGAGTTGCCCGTTAATTTGATTTAGTTTGGGGCTTACGGCTCCAATTAGGAGTTGCCCGGATAGTTTGTTTAGTTTGGGGCTTACGACTCCACTTAAGAGTTGCCCGAATAGTTTGTTTAGTTTGGGGCTTACGGCTCCAATTAGGAGTTGCCCGGAGAATTTTGGTTGGATAGGTCTTATGGCTTCCTTAGAAGTTGCCTAACGGTGGGTCTTACGACCTAGCCCTGTAAGCTAAGCGGCCCGAGTTATGGGTCTTACAACCAAGCCATATAGACTAGGATGCCCGAGAATTTTAATTGTTTGGGTCGAACTTGTATCTTCCCTTAGGAAGTAGCCTGAAAAGAGGGTCTTACAACTTAATCGTTTAGACTAAGATGCCCTTAGATTTAAATTTGCTTGTTTGAGGTTTAGGATCATTGCTATTTTTTTTTTTTTACAATTTTCCTAAAATGTGGGGGCTTACGACTTCAGGTAGAAGTTGCCGGATAACGGGTCTTACAACCTAATCCTATAGATTAGGATGCCCAAGTGAGGGGTCTAAGTGTATTATCACCTAAACACTTCCTTCAGATGTTGGACTTACGACTTCTATTAGAAGTGGCCAAAGGTTTTAATTGGGTTTAGGGGTTAGGTCAATTTCCACCTAAAACTTTCCCCTACGGTCGGGCTTATGGCTTTCCTACGAAAGTTGCCGAGTAGTGAGTCTTACAACCTAATTCTTATAAATTAGGCTGCCCAAAGGTTTTGATTTTTTTTTTATTGTGTATTTGTTGAGCGGATGTCAGTTGTTTAGGATTTGTTATTTTGAGAATTTGAAAAGGCTGTAAATTCATTTGAGTTTGTAATTTTGACACTGCAGAGCTTTGACATTTGTGTTAGTGTTTTTTTTTTTTTTTTTGTACTTGTAGTTTTTTCCTTACTACAGTAGTCCACGACTCTACCTGTTTATAGCACTTCTGCTTTACTAGTTTTTCGTACTTGGCTTTCTTGTTTTACAGTATTTCATTCTAAATGTCGTAGCTTATATTTCTCAGCATTCATTCAATTTATTTATGTGGTACTGACTCTTCATTTCTTTGTTCGTAGGTGTTCGTAGTCGGTAGTTGCAGCAGTTAGAGCTCGTAGTTGCAGAGGATAGAGCCCAAAGATAGTTGCAAGAACTAGTACAAAAGGGACTTTGGAGAACTTGCATAGGAGTTCAGTTTGAGAGTTTTAGAGAGTTTTAAGAGTTTGTACAGTTTGTAAGAGCTTGTAAGTTGAGGATTTTTTAGGGTTTGAGAGCTTGTATATGTCAAATAGTGGACATCATCCTTCCTTCCATTTTTCATTTTATTCATTGCATTTTTATTTTACTTTTGAAATTTCTTATTTGATTAATTAAAATAATTAACCAATAAATATATTTTAAATCTCATAGCTCTCTAAAAAAAAAATTTTTTTTTTAAGTACTCTCAAATTTTTAAATTCTCAGAATTTGAAATTAAAGTATTTAGCATTTTCTTCAAATTTGCTCCCATATTTTGAAACTCATTGATTTTATATTTTTTTCTTTAAAATAATCAATCAATTGTTTTGATTAATTTTAATTAATAAAAAATTTTATTAATCAAATATTCAAATTTTAATTGCTTCAAAATTGTTCCAAAAAGTTCTATATTTTTTCTTGAAATTTCGGCAGCCTCCCGGCGTCACCTCCCCACCGAGGGAGAAATCGGGACGGCTCTGCCGATATTTTCTTCCCGGTCGGACCTAAGGTCGACGACACGAGGCCTTGAATTTAAAACCATCTCGGTCGGATCTAAGATCGACGACACAAGGTCTTCAATTTGAATTCTTCCCGACCAGATTTGAAATCGACGGTACGAGGTCTTGTATTTTAAAACCATCTCGGCCGGATCTAAGATCGACGACACGAGGTCTTCAATTTGAAATCATCCCGGTCGGACCTAAGGTACGACGACCGGGGTCTTCGACACCTGTTTGAAATCAATGTTATATATATATATATATATATATATATATATATATATATATATATATTGTCTTCCCCCTTCTTTTTTTTTTTCTTCTTTATAATATATAAAATATTTTATTACTTTTAATATAATAATATAATGATATAACAATATAATATATGATACTATATTATTATATTATATATTATATATTATATACTATAATAAAAAGGAGAGAGGAGTCGGGAAACAGAGAAGCCCGATCGGGTAGAGTCGGCCACGCACGGAGATCACGCACGGCTCAGAGGCGGCAGGCGGCAGGCGGCGGAGGAGACGGCGAAGGCGGCTCAGGCAGGTCGTTCGATTTTTGTTTGCTGGAGTTGAGCGGCGGGGTCGATCGGAGAAGGAACAGAAGGAGCGACGCGTGCAATCTTCTCTTCCTTCGGTGAAGCAATGGAGCCGAACAACAACGACGGGAGGAGAAGATGAACGGCGAACCCTAAACGCTTGTGCGAAGCGACGAAGTCGAATAGCGACCAGGGAACCGAATGAGCGAGCGTGTTTTTTTTTTTTTCTTCGTATCAATTCCTTTTTTATTGTTTTAGATTGTCCGATGGCGGTTCTTATGCGAAGCGAGGCTTCATTTCGACGCTAACTGCCTAGTGTGGGGCCGGCTCGGAGGTATGTCGGTTGTTTTTGAATTTTTTTTTTGTTCTAAAAAAATTTTTATACAGTCAACATCCATATAGCAGCCCATTAACTCCAAATCAACCTACAGCAATCATCATCTCTTAAATTGGAGTTCATTTGCAAAGACCCATCTCCAACTACAAATAGCCCATATAGTTATTCTCCAATCTACTCTACAGCAAATAATACTCCAAAAATCAAAGCCCATCTAATATTCCCCTAGCAAAATCTAAAACCCACCACTCCAAAAGTATAGCAGCCCACATTCACCCATCCTCCACTTAAGCCCAATACTCCCAATTTGTTCAGCCCACACACCAAACAACTCCACAAGTCATACAAACACATCAAAACAGCATTTTCAAAAAAAAAAAAAATTCTGTAACCAAAACTGTAGATATTTTCCTTTTGCTATTCCTCATTACTGCTGCTATTATGGTTATTGTTAATAATAGTTAACATGGAGCAATGTAATTATTCTTTTATCATTATCAGTATGTAATTGTGAGTAATCCTCGTGGTTGTTGTACATGAATATAGGTGTGAATATATGTTGTATATGTGTGTGTTTAAAAAAAAAAAAAGAAAGAGATGAAAAGAAATTCTCCAAAAAAAAAAAAAAAGAAGAGAAAGAAAGCAAAAAAAAAAAAGAGAAGTGGGAAATTATTTCAAAAAAAAAAAGGTTCTTTTATCGATGCTTGCAACGGGCCGGCAAACCCCCAAGGCGCTCACGTAGCGTTGAGGGTGGGAAACCGGTGCGATGCTTGCGATGATTTAAGGATCCCTCTTCAATGCTAGCAACGAGCCGGCAAACCCCCGAGGCGCTCAAGTAGCGTTGTAGAGCGGGAAACCGGTGCGATGCTTGCGGCGAAGGGGATAAAAAAAAGTGTTTTTTTTTTTTACTTTGTTTTTATATATAAGTACCCCCGAACGCCCACGTGGTGCAGAGGGGGGAAATCTGTGTTTTTTCTAACTTGTGCTCACACCCTTAAACGCTCACGTAGCGGGCAGGAATTTTAAATAAAAAATGCGACCGCGGTGTCATTCTGACACCTACCTGAAGCGCTCACGTAGCGTCGAGGGGAAGGTTGCCTCTTGGTTTTTCCCCTAAACAGGGAAGACGTCGGGAGGCTGCCGAAATTTTCACTGCAGATTCAAGGACTTGGACAAAATTTGGACATATTGAACTTGAACTCGGACTGAAACTTGGACTTGAACTTGAACTCGGACTGAAACTTGGACTTTGACTTGTGCTTGGACTTGAACTTGTGGACAAAATACAAATGACTAATTTTGAACTTAATTAAAATAAAATTGAAATGAGAATATAACTTGATCATAAAATCAAATTTAAATCAAGTTTAATTAAATGAAATTGAAATGAATCATGACTTGAATAATTCAGACATGAAATTGTACTTGCAAGGACAACAGGGGACTTGAACAGAATAAGCTCACATTGAGCCTGAACTTTATTTGAACACATGAAGAACTTTATTTGGACTCGAACTAGATTTGAGCATGAAATGAACTTGAGCCTAATTGCATCTGTAATGATTTGAATCAAACTAGAATTTTGTAGCAATGCTCCAAAGTTTTGAATTTGGACTTGAGTTTGAATATTAACATTAAATGAGCCAAATGAGAACATTGAACTTAAAACCTGAATTCAAATGAGCATTGAATAAATCATTGTAAATCCAATTTGGATTAAGGCTTAATGTCTAAAATGAAAATCATGAATCATCTGAATGATAAAATCAAAGATTCATGTATAAATGATCACATACTTTAACATGATATTTTTTGACAATAAAAAAATTTGCAATTATCATGGAGATGTTGGTGAGCACATAAAAAAAATGGTGAAAGAATATGGCTTGGTTACAAAGCCATCATTTGAGAACTTTGAAGCATTATAGTTGCTTTGCAAACATAAAGCATAACTCACTCCTAAATAGAAATTAATTGAACCAAACGAGGCATGACATGAGTAAAAGCAATGTACCTCTATCATGCTCTTAAGTGGTTGAAAGTGATTGGAGATGATTGTTGTCAAGTAATCAACACAAGATGCATGGTGAAATTATCATCCAAACAACAAAGTCTCTTTCAAACTACAAACTATGTTCAAGAATAATGAAGATTGTGTGATCTCTAGCATCATTCACTTACAAATGATAGTGAAGGATCATGCAAATTGTTTAGTTTGAACGATCCACAAAGAGCATGAATGATTGTGACAATTCATACACAAACATATACCAAGGACTTGTGGTAAATTAACTTTCAATTGCATACAAACATGCCATGTGACAATGGATTTGTAAAATACTGAATGAAATATTCATGAATCATAACGAAAGCTCTAACAATTGATCTCTTTTTGAGATAATTACAATACATGAACATTGAAGATCTTTAAGAATACAGATAACGACTTGCAAGCAAGCAAGGATAGTTTGTAATGCCCCGAGATCTAACTTGGAAAGAATGTCGATCAATAGCCAAACAATTTACCAGAGTTATCTAAAATCATCATTAAGCAATCTATCAAACATCTATAAAATTTAAAACATCAATATATCAGTCGATTCATATCTCAAAATAACATGTACAATACTCAGGAACTACACTATCAATGCAAGTAGAGAAATCTATCATGTCCTGAGTATAAAAGAATCATCTATCGATCAAAAGAACTAAAACCTGTCGATCTGAATCAACTCCTATCTCCTGCTCCCGAGCCCTGACCTGAAAATACCAACCACATATAATGAGCTTTACAAAGCCCAGCAGGTCACCTAATACCTATAACTGAAATCAAAGCACGGCAATGCTATCAATATGCATGTCAATCTATCAATCCGAATCAGTCAATGGTCAATGAGGCTATGCAGCGGAAATCAATAGTCAATAAAACCAGTCAATGCAGCGGCAGACAAATCGATAAATCAACTCAATCAATATCCGTCAATTAAATCAATACGGTCAAATCAATGAAATCAGTAGAGAAAAGCGATACGGAACAATGAATCTATAAAGCAGTCAATACAATGCAGAAACAGTAGGCAGTAGTACAATGAATCTATAGGCAGTAGTACGATGTCCATGTTCATGCTTTCAATGCAATATCTATATCTATCTATGTCCATATCAATGCTCAGTAGTCAATCGATGAAATCAATAGAATCCGTACGATACAGTAAATCCGATCAAACTCAATAAAGCAGAAGTCGATAAAGCAATAAATCCATAAATCAATACAGTAAACATGCAATTCAATACTATATACTGAACAAGTACAATCTACTGGCTATGTTGCTGTTGTAGAATCCATATTGCTGTTGTAGATATCATTTACATTGGTTCAATCAATAAGAGTCGTCACTCTTTTCGCCCGTCGGCATATCAATAAACTCCTTATGTCTCCCTTCAATATATCAATAATCAATGTTTAAAGGAAAGCCCGTCGGCCCACCATCCTGTACAGGTATCAATATCAATCTCCAACCAATGTTCAACCAGGTTCCACTTGTGATCAGTATTAATAGTCAATTCAATCAATAAGCAATTCAATAGTCAATATTAAAGCAATCATATCAATTGTCACATTCATATCTAATCAGTCTATCAATTCCAGACAAATCAGAAATCGTACGAAAATCGGGCAGAGTAACGGTAGTCGGTCAAATTTACACAAAAATCCTGCAAAAAGATACAATATCCAAATTCTTCCAAATTACAGTAGAATATCTATAACATCAATACAAGACTATTATCCTATAGAAACCAAATCAAATCACGTCCCGATTATTTTCTATTCGATTAAAATCACGTAGAATCAATTCCGACCGGTAAAATCTTCGTAGAATACAGTCAAATCGTGTACAATAATCATATCTATAACATACGAGAAGTTGTGCGGTGAAAGTTGTGTCAAATCAAAATCATGTCGAAAAGTCGACTACGAAAACACAAAACAGATCCCAACTCGATCAAAACACAACATCTTTGAAAACAGAAACAGGGTTCGGAGTCCTTACCACGAGATCTACACTTTCTCCAACAGCAGCGTCGGACTAAAAGCGCTCCGCGGCCTCCGAAAACCAGCTTTTCTCTTTTTCCCTTTCTCTTTCTCTCTCCTCAAAATATCTGATTTTTAAAATATGGATTTCTCTCTCCTCAAAACGAGCTCATTTCCTTATATCATACTCATATCGGCCTGGCCGATCGACAAATCGTCCCGGGACGATCAGACCAAATCTTGATCGTCCTGGACAGTTCCCAGGGCTATTGTCTGGCCGATCATTTCTACAGTACAGATCGGCCTGGACGATCTCAACATCGGCCTGGACGATCTGTACAGAAATCCTTCCAGAAAACACACCAGAAATCAGCTGTTTTCAATGCACTGATCGGCCTGGACGATCTCAACTTCGTCCTGGCCGATTCTGGGAGGAAAATCCAATTCAGAGAGGAACAGTAAGGGAACGAGATATTACATAGTTGGTGTTTGGAATCCCCAACATCCCATTCATAAACAATACAATCATAAGGAGCATGACCAAAATGATTTGATGACAAACCAACTCCAACCAAGTTCTGAATGTCAAATTGAAGAAGAGTATCGAGGCTTATGAGTTCTCGATGAATCAGTAATCACCGAAGCTTACACTGATAATTTCATAGGGCTCAAAGATGAAGTATATATGGTGTACATCAGCTCTTACGGGCAGTTGTAGAAGACTGTTGTACACACTAAGCATCATCTACAAAGCAAAAGATAAAGATCTGCAACACATATCAGCTCTCTACGAAGACAAATGTATGTGTCAAATGTTACTTTGGGTAGATGCAGAAAGACTTCAGTAAATGCAGTAACCTGAAGGCAATTTCAGTCCGTGATGGAATACATCTACCTGCCCACTCGCAACAATGACGGATGTACTACCTGAGCCAAACAGCTACAACGAATACAAGCATCTATGAACAAAGGCAGGAGATTAGTTAGTGTACTACGATCCACCTGCAGAAAGCGACGAGTAGTGCACGACAGTCTACCTGTACGAAGCAGCGAATAATTAAACTCAGAAGTTGCTACTCCACGCCACCGGATCTGCAACATCCGTACAAGCAGACAGAAGGCGTCTATAAATATTCCAAAAATACCCCCTTCACGTGCACTATAAATTGTATACTCATAGGTACACTAAAGGGGGAAATATATTCTCAACCCGCATGGGCCCCGGCGAGCGTGTTATTGGTACACACGTGACGTCTAGGGATGCTGCGCGGGTTGACAAGTGAATTCAGGTTCGAAACCGATCCTTCTGTACGGGTCAATAAAAGTTGACAGGGTTCGAACCAACAAACAAATATACGGTTATGGCGACCGTCATATTTGTCTTAATACATTCATATTAGGCCTTCAAGGCCTATAATAATAAGAATTCACTATCAAGGGCATAAAGCATACGAAACCCGATCCTCTGTCGACAGCCCGATAGAGTCGACAAGGTTCAATCCACAAAAGAGAAATGACCCCAAACACCCCGATGATGGCCGTGTTGAATACAGATCTCAACCGGAGGGATTCCCAAATATTTTTAAATGTCTCCCAGATATCCACAGTCTATTTCAAATATTCCAAAGCTCCACCCAAAATACCCATAGAAAATCCAAAAATCCAAAACTCCACAAAAATTCCAAAATTTCAAAAATATTTAAAAATGAAACTATCCATACGCTTAAAGCAAAATCCATCCACCATTCGCAACAATTTGTCGAGGTGGACAAATTAAAATTTACTTCAGCTCACATAGAGCCAAATGCCTAGTCGAAAATATCACTAGGATCCATTCTCAAACAATCTCTTGCCAGTAAGGACGTGGTACGTGTCCTCTAACCGGCGGTTTGCCGCCAAATGGCACCGCAGGATAAACGGTTATTACCCGGGGCCCTCTGAACCGAGTGGTTTTGCCACCAAATGACACCACGAAATACCGGTTATGGCAAGCGCTGATACGCTCCTTATTGGCATCAAGTCCTTGAGATATGAATCAATAGGATATGATCGATAGGGCACAAAGCCCTCTGTTAGCTAAAGTGGGTTCAAATTTGTCCCCTTAGACAAACATCCAACCCAGGTCTACAAGGTCCCCGTGGACGAAGCAACCCATGGCTGCCGACAAGGATCCTTCTGTCAGGTTGGGTCGACTACCTCCTCTGACTAAGTAGACCAGGGACCACAATGGCCCGGGACAACGGAACCATGGGATCTTGATCGGGTCCATCATCCATTCCCCTACCATCCGCTTTAAGTGCAAGATGATGAAATTTCTATTTTTAAATATCAAATCTATCAAATTCCAAATCTAAAAACCCAATTCTTTAATTCCCAATATCCAAACTGATGTAGAAAGAAAATCGCTTTGCTAGGGAAGATGGCCAAACTCCAAGTGACTCACAAAATTTGAAAAGCCCCTTCAAGAAATCTGAAATTTTATGGTGTTGTAGTTGAAACAGTCCAGCGAAAACTTCTGGACAGCAGTTTTATTTTTCCAAACAACAGTTATTAGGCTTAGGATGACTTGGAAAATTCTGGCCAGCCACCTACAATTACTTTGGAAAGCTTGGACAACTGCTGTAGACCGATGGGATCTTCTGAACAGCAGTTTGTGATCTCCTAGGGTGCAGAACAACCCGTCACCTTGCTGGAAAAGTGGATAGCTAGCAGGAATTTGATTGGAAAGGAATGGGAGCCGTGAGGGAGGGATTGGAGGAGGAAGATAGGGTTAGGGAGGATGAAGGGGAGAGGTGGGCTGTTACGGCAGAGAGGAGAAGTCCAAAAATTTATTTCCTAAATCACATGAGAATATAGGAAATAATAAAGAGGTTGGGGCTTGAGCAAAATTCGGCTCAAGGAAAGTTTCAGCCAACAGCTGCTTTGGATGGATTAAATCACTCCCAATTTGAATTTGAATTAGCTAAAATTCAGGGAGTGATTAGGGAGTCATTAATGGCAAGGAATAATGAGAATGAGAGAAGGGTGGGCCGGCCTAGAGAGAGGGAGGGAGAGGGGTTTGATTTCAAATAAGTGGGCCCCAATTACTTAAGTGAGTTAATCCTTAAATCTGAAATTAAATTTCAGATTTAAAGCTGCGATTAATTCCTTAATTAAAGGGAGGAAATTTAGGGGGCATTTAACTCCTAATGCAAATTTGAAATTTGAATTTGAAATTCAAATGGCATGCAATTAAATCCCTTAATGAAGCATTAAAGGAGGTGACTTAAAGCTCTTTGATTCGAATTTAGGAGTTATGAAAGTGAAGCAATAAATCAAATTTTGAATTTAATTTCAAAATATATTTCAATTAAGCACTTTCCAAAAATAGATGAACCAAATTAGGAAAGAATTTGAAATTTGAATTTGATTAAGTTCAAATTCAAATTAATTCCTAAATTAACCCAACCAAATTAGGAAATCCGAAAGGGGGTGGAGAGGAAGGTTTGGCCGGCGGCTTGGGGTGGAGCCGGCGGCATGGGTTCGGGTCTAGGGGTGAATCCGGTGGCCAAACGAAGATGGGGCGGAGGAAGACGATGGAAAAACAATTAAGGAAGAGATAAAACAAAAATAAAGATTGAAACAAACGATAAAGAGAAAATAAAAACCGCGAGCCTCGGACTCTTCCGAAGACTGACGGGTGATCCGATTGCCCTTCTCCAAGGGACTTCAAATCACGAGCCCGGGCCCATCCTGCGGCTGGTGACAACTTCGATTCCTCTCATAGGAATCTCACTCTCATTCTCTCCCAAGAACAAAGTGTGGAATACAAATTTTTTCATATTAATCAACCATCCTCATTACAATAGCTTAAGGCCCTTATTTATAGGCCCCAATATGAGAAAAATCGAAATTACAAAATTGCCCCTTGGGCCATAACACTCAAGCAAACAATCCTAGGGGAAAACAGGAAATACATTAATTTAGAACTAAAATTCAGAAAAATAAATCATAATAGAAGGTTTAAATGATAGCCGTCGATTTACGACGCCTCCTGTGATAGATGCGCCAAATCTTTGTGCCGATGTCCGCATCATTCTCCCCAGGTGGGAGAATACTCGACTCCGTCGAGTAAGTATCACAGCTGCTCATGTTCTTGAGAGAGATTTTTAAAGCGTCCACCAATTGTGGAGAAAAAGATTTTGTTGTAATGATATAATCTGGTCCGATGCAAGCTTGACCATTGTTGGATGGAGCAATTTCTGATGGCTTTAGGACAACAACATTACCAGCTGCAATAGCTCCTATGACAGGATCAATAGCAAGTACTTCCTCTTCATTAGCCTCCTTGTCAATCAATCCATCTTCTTCTTCCTTGATCACCTTATTTTTTTCTTTGATTTGCACCATGAGTGGGAAATAGAAAGCTTCATTGGCCTCCAGCCATTTGTCAACTCTATCTACTCTTTCTCTGTTTCTTAGTGCCTTTTTCCTATCCTTTGATGAAGGGGATCTTGAAGAGGTGTAGAGCAATGGGTCTGTCCTACCTCGCTCTAGGTTGTCGAATCGTTCGATTGTTTGACGATGGAGGTCGGCTAAGTCCGCTTGATCCTCCTTGAGTTGTTGACTAACGGCGCCCAGTTGACCTACCAACCAATCTAAAGTCTGTCCAAGTTGATCTGAGTCCATGCTCTGATACCAAACTGATGTAGAACGAAAATCGCTTTGCTAGGGAAGATGGCCAAACTCCAAGTGACTCACAAAATTAGAAAAGCCCCTTCAAGAAATCTGAAATTTTATGGTGTTGTAGTTGAAACAATCCAGCGAAAACTTCTGGAAAGCAGTTTTATTTTTCCAAACAGCAGTTATTAGGCTTAGGATGACTTGGAAAATTATGGCCAGCCACCTACAATTACTTTGGAAAGCTTGGACAACTGCTGTAGACCGATGGGATCTTCTGAACAGCAGTTTGTGATCTCCTAGGGTGCAAAACAACCCGTCACCTTGCTGGAAAAGTGGATAGCTAGCAGGAATTTGATTGGAAAGGAATGGGAGCCGTGAGGGAGGGATTGGAGGAGGAAGATAGGGATAGGGAGGATGAAGGGGAGAGGTGGGCTGTTACGGGAGAGAGGAGAAGTCCAGAAATTTATTTCCTAAATCATAATGAGAATATAGGAAATAATAAAGAGGTTGGGGCTTGAGGAAAATTCGGCTCAGGGAAAGTTTCAGCCAACAGCTGCTTTTGATGGATTAAATCACTCCCAATTTGAATTTGAATTAGCTAAAATTCAGGGAGTGATTAGGGAGTCATTAATGGCAAGGAATAATGAGAATGAGAAAAGGGTGGGCCGGCCTAGAGAGAGGGAGGGAGAGGGGTTTGATTTCAAATAAGTGGGCCCCAATTACTTAAGTGAGTTAATCCTTAAATCTGAAATTAAATTTCAGATTTAAAGCTGCGATTAATTCCTTAATTAAAGGGAGGAAATTTATGGGGCATTTAACTCCTAATGCAAATTTGAAATTTGAATTTGAAATTCAAATGGCATGCAATTAAATCCCTTAATGAAGCATTAAAGGAGGTGACTTAAAGCTCTTTGATTCGAATTTAGGAGTTATGAAAGTGAAGCAATAAATCAAATTTTGAATTTAATTTCAAAATTGATTTCAATTAAGCACTTTCCAAAAATAGATGAACCAAATTAGGAAAGAATTTAAAATTTGAATTTAATTAAGTTCAAATTCAAATTAATTCCTAAATTAACCCAACCAAATTAGGAAATCCGAAAGGGGGTGGAGAGGAAGGTTTGGCCGGCGGCTAATGGGGTGGAGCCGGCGGCATGGGTTCGGGTCTAGGGGTGAATCCGGTGGCCAAACGAAGATGGGGCGGAGGAAGACGATGGAAAAACAATTAAGGAAGAGATAAAACAAAAATAAAGATTGAAACAAACGATAAAGAGAAAATAAAAACCGCGAGCCTCGGACTCTTCCGAAGACTGACGGGTGATCCGATTGCCCTTCTCCAAGGGACTTCAAATCACGAGCCCGGACCCATCCTGCGGCTGGTGACAACTTCGATTCCTCTCATAGGAATCTCACTCTCATTCTCTCCCAAGAACAAAGTGTGGAATACAAATTTTTTCATATTAATCAACCATCCTCATTACAATAGCTTAAGGCCCTTATTTATAGGCCCCAATATGAGAAAAATCGAAATTACAAAATTGCCCCTTGGGCCATAACACTCAAACAAACAATCCTAGGGGTAAAACAGGAAATACATTAATTTAGAACTAAAATTCAGAAAAATAAATCATAATAGAAGGTTTAAATGATAGCCGTCGATTTGCGACGCCTCCTGTGATAGATGCGCCAAATCTTCGTGCCGATGTCCGCATCACAAACCCTTCAAATTCCAAACTTCCAATCCTCAATACCAATACTCATTGCTGCTACTATATGCCAGATACCACGTATATTCTGCGCATCTGATTGTCGACTAGCCTTAATCGAAAGTTCTCTCTCGTGATCGGGAGGGGTAATTAACTATAGGGGCTTGCGCCTATAGGAAACCAGAACTCAGATCATAAAGTCCTCACAAAATGAGGGCGAAATCTCTGGGTAGTGTCTTATCTACAAACCCATCTGTCTTCCAAAATTTACCCCGGAACTTATATCCGTTAAAACTCCCCTCGCTCAAATAGAAAAGCAAATCGCGCGGCGAGGAGGCCGGGCCAAATTTTTGGAGCCCACAGAGATCAAGAATCTATTTAATAAAGTCTTCTTAAAATGAGAACAAAATATGGTAGCATCTTACTTGCAACCTAATCTATATTCAAAAAAATTGATCCGAAAAACTCCAAAATTCTCTTAACAAAGCTAGGGCGTAAATTTTACGAGCCCGCACTTGGAAGATATTTCCATTTTGGTTCCAATAGTTTCACAAGTTGCTAGTAACCCACATGCATCTTTCCCTTAGTTTAGGTTATTCTTACTAGTTCATTGACATGTTTTGTATGATCTTAATGGTCTGGCAAGCATTCCATTTTGCTTGCAACAAGTTATTTTAATATTCTTATAAAATCATTTTATTGCTTGAATTGGATTGCTGCATGTTGGGAATTTCATATTGGTCTCTTATTGATTTAAGGCTATCAATTTCTACTGAGGCTAGGTTCTTCTTACCCAACTCTCTATCATTTTAGGACAATCTATCTAGTGCACTTGAAGGTGAGGAAACATAGTAAAGTTTCATGTGAATGTCACAAGAAGTAATGTGGTATTTATATTTAATTGTTTGCTTCTTTCTAGCTTGAAGGTTTTTACAGCAATTATTAGGAGTTATTTACCTTTATCATTAAGATAACCTAGAGTATATTTTCGAAAGAAACTAGAAATCCATGGGATGATTTCATTTTACTTGCTCCGATATATCTGATTGTTCCTCACCCTATGATTAGATCGTTCCTCAAATTATGATTAGTTTAGCATTTCATAACTACGGACTAACAGTTAGGCCACATAAACAATTAATAGCCATGCGAAAGAACCTAATATGTTAAAAAATGTGTTTTTGAAAGAGATTAATTTGTCATATTATATTATTTTCTACGTTCTGTGTTCCTTAATCTGTGACTAGTTGTGTAGTATGCCTTATGACTGCAACCAATTCCATCCAGTGTGATACACAATATTAATAGTCAATTGGATGGATCATGTGTCCAAAGAAAGTCTGACAGGAGTTAAATTGGCAAGAAAAAATTGCTCATAATTACATGAAAAAATAGATAAATATCAAAATTCAAAATGCAGTAACATAAAATTGTTCATCACCTAATATAAAGACTGATCATACCCAGCAAAATTTTCCTTGTGAGTTGGGAGCCCAGACATCAAAGCATCAAATACAACCACAACTTTTACCTCTGTACAGATTGAAAGAGTTTCTATGTAGATTGGTAAGGCTTTCCATACGATCGACAGCAGAAAATAATGTAAACATAAGGTTTTGTGTGACCGTGTGTGCATGCATATGTGTACATTGGTTTGTCCTTCAAAATTAAGATAATTATAAAATTAAGTATACGAAATGATGAATAACGTTGTGGATGATAAGTCTTATGGAACAGAAGCTGGCCCTTCTTTCAATATTCTAATAGCACTTGCATTTTGTTTAGCGGTAAACTATCATCTAACAAAAACTTCCAAGTTTGATTATATCAAAATTAGTTTTAGTATGATAAGAAATTCTATGTAACATTTTATGCGTACTGGTGGTGCAAGTGAAAGAAAAAAAAAAAACAAGTTAATCAAACAGCCCAAAATAAGAAAAAAAAACCAGCGAAGACCCACTAATTTTTATTTTACACAAGAAAAAAAAAAATGAATGCAGGGGGAAAAATATTAGATTATATTGGCCTATCATTCATCATAATTTTAAAGATCAATGGTGTATACTTATACATACCTGTTGAATTTAAAGATTTGGAGAAGAAAAAGGCTTAGGGGCTGTTTGGTTGCCTGAATTAGGAGTGTAAAGTAAAATAATTACTTGTATTTATTACATTTGGTTGTTTGGGTAATTTTGAGCGGAGCAAAAAAAAACCACCGGATGTATTAGGAGTGTATTAGAAAGGCTATCTTGTGTGAATTAGAAACCCGCTCAATACGAGCGGGTTACAAACTCATCGGAAGGAAGGAAAGCTTCACCGTGCTGTTCGGTTTCATTGCACGATAGGCTTCTTTGGCTCCTTCGTTTTTGTTCGACTTCTGCACGGCCGCCGCAGCGTTCTTCCTCATCCTAACTTACTACACCGTCCTCGTTAGCCGCCGGCGACGAACTCCCGGCTGACGGTTCCGAGGCAGATTACCGCGTGTGGCGCATTCGCACCGTCGGACTCGATGAATCTAGCATCATCTCCATTCCCACGAAGCCGTACATCACCTGCGGCAGAGGCGGCGGCGGCAATGCCGACTGCTCCGTGTGTCTTGGCGAGTTTCGTGACGGCTATAAAAGTTTCTTCTTTCCTTCTTCTTTTCTGATTTCCTCGCTTAACCACATCAATGGCAACCCCAGTTCCGCCCAAGCCATGGAAAGCGGAGTACGCAAAGTCTGGAAGATCCTCCTGCAAGAGCTGCAAGAGTGCCATTGACAAGGACAATCTCAGGCTCGGCAAGATGGTTGTCGCCACTCAGTTCGACGGATTCATGCCTGTAAGACTACTCTTTAACTCTTCCCCTTCTGCGCTTCTTTCCGATTGAATTGATCGTCATCCTCAGGTTGTTGTTTTGATTTGGCCGTCTTTTTTGTCTGGGTTTTGGAGTAATCAGAACCAATGTGGAACAGTGGAAGGTAACGTGCTTATGGCATCATCTGTTTCCATCGAAAATGGAATGCTTCCACAAAAAATTCTTATTCATTTCTCATCTTTCGTGCCTTCATTTGCTTTATTTTTTTTTTTTTTTTTTGCTTTTTAGGGCAAAGTTTGTTCTTTTAGTGATTTTTCAGCTTATTTCATTATTGTTTCTGCTTTAGATAATTGTTGATTCTTTCCATTTTTTTTAGGATCATTTGGACGTATGTATAGTGGCTGTTTGGCTTCAATTAAGATTCAACTAAAGTAGTATTTAGTAAATCCTTAAAATCAGGATTTAGCAAATGTTGTAAATCCATATTTAATAAATCCTGTTAAATCCTAAAAATTGTTTAGCTTTGAAACTATTAAATATAGCTAAATCATGGTAACCTATTTGTTATTTTTTCAAAGATTTATGATTAAAATGAATGAAACTAGTAAAAAGAAGAATGATTCGAGTGAGCGTGGCCTTTACTGGTGTGGGTTTTAATGCAAAGGAGCTTGTAGCGAGTAGGCATTAGAGGATCTCATTGGGAGCAAGTGATGGAAGCGCATGCGGTGAGACCATCACGGAGGAGCTCATGAGGAGTGACACATGAGATTGCAATGACATCGATGCATCGGAGTTCGTTGTGAAACATATGACAAAAAGATCACAATGTGAAGAGCATAGGAGCTCATAAGAAGAGTGAGGCAGCAATGAAGAAGTAAGGAAGGCGATGACTTTTGAATTTGTTAAATCCTACTTCCCTAAAATTTACCAAATGATTTTAAAATTCAAAAGTGGGGCAAAAAAGAGATTTAACTGTTTAGTTGGATTTACATAATCCCAAAAATATTGAGAAAGATTTAGTTTGAATACTCGTTAAATCCGAGTTAATTCTTACCACAAAAGAGCCCCATAGGGTATACCAACAATTTGTTTATCTACCATTTGTTTTCATATGAAGGTTTTGATGCATATATAAAGTGAAATCGCCTTGGATATTCTTAAGTTCGTGCTTAGCTCCTTTACTAAGTAGAGATTTTTTTGGTGTGCCATTTCAAAAAATGAAAAAAAAAATGGTACACCACAGATAATTTCTGATAAATTTTAAATACATGAATTAAACAGATTGTTTATCTACCATTTGTTTTCATATGAAGGTATTGATTTGTAGTTCTGTTTTTTGTGATGCTATTATCTTATGAAGCCATGATTTATGTAATGGTTTGGGTCTTTTTAGTTGCCATATGATTCAAAATCAAGACTTGGTTGAATTTGATTTCCATCTTTATTCCCAACATCTTTATCAGTGAAAATGTTTAAGCCAGTTCTGCCAGCTGCATCTCAAATTTCAAATCCTTATATTGATATTTCAAAATCTTTACCACCTGCTAGTTATCATCCTCTAATTGATACTCCATCTGATGCTCTCGCTAAAGAGGACATGGTGGAGCAAACCTTACTAAGAGAGCTGGAGGAGATGGGCTTCAAGCAGATTGATTTGAATAAGGAGATCCTGAGGCAGAATCAGTATGATCTGGAGCAGTCGCTGGAGGATCTCTGTGCCTTTATTGAATGAGATCCACTTCTCCAATACTTCCGGAATGGTAATTTTTTATTCAATTCTTGCTTTTCTATGTTCTTGTGATATTGACTGGCTTCTTTGGATCGACCCAAAATTGATCTCTATGTAATATAGATTTTTTCAGAAAAAAGTTGAATGAAATATTTGCTTTGTAGAGCGTACTCTTGAAATTTTGTTTTGCATATCTTTAGTGCAAAAAAAAATAATCAAGTTGAGCTTTCCTTGGTTAAAAGTGTCTTATATATTATGTCAACTTAAGAAAATTATAGAATGTAATATTTATGATTAATGAGTGTCTAGTGATAGGATGTGTTATAGTCTTCATGTCAAACATTATCTTAACTATTTTTGGTTGATCAAGTGCAGTGGCAAGTATGATTCAACTCCCCCAGCAACAAGTGCAGTGGCAAGTATGCGGAAATGATGTTTGTGCTGACTGTGGTATTCATGATCCTGACTGGGCATCTTTAAAACTTGGAATTCTTGTATGCTTTCAGTGTTGTGTTTGCTTTGGTTGATCAGATTTTTAATAACTCGTCTCAGATCTGTTATGGGAGAAATAACAAATATTACTAGCAATTAAAACTATTTTTTTAGTTGAAATTTTGCACATCACAGAAATTTTAATATCAGCTGATTTCCAATCAAGTCAAACATGATTGACATTTTGAGCTATATATTGAAACATATTTGCTCTCTATATATTAGGAAAACATTATCAACAAGTTAAATCATAATTATTTGATGTAAAATTACAAAAAAAAATGAATCTAACTAAAATTTAAAGCTAAAGATGATAATATTCGATGTTAGAGAGTTTATAGCATTAATTTGTACTAAAAAGCTGTTTTAGAAAGCAAGAAGAAAGCTATCCCAAACAAAGTTTAAACAATCGGTGATTACTTTTATAAATACATGTTGGAGAATTTTTGTATCCTCAAACGGATTGCATATTTTATAATCGGGCACGGCATAAGAATACGATATATTACCCCGAAGGGTAAAAATATCATCTCCTTATGGGCTCAATAATAAAATTTACAATTATTTAACAGAGATTCCCCCACTCAATATTTGGTTGAGTGGGGTTTATTTATTTCTGGGGTACAGACATCCCATAGGGGCAAGCCCCTATGGTTAATTACATCCCAAGTTTGATTTGGGAAAACTTTTGATTAAACTAGTGGTTTTGCTTATTTTGAAGTCATTTAAATGTTGGCTAAAGTTGATTTTTTTTTTTGTTTTAAAATCCATGAAAGTCTTGCGAAAGGTTTTGACCCTTAGGAATTTCAAGGAAGAGATTTGATCAACTTAGAATCAGATTTTTGAAGTGAAGGCCAAAGGAGGTGAAGTAGGGGCACTTGATTCTGAGATGAAACTCAGAGGTGCCCAAACTATCCTATGTTGGGCTTTACATTTTTTAGCAACTTAATTTTGGTTTAAGTTGATATTTTATTAGAAGATTGGGGCTTACATCCCAACAACACTTGTTGGAGGAATTGCCCAAAAGATGAGGGCTTATGGGGTGATTTGGAATCAACCCTTGCCTCGAACCCTAAGACTAAGGTGAGGACTATCGATAGGTAGTGCCTCGAACCTAGATCTAACGAGTGCAAAGAGGGACTTACAAGCTACACCTCACAAGAGGCATAGCCCGCCCGACCTCTGGATTTATTGTCCCGCCTGGAAGGGACTACCAGCTAAAGTCCCCCTAATCGCTTTTAAAACCATGTTGTTTAGTCTTAATGCAGATGTAGAGTGGTAGGGTTGTTTTTATTTAGAAGGTATGTCTTACAACTTGGCTTTGAGGCCAAGATGCCTAGGTATGTGGGTATGCATATGCTGACTAATAAAGAAAAAGACATTTTGTTATATAATCCTTAAGTGAGGGCTTTCTATATGCAACACATTTGGCCATGCATGATTGTTTTAAATTTTAGAAAACTTAGCTCCTTGAAGGGAGCCATGCAATTTTTCTTTTGTTAGAAATTCATGAAGCCTAATTTCATTTTAGTTTGCTTACATTTTAAAGGGGTAGAAAACTTAGTTTTGTCCTAAGAGCCTACCGTATCAAAAGTCCAAGCCACGCCCACAAAAAAAAATAAGGGAAGAAACCTAGGAAAGACATGCATTTCTATTGCACACCCAGGTAAACAATCAAACATGCTTTTATTTATATCAAATGCAAGGAAATGTAAAGAGAGTCCACATTATTACAACTAGATTTGGCAGCTGAGTTGCCTGCCATTATACAACCCAGTTAAATCAATTACAGACTCTACTTGTGAGGTCTTGAAGCTTTATCTTTCCAATTGAACCTCAGGCCTCACCTTCCACAGGTACATCCGTTTGGTTCACCTCTTTTTTGATCCAGACCCCCACAAGTTTGATTACACATCCTAATTCTATCAAATACATATTTGAAAAGAAAAAGACTCAAACCTGCAAAATATAGTCAGAAGCAGTTCATATAATAAAGCATTACATCCAGAATTTTGTTTAGCACTTAGAGTGCCAAACAATCTACTTCTACCCTATTGGCCATATCTTTGGGGGGTTTTAAGCAGTACCTGTCATGCAAGCATTTTTTATCATTTATGAGCGCCCCCCTTTTAGATATGGCCACCTGCACAGAAAAGCATTTATATTTTTCTATACTAACCACTTAAGGGCAAGTGCCCACACGCAGATAATCCAAGGGCAATCACACCAAATCATCAAACACATGCGCAGAAAAGAAAAAAAAATCATAATCCTAGCATGCCTAAGGGGCTGTGCATCTAAGTGTGTGAGGCTTGTGTAGCATGTCACACTAAAGGTCTTTGATTTTATTTTGGAAGGAAGATGTTTAATCTTTATCCAAGGGTGGTTCACTTTAAGTTGTTTGTGACTTAAAGATTTTATTTGAATTTTAAGTGTTTCATATTTAGGAGGGTTATGAAGAACCCATAAAGTAACCACATGCTTGCTTTTGGGCAAGCCTGTTACTTATGAATCCTAAGATATAATAATGTAGGCATCCCACCTTTTAGGGGAGATGATTGATCATTGTATCAAAAGGGAACCTAAATAATTTTTAGGTGTTTTTGGAGTTCTCTTAGTGTTTGGATAAGAGAAATGTCTATCTAATAGGGTAAGATAGACTTGCCTAAGGGGTTTCACTTAGGACTTGGTGAAATCCATCCAATAAGGTAGGATGAACTTCAACAGATTGGATAATTCCTAAGGGACATCTATGGGTTTGGCATTTTAAATGTCATAGGGAAGATCATTCAATTTTGGGGTTGAATGAAGTAGATTACTTAGATTTTGGGTCTAAGAAAGATGTCCAACATGTAACTTTTGGGCTACATGTTGGAGAAATCTCCTTAGCTTTTGGAGCTTAAGGGGAGAAAGAAATCCAACATTTAGCTTTTGGGCTAAATGTAGGGGAAACTCTCTCTAGCTTTTGGAGCTAAAGAGAAGAGAGATCTCCAACAACTATGGAGTTGAAGGAGAGAAAACCTATAGCTTTAGGGCTAAGGTACTACATCTTCTAAGGTCTTTGGAACCTATAGAAGTGAATGGAGATTAGTAGCTTTGAGGCTACAAATCAAAAGATGTCTCCTTGAATTGTTGGATTCAAGGAGTTGGGTTTCATTTACTTAATTTGGATTAAGCAAATAAAGTTGAATCACTTATTGAGTTTGGTTCAATAAATGAGAAAGATTTGTAACTTTGGGGTTACAAATCAAGAGGGATTATCATTGAACTTTTATGTTTAATGATGAGTATTTAGTTTGCTAAGTTTAGGTTAAGCAAACATAAAAAGGATGATGTGTAGATTTGGCCTACACACCAAGGATTCTTTGAACTTTTGGGTGTCCAAAGAGAGGAACTCATTCACCTGATTTGGGTTAGGAGAATGGAAGAAAGCTAGGAATTTCTCCTTTGCTTAATATGAAATTATTTGTTGAATTTGGTTCAACAAACAAATGATTTTGAATTGAATTACTTGTTGACTTTGATTCAACAAATATGTGACTTTCATATGTCTAATTCCCTCAACATGGGTTGAATAGATGAGATCTTCATACAACTCTTGAGTTGTAGAAAGAAATGGAACTTCTCTACAAATTTGGTTTGTAGAGAAGAAAGGGAGAAATGCAACTTGGAGGTCGCAAGGTGTAAGATCTTCCTTGAACATTTGACGTTCAAAGAAGGGGATTCATCCTTCCAATTTGAGTTTGGAAGCATGAAGACAGAGTTAAATACTCTCCTACAATCTTGACTTGTAGGAAAGAGGGAGGAAGATGCAACTTATGGGTTGCAAGTCCAAGAACGTTCCTTGAACATTTGGTGTTCAAAGAGACGTACACATTCTCCTAACTTTAGAGTTCTAAGGGAATGAGATGATTTTCCTACAACTTTTTGGTTGTAGAAAAGAGAAGCAACAAGCAAATTTTGAAATGCATGTTGAAAGGAATTCCTTGGACATTGAGTGTCCAAGGAGGAGCATTCATTTGCTTAATTAGTGGCTAAGCAAATGAGAAAGACTAGGATTTGAATCCTATGTCTAAAGGATTATTCATTGGTTTATGTTCCAACAAATAAATTATTTGAGAAGCTTCCTACAATTTTGAGGTTGAAGGAAAAAGATGATTTGTTAGTTTTATGTTCCAACAAAAAGATAAATAGCTTAGAATTTGGTTCCAAGCTATAATGATTCATGTACCCTAACACTTAGAGCTTCAAGAACGCTCCATGATTGTACATGGGAGGACAAAAGAAGGTTCATTTGTTACTTTCATATCATAACAAGGAAAGGGTTGGACTTAGGATTTGGTCCTAAAGCCTTGGAGATTCATGTGATAGGACACTTGGAGCCTTAGAGGGGCTCCAAAATACTTCACATGGAGGGAAAAGAGTGTTTGGAAACAAGCTCTTTATACTTGTTAAAACTCATGCAACATAGAGCTTAGAACTTTGAGGAAGTTCTAAGCATCAAACTTGGAAGGAGATGTGCATGAAAAAGAGAATTCCCCATTTCTCCATGAGTGTTTTGGACTCAATTGGATGAAGGAAGATAGATTTCCTAAGGTTTTGGAGAGATCTCTAGATCAATTTTGGTATGATCTAGAAATCTTGGGTAGGGGAGATCTATCCCTATGACTTCTAGGAAACTTAGGATCAAATTTGGTATGATCTAAGAAGAACCTAGAATGCATGCATGTATAGATGATTCTTCAAATTAGGGAATTTGATAATTGAAAGCAATCAAGTACTTGTTTTTTGCAATGTTGTACATGAACTTAATCAACAACATATTTTGTGAGATCTACAACATAGACTTTGGAAAGTCTATGGGAAACCTCACAATGATTTGATATTTCCAATCGTTGACTAAATTCATATTCAAGAACTCACAAAATCTCATTAAAGTCCACAAACTTCACCACATGTGCACACTTCTTGCAACTCATTAGTCACTTTTGTCATGACTTGGACTTGAAAGAAGGGTGCATGCAACTTATGGGTGAGTTTTAAGATTGCTACTTCATGCTCTAAGTTTTGTATGGTACAAGATATAAATCTAATTGATTCTTTATGTTGTGAGATTTGTTACATAGACTCTTGAAATTCTATGCCTCACAACGACTATAAAGCCCAAATCAATTAGACTCAACACATGTATTAAACAAAACTCTAGAGGTAACTAAAATTATGCATGCAAAGGTTCTCCTAGATTTAGGTGTCTATTTTGTCATGACAATGCATCTACATGAGACATGCATGCAACTAGTTTGTTGACCTCCACGGTGAAGTCAAAAAGACAGACAAAACCAAATAAAAAAAATATACTCAACATGATTACCTGTAGCCAAATCCACCCCGAATCGCTGCTCTCGTCGCTTCTACAGTCGCCCATCCCTCTGCAGCGGCGCCGAACTCACGTCTTTTCTCCCGTATGCGAAACTCCCGCTCATTTGCGTCGTTAAAATGGGAGAGAGGCCTCACTTCTTCGGCTGCTGAACACGCTCACGATCTCCTCTCGCACGAAGCTCTCGTTCTCCACGCTTCATCCCGATTCTCCCCCTCTCCCAACTTCCACTGCCGGGTTCCCATTCGCAGATCCTGACCTCCTCCCGATTCCATTCGCTACTTCAAGACCCCATCAATCGAAGCCTCAGCCTCGACCTAGTAGCCTCCCTCTCCGATCGAACTCCAGGCCCAGACTTCCGATCCCTCCCTTCAGACCGACGCCTACCCCGATCTCTTCTGCCTGTGCCGACGCCAAAGCCGAACTCCCTCAACCCGTTCGAACACCTCCCGTAGCCTCTGCCCCTTTCTTCTTCAACCCGAGAGAGAGAGAGAGAGAGAGAGAGAGAGAGAGAGAGAGAGAAAGAACTTCTCCCTTACCTCTACCGAGCTCTCCACTACACCGTGCCCTAGCCTTGCCCGATCTCTCTTCTATTCGCATCCTTCGACCGACTTTCCCTTCCATTTGGATCGGAAGTTACTTCATTCTGATCGGAAGTAACCGCAGGAGCTCGCTGGCTTGAAGGTAACCATCTCCCTTCCGTGCGCTTGTTCGGCCAAATCCCGTAAAGCTTCCAAGCAGAGAGGGAGAGAGGGAGGAGAGATTAATTGATTTTAATTAAAACTAATATTAATTAGTTTTAATTAGAATTAATAATCATTAGTTTTAATTAATTATATTAGTATAATTAATTAGAGTTAATATTAAATTAATTTTAATTAATTTTAATTAAAGATTATTTTAATCAATCATAACTAATTTTAATTAACTATGATTATTAAACTTAATTATAATTTTTTTATAATTAATTATGATTAATTTTAAGTAATTAATCATAATTAATTTTAACTAATTATGGTTAACTTTAATCAAAGTTAATATTAATTAAATATGATTAATTATCATATTTTTAAATTAAGATTAATTAAAATTAATTATTTATAATTAATAAAGGTCATTTATAATTAATTATAATAACTTATAATTAATTATAATTTAAAAATAATAATAATAAAATATTCCCCCCACTCTCCTTCCTCGATGTCCGTGTCGGACCGGCAAACCACCTAAGCACGCCTTTAGTGGCCGTGGTAGGAGGGAACCCGGTGCGACACCTACGACGAGGTAGGCGAGTGACCCCTCGATCCACGTGTCAACCACGACAACCCCGCGGAGGTACGTACTCTTCTAAACTCAAAACCTTGCTTCAATATTCATGGCAAATTGGAGAACTGTCCTAAGCACGCCTTTATTGGCCGTGGTAGGATGGAACCCCGATGCGGCACGTGTGGCGAAGCGGGGTTACTTATAAGTACCTCCGGGCGGGGGAAATCAAAACTGCTTATCAAAAATACTTTTTTTAAAACCCCAAGCACGCCTTTAGTGCGCGTGGTGGGAGAAAAAAAACAAAAATACAACCGCCGCGGTGTCTCACCAACACCAACCGTGCACGTCTTTAGTGACGTGGCGGGTAGGCGGCCTCTTGGTTTTTCCCCTAAACGGGGGAGACGCCGGGAGGCTGCCGAAATTTGGATTGAAAATCCAAGTACTTTGAACAAGATTTGGACACTTTTGGACAACCAAGGACTTTGGACTATGCTCAGAACTCAAATCAAATGAACTTAACTTGGCATAATTTAAAATGAAATCAAGCTTAAATCAAGTAATGTTGTAAATAATTAGAACTTGATTAAACTCAAATACAAAGAACATTGGCTTGAGATTGTAGTTTTTGAACAACTACAAGAGGACTTGAACATGAACTTGGTTTGAACCAAGTGGGGACTTTGACATCCAATTCAAACTCAAATGTGACATGAACTAAAAAAGACTTAATCAAAATGAACTTAAGTTTGAATCAAATGGTGAAATTTGTAAGCTTGAACCACTTGAACTCAAAAGAAATTGAACTCAAAATGGAGGACTTGTGGACATTGAACTTGAACAAGACATGGACCCAAAAGTGGACTTATTTGAACTCAAGTAAACTTGAGCTGAACTTGAACTTGTAAGGTGAAACCTTGAACAAGATATGGACTACTTGAACTCAAAGGAGATTGGTGCAATGAGTTTTGAACTTAGCTTGAATTTTACAAGACAACAAGGACTCAAATCAAACTCAATCAAGAAGAATTAAATTTGAGCTTGGGCATGAACTCAAGTTAAGCTTGAAACTCATAACTCAAATGAATTATATAGGATAATCAACATGCAAGAAAGAATCAAGTTGATTGCAACTAAGATGAAGGGGGAGCAAAGGAATTTCTCTTAAGCAATAATATAATCAAATCTCATGACAAAATATGATGCTTCTAAGAGGATAACACAACTTGCTTGCAAGGATATATCAATAAGATCTCTACCTAGAAGCTATAAGAATCTTATGAATATTTGTGAAAGATTGTGGAAGATAATGAATATCATGCAAGCCATAAAAGAATGATAGTGATCGATGCATATATTACTCACATGGACAATTACATTGCTCTCTTACAAACAAAAGAAATTGATACATCTAAAAGTTGACTTACAAGAAGGTATCAATATGAAAAGCTTCTACAACTCATTCACAAGCAAAAGAAGACTCATGATGTAAAAATCATAAGTTGTGATTCAAAGCATTCAAAGGAATATTCATCGATGAGACCAAAGCAAATTACCATGTTCAATCAATCAAGTTACGAGCAAGGACAATAAACTTGTAATCATTCATCCTATAACTAAAGCTCATTATGCCATGCAACTAATATTTTGTCCATAAGGAAATGTAGGAGAGTCCTCATTCATACAACAGTCCCCACAAAGTCAATGCACAATACTAGTGACAAGCAACGAATAATTGCAAGGTGTACGAGTACTATCTATTTGTTGTAGTCAAAGATCTGTCTCTACAACAAGTGCAAATACATCAGACCACCTGAGATCGATGAAAAGTGGGTAGGATGCAAGAACAATGACACTCATACAATCAATAACAATTTAGTGCTGATCAAATGTAATAATTTTCTTCAAATAAAGATAGTCAAATTGTAGAAAATACAACCATCTACAGATCATCGTGGAAGACCCATCATATGTATTAAATGTCATATACAAGCAGAATGTCAAAAGACTTCAACAAGTGCAAGCCCTACGGCTAAGGCAGGAGATTTGTTAGTGCACTACGAGCCACCTATAAAAAATCAACAAATAGTGCACGACAGTCTACCTGTACGAAGCAGCGAACAACTCTATTCAGAAACTGTTACGCCACCGGATCTGCAACATTCGTACAAGCAGACAGAAGGCGTCCACAATTATTTCAAAGTACCCCTGCACGTGCACTATAAATTGTATACACATAGGTACACTAAAGGGGAAAGTACAATCCAAACCCGCATGGGCCCCGGCGAGCGTGTTATTGGTACACACGTGACGTCTAGGGATGCTGCGCGGGTTGACAAGTGAATTCTAGTTTGAACCCGATCCTCCTATATGGGTCAATAGGAGTCGACAAGGTTCGAACTCTCAAACAAATATACGGTTGCTACGATCGATATATTTGTCTTAATATATTCATCTTAGGCCTTTAAGGCCTATAACAAAGAGAATTCACTGATGAGGGCATAAAGCCTACGAAACCCGATCTTCTGTCGACATCCCGACAGAGTTGACAAGGTTCAATCCATAAAAAGAAATGATCTCAAACACCCCGATGATGGCCGTGTTGAATGTTTATCTCAACCGGAGGGGTTCACAAACATTTCAAATGACTCTCAAATATCCAAATATCTTCCATGCTCCATCCAAAAACCCAAAAACTCCACAAAAATCTCAAAAACCCAAAATCCCAAAAATATTCAAAATCCCAAAAATATATTTAAAAATGAAATAAATCCATCAACGCACTTAAAGCAAAAATCATCCGCCCTCCGCAAAAGTTTGTCGAGGCGGACAAATATGAAATATTACTTCAGCTCACAAAGAGCGAAATGCCTAGTCGAAAATATCACTAGGATCCATTCTCAAAAAGTCTGCTGCCAGTAAGGACGTGGTACGTGTCCTCTAACCGGCAGTTTCGCCGCCAAATGGCACTGCAGGTAAACGGTTATGACCCGGGGCCCTCTGAACCGAGTGGTTTTGCCGCCAAATGGCACCACAGATAGCGGTTATGGCCAGAGCCAATACGCTCCTTAATGACGTTAAATCCTTGAGATATGAATCAATAGGATATGATCGATATGGCACAAAGCCCTCTGTTAGCTAAGGTGGATTCAAATTTGTCCTCTTAGACAAACATTCAACCCCGGTCTACAAGGTTCCCTTGGACGAAGCAACCCATGGCTGCCGACAAGGATCCTTCTGTCAGGTTGGGTCGACTACCTCCTCTGACTAAGTAGACCAGGGACCATGATGGCCCGGGACGACGGAACCATGGGATCTTGATCGGGTCTATCATCCATTCCCCCACCATCCTCTTTAAGTGCAAGATGGTGCCATTTCTGTTTTAAATATCAACTATATCAAAATTCTCAAATTTCCAAATCCAAACTCATTGCTGCTACTATATGCCAGATAACACGTATACTCTACGTATCTGATTGACGACTAGCCTTAATCGAAAGTTCTCTCTCGTGATCGGGAGGGGTAATTAACTATAGGGGCTTGCGCCTATAGGAAACCAGAACTCAGATCATAAAGTCCTCACAAAATGAGGACGAAATCTCTGGGTAGTGTCTTATCTACAAACCCATCTGCCTTCCAAAATTTACCCCGGAACTTAGTTCGTTAAAACTCCCTCGCCGAATAAAAAAAGCGAACGGAGGCCGGGGCCGAATTTTCGGAGCCCACAGATTTCTGGCGACTCCACTGGGGTTTGGTTTCTCTTTCCATCTTTGGCTAGTCGTCTCAGTGATATAGTAGCAGCTATATCAAATCATACTCAAAATTTTGAGTTTTTCAAAATGATCTTTTAATAATTCAAAACTTTGAATTTTCTAAAAAAAAAATGATGATGATCATTTAGCAAATTCATTTGGCATTCAACATAATTTTAAAATTATTTTTGTTACTTGCTTATGCTAATGGTTTTTGTCTATATTTGTTTTTGTGTTCTGTGCAAGTCTCTGCATTTTGAAAGTGCGGGGTGATGTATCAGATCTGATCACTAACCCTTGCCTTTCATTTATGCAGATGGATCTACAGAACACGCCAATGACTGTTCAACTGGGACAAGGAGCCAGGATTCAACTGGCGAATGCTATTATTGAGACCGGAAACACTGGAGCTACCATCCAATTTGGTAGTGTTGATTTTCCCGCAGTCGTTGCAAGGACTGCCGCCATTCCTGTGAATGGAAGGAATGCTGAAAGGCCTGCCAGGAGGCCCCATTCTACTGAAGCTGTCACCCGTCGTGTGCATCTGCCAGCACAACGATCTTTTACTGAAAATACTCGTGATAGAGTTTCTGTATTCGAGAGGCTATCACAGCCCAAGGTCCTGACCACCAGAAGAATTGTGAATGGTGGAAGAGTCTCTGTGGTGACTACAAACACCACACCCCTGCCGACCAGGTTATTTGCGCCTGGGAAATACGATGTTGTGGCCTCCTCATCTAGAGGGAGGCCTACGAGAAGACAAAGGAGAAAGATGAATGCTGAGCTCCGAGCTCAACATCAACAACTCCCTGTTCACCCTTCCAATCTGTTGGCCCAAGAGCCTGAAGTCAATGTTCCCACCAGGAATAAATTTTCTGATCTAAAATGGGTCAAAAGAAATAGCTCTACTGGGGAGCTAAAAAAGTCTTTTTGGGAGCAACGGCCTGAAGCCCCAGCCCCTCCTAGAAGAAGTGAACCTGAGACCCTGTCAGCTCGAGTATATCGAGTCTTGAAGACTGTAAAGGAGAAGGGTCTGAAGAAAAAGAAATTCCAACAGCCTTTGGTGATCGAGGCCAGGAGAACTCCGCCAAGAGAATGTCTATCTACTATGGCGGAAAGAAGAGAAAGAAGATATACCCCACGCGGTGAACATTGGGGTGTGACACCTGAACCATATGTTCAGGGATCCACCGCTGAAAGGTCCCGGTGGAAAGGAAAACAAGTATGGAGGCCAAAGCCTCAAAGAAATGAGAAAGAAAGGAGAGAAAGAGGAACTAATTTGGGCGTGACATCTGGTGAGGCTTCCCGGAGATCCGCCCAAGTCTACAAACAACGTCAGAAGTGGGCCCCAAAAGGAACCCATAATGACATTCCTCCAGACGGTAGACACCTTAGAGAATCCTCCAAGGGATCCCGTCGCCCTCCATCCCCTCCAAAAGAAGAGACCAACTTCGATCGCAGCCCATTGATTGAAGAAGTCCCCGTGCCTAATCAAGAACCGGAAATCCAATGGCGTCGTCGCTCGGAGATCCGACTACTGGAAGAAAATATAGATGATCAAAAGCTAGAGGAGGAGGAATTCCTTGAAGAGGAAGAAAATATAGAAGAATACCTCGAAGGGGAAGAAAATATGGAAGAAAATATTGATGAATTTCTAGAGGAAAATTTAGAAGAAGAAATTCAAGAAACAAATGACACTCTGGATATGGAAGTTGTTTATATGGTGAGACATACCAATGTTAATGAAGAAGTCTACTATGATGACGGTGAAGATGACGACGATCAACAACCACCGATTAGGCAAGTTTATCGACGTCGCCGTGAAGCTGGGTCCACCACTGGCAGAGGTGGTCATTCCCAAGCAGAAGAAGAAAGGGAAGAAGTTGAAGAAAATCCCTTCGCTGACGAGGATGTCACACTTGCAAACATGCAAAGACATATAAGGCGACAGATGAGAGCCAAAGATAGAGAAATATCTCAGTTAAATGAGAAGATGACTGAGATGATGGCTCAGATGGGGGCAATGATGCAGATGATGCAGAGAACTGTTGCTGTTGGTGCCATGCCCAATCCTCCTTCGGATCCTCCAAACTTCCAAATGCCTCAAGTCTCAGGAGTACGGGGCACTCCTGAAGATGGTCACGAGGCTCATAATGTCATCCGTCAGCCCACCCCACAAAATATTGCAAGTACTTCCGAACCAGTAACTGCTGCACAGTTGGAAGGAATAATCACAGAAAAGATCAGGGCTATTATAGTCGTCGATCAAGCAGAAAAGTTGGTGGGCAAAGGTCGTCCGTACCCAGCTGAGTACGACCAAGTACCATACCCGAAAGGGTATTCGGTCCCAAAGTTCAACACTTTCAACGGTAATAACAATCCCAGGCAGCACCTGGCACAGTTTAAAGCCACCTGTGGGAACACAGGAGGAAATGACGCCCTACTCTTCCGACAATTCGTCAGCAGTTTGACAGCAACTGCTTTCGAATGGTATGCTGAATTACCAAACGATTCTGTGAAGACTTTTGCAGAATTAGAAAATATGTTCGTGAAGAGATTCGCCAGTGCAACAGAGAAGATCACGATCGCTGACCTCGCTCTGGATAAGAGAAAAAGAGAAGAATCAGTGACTAAATACATCACTCGCTGGCGAAACTTGAGCATGAAATGTGAACAGCAGTTAGAAGAAGAGCATGCCGTACAGTTGTTAATGGGCAACATTGATGACAAGATGCAACCCTTCCTGTGCATGGCTACGATAAACACATTTCAAGACTTGTTCGACAGAGTGGCCAAATTTGAGAAACTGAATTTGTCCAAATCAGAAAATCACTCTGATAAGCCCAAGAAGGCTAAGGCCCCGGGTGCTAGAAGGGGTGATGCCGACTCTACGTTCTTCTCCAGAGCTGATAGAGAAAGGCAAGTGATTTACAATGTAGACAAAGGCAAACAGCCGATGCAATATCAAGAAAAGCCTAAGCAAGTCTACAACCCCAACCCCCAACCGAAGCTGATATTAGGGGGAAATGATAAGCCACGAACTTATCAAGGTGGTGGAGAACGTCCGAGACAAGCAATAGGAACTGGTGATAAAACGTTTCAATCCCTCAAAGATAAAATGAATAAAGAATATTCATTCAAGAGGGAGTGCGTCGCCAAATTATTTCGACAAGTGTTGAAATCGGGTTTAGAACTGCCTGAATGCAAGAGACCCGAAGAGTCGAAGCACACTGGTGACCCAAATTATTGCCCATATCATCGGGTACTCAGCCATCCTATTGAAGATTGCTACATCTTCAAGGATTGGCTTGAAAGAAAATATCAGAAGGGAGAGATCACATTGTCTGATAATGTATTGTCACACCCTAGAAAGGAATCAACTCGGGTGATCACGTCCTCTTCCGTACCCCTGGTTGAAGAAAGAAGAAATGAAAAGAAGTCAGCTCAAGAAGAACGGTGGGAGACTGCGGTCTCTAAGAAGACTGTGAAAATGTTGAAGCAGCTTGAAGGAGTTTCAGGTGTAAAGTGGAAGTCTCCTATTGAGCCAATGATAGATTTGAAGGCACTGCCGATGGTACGAGCTTCTACTTTTAAACAGTTTTCAACCCAAATTGGCACTTCAAAGTCTGGAAGGGTGAAATCCTCCAAGAAGAAGACTAAACTGAAGAAGCCTAAGGAGAAAAAGACCGCAACTCAAAGGGTTATTGACAGTTTGGATGAGTACTACCAGACTGTGAGGCGACCTATCAAGCTTGCTGACTTCATGACAGAGCTTAACATTGAGGAAGCCGGAGAAGATGGTGAGAATTCTCTTCCAAGAGAAGTATGTCGGGTCATCTCGGTGGCGCCGAGTTCCTGGACAAAAGAAGAATATGCTGAAGAAGTACCCTCCGAATCCTGTATGATGGTGTTGCCAATGGATTACAGCTCAGAGGAGGATTTGTACTTTCCAGAGGAAGATGGGTCGGACCCCGATATAACATCGCAAATGGGACATATAAATCTGGGTGGTGACTCTGAATCAACAGATGAATCCCTGGACACAACAATGGCCGACTCTGAAGAAAATATCCCAGTAAGAAAACTTAAACCAGAAGAAGTTGACCAAGTGCAACTTAGGAGTGGTAAGATATTGCCGCCTCCACCAAAGAAAGGGGCTCCTAACAAAGATAAGGGAAAAGAGATAATTATCAACGATGACATTATCCTTGAAGATCCCAAGAAAAAGAATAATTCAACCACCGGGGTGGATTATAATATCTTATCCCATCTGAGAAAAATTCCGGCGCAACTCAGCATATATGATGCCTTAGTAATGTCTAAAGACCTTAGGGAAACTCTGATTCAGGCTCTCAAAGATCCTGAAAGATACGAGGCTTATTTTGCTGAACGTAATTTGACTGAGGTTCTACAAGCTCGTAATGAGCCGTTCATTACTTTCTCCGAAGAAGACATGATGCTCGGGACTGCAGATCATAACCGTCCTTTGTATGTTACTGCAGAAAGTGATGGGATGATGATTAGTCGAATTTTAATCGATCCAGGATCATCTATAAATCTAATGAGCTTGAAAGCACTAAGATCACTATGCCTCGATGTGGAGCATCTTGGATCAGATAAATTAATGGTGCATGGCTTCAATGAGAAGGGGCAGAGGACCCTAGGATCATTTACACTCTCCCTCACATTTGGAGAGCTTCATACAGATGCCAAATTCCATGTGATTGATGCAGATACTGCCTTTAAAGCGCTCCTTGGTCGTCCTTGGTTGCATGAGTACGGCATCGTCCCAGCCACACTACACCAATGCATGAAGTACCTCAGGGATGGAGAGGAATTCAGGATCTCTGGTGACATCCAACCCTTCGCAGTTCATGAAGTAAAAATATATGAAGATGCAAAGTACTTCATTCCAAAGAAGTTGAAGCCATCGGGCTCTCTCAATGCCCAAGCATCAGATCCAAAAGTTGCAAGGCAACCTGAACAAGAGAACAAGAAGAAGCAGGTGGGGAGAAAGAAGGCAACGCCGACTCTTCCCAAAGCATCCTCCATCTCAAAAGAAAGGAAATATATACCTCATTTGGGGAGTGACACGGATGAAAGTGATGCCACCCCTACAAAATCCAAGAGGATACGTCAGTTAACGACCAAAAGGAGTATGGAGGTCGAATATTCAAATGATGATTATGACTACGATTCTATCTACATGAACACAGTACAGGATGTGTTCTCCAGAAGAATAGACAGCCTGTCAATCTCAGATAGTATACTCGTTGTCACACGTATCCCCTTGCAACACTTCAAAGAAGTAACTCCGCGAGAAATACAATATGTTGAAGAACTCGTGACATTCTACGTACCTCCCCTAAAAGAAAAAGGTGGACCAGCGAGTCTATTTTATTCAACCGGGAAACTCGAAGAGGAGATAAATCGAGATTGGTTTCGTACATTCGTTGATTCCGGGAATTAGTACCTACGAGATTTCCCAGGTACAATACTAGAAATATTCAAAGAATGTTGAGAAAGCGAGGTAAAACTCGTTCCTCTAAACAGCAAGTTCGTTTTGCTTGAGCCTCTGGTATCGAAGAAATCCCCACTCAATAAAGAAGAAGGATATTTTTGCAAAGAAGGGTCTAGGATTTATTGTACGAAAGTACCCCAGAAACGAGATTTGCCAAGCAATTACATGTGGGGAAATTAAATCTGAGGATGATGGTGATGAGGAGGCGTATGAAGTTGATGATTATGATGATCAACCAGTTGAGGCCAAACCTGCACCAGAAGAGCTTGAAGATGGTGGACAGGCATCCACTATGGATGAACTAAAAGAAGTCAACTTGGGGACTGAGGAGGATCCTCACCCAACCTTCATTAGTTCTCTTCTACCCGAAGACCAAATAGAAGAAATAAAAGAACTTCTCTGTGAATTCAGGGATTGCTTTGCCTGGACATATGCTGAGATGCCCGGCTTATCCCCTGACGTAGCAGTTCATAGATTAGCAATCAAACCGGATGTAGCACCCGTCAAGCAAGCTCCAAGGAGAATGAGATTGGAGATTGAAGAACAGGTGATCGCAGAAACGAAGAAACTAATAGAGGCAGGCTTCATCCGAGAAGAAAAGTACGCTGATTGGATTGCCAATATAGTCCCAGTGAAGAAGAAGAACGGACAAATTCGTGTCTGTATTGACTTTAGGGACCTCAATAAAGCATGTCCAAAAGATGATTTCCCACTCCCTGTATCCGAACTCCTGGTGGACAATACGTCCAACTACGACATGTTCTCCTTCATGGATGGATCGTCAGGATACAATCAAATCAAGATGGCGCCCGAGGATGAAAAGCATACATCATTCAGAACGCCCATCGGAATTTTCTGCTACACAGTCATGCCCTTTGGCTTGAAGAACGCTGGTGCCACCTACCAGCGGGCGATGACTCACATATTTGATGATTTGATACATCAAAAGGTCGAGTGTTATGTAGATGACCTTGTTGTTAAAAGCCTTGGCCGAAATGATCACTTAAAAGATCTCAGAATCGTATTTGAGAGAATCAGAAAGTTTGATCTGAAGATGAATCCTCTCAAATGTGCTTTTGGGGTTTCCTCTGGCAAATTCCTGGGGTATGTTGTTCGTCATCGAGGAATAGAGATCGACCCCAACAAAATTAAGGCAATCACGGAGATGCCACCACCAAGGAACCTTCGACAGCTTCGCTCGCTGCAAGGACAACTGGCTTTCATTCGGAGATTCATATCAAATCTATCGGGTAGGTGCCAGCCATTCTCTAAGCTAATGAAGAAAGATGTCCGTTTCAAATGGGACGCAGAATGCTAGGAAGCATTTGATAGTATCAAGAAATACCTGTTGAATCCGCCCATTCTAGCAGCGCCAATTCCAGGGAAGCCTCTTATACTGTATACAGCAGCACTAGAAGAGTCCCTCGGAGCACTATTGGCCCAGAATAATGAAGAAGGCAAAGAAAATGCGCTCTACTACATCAGTCGAAGGTTGATTGGAGCAGAAAGCCGTTATTCCCCAATTGAAAAGCATTGTTTGGCGCTGATTTTTGCAGTTCAGAAACTCCGCCACTATATGCTATCTCATAAAATCACACTGATATCAAAGATCGATCCGCTGAAGTTCTTGATGACAAGACCAGCGTTGACAGGTCGTCTAGCCAGGTGGGCAGTATTGTTATTGCAGTTTGAAATCATATATATGCCACAGAAGGCGGTAAAAGGACAAGCCTTGGCAGATTTTCTTGCTGCACACCCAATCCCGGCTGATTCTCCACTAAATGATGATTTGCCCGATGAGCAGATAATGCAGGTCGAGGAGAATGAAAGGCTACCATTCTGGGAAATGTACTTCGACGGAGCATCGTCGGTTAGACCTATCCGACCTCCAAATATTGCAAGAGCTCGAGCCGGAATTGGCCTCATTTTCGTAGCACCTGAGGGAGGCATAATGAGATTTTCTTTCAGTTTGACTGAACCTCGGACCAATAACGAAGCCGAATACGAAGCTCTATTAGCAGGGTTGGAGATTGCGATCGATGTCAGAATCCAACATCTCCAAATCTTTGGTGATTCTCAGCTCGTGATAAATCAGGTCCTCGGCATTTATAAGGTTGGCAAAGTCGAATTGGCCCACTATCACCGGCGAGCCCTCGAGCTTCTGAAGCAAGTACCAAATGTCAAAATGGCTCGAGTTCCTCGAGGACAAAATGCTAAAGCAGATTGTCTGGCCAAATTAGCCAAAGAAATGACGAACATCAACGAGGAGAGGCCTATATTCATCGGGGTTTACACTCGTAGGGTCTTGGAGCCCGCTCTGTTACAATTCCCAAGGGCAGAAGGAATTCCAGATTCAAGTCAGCATGATGAAACTCCAGTTGACCCTCAACCTCTCCATCAGATTGTTATGGAGAATTATCCAGAAGAATATCACGTGGCCAAGAGATATAAAGCTAGTCAAACTTCAGAATCGTGGTGGCATTGTTTAGATATTGAAGTCGAAAATGATTGGAGACAGCTATTCATTGACTACTTCAAGGAAAACAAACTCCCGACAGAAAAGTCTATGGCCGCACAAATTAGAAAAAGGGCATTGCGATACGCATTTGTCAATGATACGCTATACAGGCGAGCTTTTGATCAAATGTGGCTAAGGTGCCTAGGGATCAAGGAAGCTAATAAAGTGGTATCAGAAGTCCACGAAGGACTTTGTGGAGCGCATCAGTCAGGTCCCAAGATGGCTGCCAAAATCAAGAGAATGGGTTATTATTGGCCGACTATGGTTAGAGATTGTATCGACCACGCTAAGAGATGCCACGAATGTCAAATCCACGGTGATGTTATACATCAACCGCCAAATCCTCTACATCCAACAGTAGCATCCTGGCCATTTGAATGCTGGGGCACAGACATAATCGGGCCAATAGATCCGCCTTCATCAGCGGGACACCATTTCATTCTGGCAACGACGGATTACTTTTCCAAGTGGGCAGAAGCAGCCCCATTCAGAGAGGTCACATCAGAGCATGTGATCAATTTCTTTACCCACAATGTAGTCTACAGATTTGGTGTGCCACGCCGCATAATCTCGGACAATGGTACTGCATTCAAAAGTACAAAAATTTACAAGTTCGTTGATCGACACAAAATCGATTGGCGATATTCATCCATATACAATCCAAGAGCAAATGGCTTGGCGGAAGCCTTCAACAAGACGCTGGTGAAATTGTTGAAGAAGATTCTCACCAAGAACAAAAGAGAGTGGCATACGAAGATGGTAGAAGCTCTCTGGGCCTATCGTACGACCTACAAAACACCAACGAAAGCCACTCCTTATTCATTGGTGTTCGGTGTTGAAGCTGTATTACCATTGGAGATCGAACTACCGTCACTTCGGGTAGCAATTCAGAACGATCTCACTCAAGAGCAAAATACCCGTCTCAGAATGGAAGAGCTTGATGCACTCGATGAACTCAGGTTACAAGCTCAACAAAACCTGGAAATCTACCGAGGAAGAATGACAAAATCCTTCGATCGTATGGTGCGCCCTCGAACATTTCAAGAAGGGGAATTGGTCCTGGTGCTGAATCATTCCACATCGAAAAATTGGTGGCAAATTCGTATCCAATTGGGAAGGCCCCTTCGTTATCGAGAAGGTGTACCAAGGAGGAGCATATCAGTTGATCGATCTGAACGGTCAGAGGCCTATGCCACCTATCAACGGCCGACATTTAAAGAAATACTTTGCATAAAATATTATGTCTAATGTATTTTGTGATAATCAAAATTTTATATGCATATTTATTAATGCATGTTTGCTCATATTTTGAAATTCTCTTGTATAGCAAGAACGCGTTTCAAAATCCCCCATCAGACTGGGGGCATTTTAAATATTTATTTGGGTCGACATCGCGCTGCGTGCCGAGATCCCCAAATAAATATTTAAAATCTCAAAGATATAAAGTCTATCCAAATGTCCCTACGAGACATGGGGCATTTTAAATATTCATTTGGGTCGACATCGTGCTATACGCCGAGATCCCCAAATGAATATTTAAAATTTTATATTCCAAATTTATTCCATTCTAAAATGTCCCTGCGAGACAGGGGGCATTTTAAATATTTATTCGGGTCGACATCGCGCTGCATGCCGAGATCCCCGAATAAATATTTAAAATTATCAATTCAAATATTCTTTCGTGCTAAAGAATACTACAAATTCTTTTTCAAAGTATTGCAGGTGATCTTTCAAAAGTTAGAGACGCCATCTTCTCCAACAAACCAAGACTCAAAAGTCAAGAAAGAGACTTTTGTGGCTACACACTCCTACAAAATTGAGCCTGAAAAGCTTGAAGTCTTCCAACAGCCTGAAGCATAAGGTTCAAATGGGTGTAAAAGGTCGGATCCGACATGCCCAAATATGGCCGGATCGCTGGCAGCTCTGTCTACTCAACAAGCCATAAGAAAGGCCGTAGTAGCGGAACCCCCACTTCGTCAACCCGTCAGTATGGACTGTAGGAAGTACGAAAGCAAATTTGACTCGACGAGTTCAAGTGATCGTAGTCTACAAAATTCTCCCAAATGACTGGAGAATCAAAGTTCTAGTGGAAGGATAAGTCTCGAACAACCACCTAATGTTCGTAGGCTCTAAAATCTGCAACCACAAAGGATGACTCCAAATCTACCAACTTCAGCAAAAACAGCATTGAGAAGCGCAATTTCCATTGCTCAAGTCTGAAGCCTGAATGGGTGTAAGAGGTCGGATCCAACAAGCCCAAATATGGCCGGATCGCTGGCAGCTCCGTCTACTCAACAAGCCATAAGAAGGGCCGCAGTAGAGGAACCCCCATCTCAGCAACCAGAGGACAGAGAGCTATCAAATTCTAGCTCTTCCGATCTGACAAACTCAAGTGATTCAGATTAAAGTCTTCTCATGTGGTTAAGGATCAAGATACTACCTACGTTCGGTACTATCAACTGACTCAAGAACCTGCAAATCCTTCAACAAATCCGTAAAGCAAAAAGCGAGGATCGAAGGAATTTTTCTTCAACAAGTCCGTCAAAGCACAAAGCAAAGGACCGAAGAAAACTATCCCAGAGTTCACACAAAGCTCAAGGCTGAACTAAGTGGATTCTGTCATCAACAAATCCGTTATGCACAAAGCTCTGGACCGATGACTTTTCGCCATCGACCTAAAACAAACCTAAGGGTTTAGGTCGTCGGCATCTACTCCTTCAACAAGCCCGCCAAAGCAAAAAAAAAAAAAAGCATAGGGCCGAAGGTACAAAAAAAATCATCTGACAAGTCCGTAAAGACCAATCAGGCAATTCTACATCAATGTCCGCATCACAAAGCACAGGGCAAAAGAAATCAGTATCTCAATCATCTATTGATATATCCAAGAGATCTATGGAGAAAGAACGTTTTAGTGTGACATCCAAATAAATTTTTGGAGATCCACTAAACAAAAAATCTTAGTGTGACATCCAAGCAAAATTTTTTGGAGATCCACTAAATAGAAAATCCTAGTGTGACATCCAAACAATTTTTTGGAGATCCACTAAAAGAGAATTTTAGTATGACATCCAAATAAGAATTTTGGAGATCCACTAAATGAAACCCTAGTGTGACATCTAGAAACAATATCTAGAGATCCACAAGGCCAAACAGCTTACAACAAACGTGATTCGCTCTAGACGCGTACCACATTTGTTGGGGGGCATTTGTTGACCTCCACGGTGAAGTCAAAAAGACAGACAAAACCAAATAAAAAAAATATACTCAAAATGATTACCTGTAGCCAAATCCACCCCGAATCGCTGCTCTCGTCGCTTCTACAGTCGCCCATCCCTCTGCAGCGGCGCCGAACTCACGTCTTTTCTCCCGTATGCGAAACTCCCGCTCATTTGCGTCGTTAAAATGGGAGAGAGGCCTCACTTCTTCGGCTGCTGAACACGCTCACGATCTCCTCTCGCACGAAGCTCTCGTTCTCCACGCTTCATCCCGATTCTCCCCCTCTCCCAACTTCCACTGCCGGGTTCCCATTCGCAGATCCTGACCTCCTCCCGATTCCATTCGCTACTTCAAGACCCCATCAATCGAAGCCTCAGCCTCAACCTAGTAGCCTCCCTCTCCGATCGAACTCCAGGCCCAGACTTCCAATCCCTCCCATCAGACCGACGCCTACCCCGATCTCTTCTGCCTGTGCCGACGCCAAAGCCGAACTCCCTCAACCCGTTCGAACACCTCCCGTAGCCTCTGCCCCTTTCTTCTTCAACCCGAGAGAGAGAGAGAGAGAGAGAGAGAGAGAGAGAGAGAGAGAGAGAAAGAACTTCTCCCTTACCTCTACCGAGCTCTCCACTACACCGTGCCCTAGCCTTGCCCGATCTCTCTTCTATTCGCATCCTTCGACCGACTTTCCCTTCCATTTGGATCGGAAGTTACTTCATTCTGATCGGAAGTAACCGCAGGAGCTCGCTGGCTTGAAGGTAACCATCTCCCTTCCGTGCGCTTGTTCGGCCAAATCCCGTAAAGCTTCCAAGCAGAGAGGGAGAGAGGGAGGAGAGATTAATTGATTTTAATTAAAACTAATATTAATTAGTTTTAATTAGAATTAATAATCATTAATTTTAATTAATTATATTAGTATAATTAATTAGAGTTAATATTAAATTAATTTTAATTAATTTTAATTAAAGATTATTTTAATCAATCATAACTAATTTTAATTAACTATGATTATTAAACTTAATTATAATTTTTTTATAATTAATTATGATTAATTTTAAGTAATTAATCATAATTAATTTTAACTAATTATGGTTAACTTTAATCAAAGTTAATATTAATTAAATATGATTAATTATCATATTTTTAAATTAAGATTAATTAAAATTAATTATTTATAATTAATAAAGGTCATTTATAATTAATTATAATAACTTATAATTAATTATAATTTAAAAATAATAATAATAAAATATTCCCCCCACTCTCCTTCCTCGATGTCCGTGTCGGACCGGCAAACCACCTAAGCACGTCTTTAGTGGCCGTGGTAGGAGGGAACCCGGTGCGACACCTACGACGAGGTAGGCGAGTGACCCCTCGATCCACGTGTCAACCACGACAACCCCGCGGAGGTACGTACTCTTCTAAACTCAAAACCTTGCTTCAATATTCATGGCAAATTGGAGAACTGTCCTAAGCACGCCTTTATTGGCCGTGGTAGGATGGAACCCCGATGCGGCACGTGTGGCGAAGCGGGGTTACTTATAAGTACCTCCGGGCGGGGGAAATCAAAACTGCTTATCAAAAATACTTTTTTTAAAACCCCAAGCACGCCTTTAGTGCGCGTGGTGGGAGAAAAAAAACAAAAATACAACCGCCGCGGTGTCTCACCAACACCAACCGTGCACGTCTTTAGTGACGTGGCGGGTAGGCGGCCTCTTGGTTTTTCCCCTAAACGGGGGAGACGCCGGGAGGCTGCCGAAATTTGGATTGAAAATCCAAGTACTTTGAACAAGATTTGGACACTTTTGGACAACCAAGGACTTTGGACTATGCTCAGAACTCAAATCAAATGAACTTAACTTGGCATAATTTAAAATGAAATCAAGCTTAAATCAAGTAATGTTGTAAATAATTAGAACTTGATTAAACTCAAATACAAAGAACATTGGCTTGAGATTGTAGTTTTTGAACAACTACAAGAGGACTTGAACATGAACTTGGTTTGAACCAAGTGGGGACTTTGACATCCAATTCAAACTCAAATGTGACATGAACTAAAAAAGACTTAATCAAAATGAACTTAAGTTTGAATCAAATGGTGAAATTTGTAAGCTTGAACCACTTGAACTCAAAAGAAATTGAACTCAAAATGGAGGACTTGTGGACATTGAACTTGAACAAGACATGGACCCAAAAGTGGACTTATTTGAACTCAAGTAAACTTGAGCTGAACTTGAACTTGTAAGGTGAAACCTTGAACAAGATATGGACTACTTGAACTCAAAGGAGATTGGTGCAATGAGTTTTGAACTTAGCTTGAATTTTACAAGACAACAAGGACTCAAATCAAACTCAATCAAGAAGAATTAAATTTGAGCTTGGGCATGAACTCAAGTTAAGCTTGAAACTCATAACTCAAATGAATTATATAGGATAATCAACATGCAAGAAAGAATCAAGTTGATTGCAACTAAGATGAAGGGGGAGCAAAGGAATTTCTCTTAAGCAATAATATAATCAAATCTCATGACAAAATATGATGCTTCTAAGAGGATAACACAACTTGCTTGCAAGGATATATCAATAAGATCTCTACCTAGAAGCTATAAGAATCTTATGAATATTTGTGAAAGATTGTGGAAGATAATGAATATCATGCAAGCCATAAAAGAATGATAGTGATCGATGCATATATTACTCACATGGACAATTACATTGCTCTCTTACAAACAAAAGAAATTGATACATCTAAAAGTTGACTTACAAGAAGGTATCAATATGAAAAGCTTCTACAACTCATTCACAAGCAAAAGAAGACTCATGATGTAAAAATCATAAGTTGTGATTCAAAGCATTCAAAGGAATATTCATCGATGAGACCAAAGCAAATTACCATGTTCAATCAATCAAGTTACGAGCAAGGACAATAAACTTGTAATCATTCATCCTATAACTAAAGCTCATTATGCCATGCAACTAATATTTTGTCCATAAGGAAATGTAGGAGAGTCCTCATTCATACAACAGTCCCCACAAAGTCAATGCACAATACTAGTGACAAGCAACGAATAATTGCAAGGTGTACGAGTACTATCTATTTGTTGTAGTCAAAGATCTGTCTCTACAACAAGTGCAAATACATCAGACCACCTGAGATCGATGAAAAGTGGGTAGGATGCAAGAACAATGACACTCATACAATCAATAACAATTTAGTGCTGATCAAATGTAATAATTTTCTACAAATAAAGATAGTCAAATTGTAGAAAATACAACCATCTACAGATCGTCGTGGAAGACCCATCATATGTATTAAATGTCATATACAAGCAGAATGTCAAAAGACTTCAACAAGTGCAAGCCCTACGGCTAAGGCAGGAGATTTGTTAGTGCACTACGAGCCACCTATAAAAAATCAACAAATAGTGCACGACAGTCTACCTGTACGAAGCAGCGAACAACTCTATTCAGAAACTGTTACGCCACCGGATCTGCAACATTCGTACAAGCAGACAGAAGGCGTCCACAATTATTTCAAAGTACCCCTGCACGTGCACTATAAATTGTATACACATAGGTACACTAAAGGGGAAAGTACAATCCAAACCCGCATGGGCCCCGGCGAGCGTGTTATTGGTACACACGTGACGTCTAGGGATGCTGCGCGGGTTGACAAGTGAATTCTAGTTTGAACCCGATCCTCCTATATGGGTCAATAGGAGTCGACAAGGTTCGAACTCTCAAACAAATATACGGTTGCTACGATCGATATATTTGTCTTAATATATTCATCTTAGGCCTTTAAGGCCTATAACAAAGAGAATTCACTGATGAGGGCATAAAGCCTACGAAACCCGATCTTCTGTCGACATCCCGACAGAGTTGACAAGGTTCAATCCATAAAAAGAAATGATCTCAAACACCCCGATGATGGCCGTGTTGAATGTTTATCTCAACCGGAGGGGTTCACAAACATTTCAAATGACTCTCAAATATCCAAATATCTTCCATGCTCCATCCAAAAACCCAAAAACTCCACAAAAATCTCAAAAACCCAAAATCCCAAAAATATTCAAAATCCCAAAAATATATTTAAAAATGAAATAAATCCATCAACGCACTTAAAGCAAAAATCATCCGCCCTCCGCAAAAGTTTGTCGAGGCGGACAAATATGAAATATTACTTCAGCTCACAAAGAGCGAAATGCCTAGTCGAAAATATCACTAGGATCCATTCTCAAAAAGTCTGCTGCCAGTAAGGACGTGGTACGTGTCCTCTAACCGGCAGTTTCGCCGCCAAATGGCACTGCAGGTAAACGGTTATGACCCGGGGCCCTCTGAACCGAGTGGTTTTGCCGCCAAATGGCACCACAGATAGCGGTTATGGCCAGAGCCAATACGCTCCTTAATGGCGTTAAATCCTTGAGATATGAATCAATAGGATATGATCGATAGGGCACAAAGCCCTCTGTTAGCTAAGGTGGATTCAAATTTGTCCTCTTAGACAAACATTCAACCCCGGTCTACAAGGTTCCCTTGGACGAAGCAACCCATGGCTGCCGACAAGGATCCTTCGGTCAGGTTGGGTCGACTACCTCCTCTGACTAAGTAGACCAGGGACCATGATGGCCCGGGACGACGGAACCATGGGATCTTGATCGGGTCTATCATCCATTCCCCCACCATCCTCTTTAAGTGCAAGATGGTGCCATTTCTGTTTTAAATATCAACTATATCAAAATTCTCAAATTTCCAAATCCAAACTCATTGCTGCTACTATATGCCAGATAACACGTATACTCTACGTATCTGATTGACGACTAGCCTTAATCGAAAGTTCTCTCTCGTGATCGGGAGGGGTAATTAACTATAGGGGCTTGCGCCTATAGGAAACCAGAACTCAGATCATAAAGTCCTCACAAAATGAGGACGAAATCTCTGGGTAGTGTCTTATCTACAAACCCATCTGCCTTCCAAAATTTACCCCGGAACTTAGTTCGTTAAAACTCCCTCGCCGAATAAAAAAAGCGAACGGAGGCCGGGGCCGAATTTTCGGAGCCCACATAGTTACAATCCAAACTTATGCATCATCATTGACTTTGAGGTCAAATGATAGCGTCTACCCTAGGGCATGATTGTGGGTGATGGATTGGGCACAATATGATGCATAAACATACATTTGAGAGGTGTTGGATAACAATCCAACATCTCTACACGCATCGAAATCCTCTCCGGACCCTCACATGAGAGTCAACAAATGGAAATCACCAAATTTCCACTGTTTTTGCGAAGTGGACAGCCAACAAAGGGATTTTGGGAGAGCGAAAATTGAAGTTTCTAAGGACCTAAGGTTCGGGGGCGTCAACCACACAACAATTGGCCTTGGGAGACCCTAGGTTTCACTAAGTTTTAGTGGTATACCTCTCCCGGTTTGTCCTAGCGCTCCAATCCAAGTTCCGGATCGTCGTCCAAGCTCCAATTTATGGTCCAAACTACTGTCCAAAGCTTTCCCAAGGAAGAAAACTGCTGTCCCAATGTTCCAAACAGAGAATTTTACTGTTTGAGAGCTCCCGGAGGTCGTCGTTTGCTGTCCAAAGCTTCCCAACAGCAGTTTTCACTGTTTGGAAGCCTTCGGAGGCTGCATGGTTGCTGTCCAAGGCTTCCGGATAGTGGATTTGCTGTCCAAACTGCTCCAAACAGCAGTTTGAGTGTTCCCGGAAGTTGCGTGGCTGCTGTCCAAGCTTTTCCAACGTTGTCGCTGCTGTCCAAGGTGCTCCGGATGCCTCATTTGCTGTCCAAACTGCTCCGGACAGCAATTTTCGCTGTTTGAATGCTAACGGAAGCTGTCACTTGCTGTCCAAACTGTCCAAACAGCAGCTTTTACTGTTTGGAAGCCTTTGAAGGTTGTGTGGCTGCTGTCCAAGCTTTTCCCACCGTCGCTGCTGCTGTCCAAGCCTTTCCGGACGGTGGATTTGCTGTCCAAACAGCTTCGGACAGCAGTTTGCTGTCCAAGAACGCCCCAAACAGCAGTTTGCACTGTTTTGAGGTTGCAGGAGATGATTTGGAAGGAAGTAGAGGCTTCCTACCCTCTCTTGGCTGCAGCAAGGGTTGATTTTAGAGTACCTTTGCCCTAGATCTTGGAATAGAAGACTGTCAACAGCAGTGAGAGAAAATTTCTGCTCTTCAATCAAAGGAAGAAGGCACTCTAGGCTTGGCGAGTTGAAGGGGTCGGATGCTTGAAGCTAGAGCCGAATGGCTCTTCCCCTCTCCCTCTCTCTTTCGCTCCTGGAGACGCACGCAAGGGGCGGTAAAGCCCCTCTCTTCCGCTCTGTCTGGGACGGAACCAAGCGGGGGAGCCGAATGCTCCCCCTTCCCCTTCCGCTTTGGCTGGGATGGAACAAATGGGGGAGCCGAATGCTCCCCCCTCTCCCGATCTCTCCTTCTTTTTCTCGCTCTGGGTCGGGGTGGAAAAACACAAGGAAGCCGAATGTCCTCCCCTCTCCTCTCCCATTCGTCTCTCTTAGAGGCGCACAAAGCACCGCCCAAATGGGCCAATCCCTCTTCTCACACGTAGAATGAGTATTTAGGGAAAGATTTCATGTAAAATCACAACCCTTGATTTGGGAATTTGATTTGAAAATCAAATTCAGCCCAAATTGAGAAATTAGGGCTGAAATTGAGTCCGGATTGGACTCGACCTGAACCGATTTGAGTCGGTTTGGGTCAGATTGGGTTCAATCAATTTAAATTCATGAAATTGAACTCGAATCGGTGCCGAATTGCGTCGAAATTGGCTCGACGATGCTCGACGGGGTATGAATTGGATTGATTTGATTTAAATTAAATTAAATTTGATTTAATTTAATTAAATCGGGGCTTAATTCAGATTAATTTCACCTCGACGATGATCAATTGAGTTGATCGAGCGCAATCGAGCTTGGTCGGGCTCGATCGGGGTCGAGTCGATGCGAAAATATTCGTCAACAAAAGGACCCCCAATATGTGTGGTGAACGAAAAGAAGTACGCCACACATATTGGCGTTGACCAAATAATGATCAAACGGGATCTTCCAAATCAAATAGGGTATGATTTGAAAGAGAAAGAGAGATCTATGAAAGTCTAAGCTTAGATTTAGACAAGATCTACAAATGCAAGGAGATTTCTATATATCATCTCAAGAAAAGAGTTTTAGATTACGCTTGGAAGAGTGTTTAGAAGCATTTTGGCAACTTCTAAAGAGGTTTCTAAAGACATTTGATATCTTTAGGGAGGATTTGATAGGAATAGAAGTATTTTGGCAACTTCTAAGAAGGATTCTAGAGATATTTGACATTTCTAGAAATGATTTCACTTGGTTAGAAGCATTTAGATAACTTCTAAGAGGCTTCTAGAGATGTTTTGGAACTCTAGAAAGATTTTTGGATTAATTAGAAGTATTTTGACAACTTCTAAAAGAGGATTTCTAAAGATATTTGGTACCTTTAGAGAGAATTTGATTTGCTTAGAAGAAATTTGATAACTTCTAAAAGAGCTTAGGGATATCTTTCTATCACCTAAAGGCTAGGGATATTTTGCTACCACCTACGAGATTTCCAAGGATATTTTGGCTATCACTTGAAAAGAGATTAGAGACATTTGGAGTCTCTAAGAGGGTCTTAGGGATATCTTACTATCTCCTAAAGGTTAGGGGTATCTTGGCTACCACCTAAAGGGTTCTCAAAGATATTTTCACTATCATTTGAGAGGGTTAGGAACATTTGTTGTTTCCTAAAAGTCAAAAGGCATTTGGCACCTATTTGGAAAGCTCTAAGAGGTATTTTGACAACCAATTAAAGGTAGCGTTTATCTTATTTTGGTAAGATAAAACTCAAAAGAGCTAAGGTTAAGAGTATTTTGACTACTCCTTACACCTTGAAGGTATTTTGTGTAAGATTATCTATTTTGGCTAGATCAATCTTAACATTTGGGAAGACTAAAGGGTATTTTGGCAACCGCTAAAAGTCAAATTTGGGTAGATCCATAGCGTTCAATTTGGGTAGAACAAGATCTAAAGGAATGAGCTAGGAGAGACCTTAGAAGGTTTGAATTCTACCTAAACTCAGAAATTGATAAGAAGACTCCTATTTGGGGAATCTACACTTAGCATTTGGTACTAAGATTTGCATTTGACTTTCATTTGGAGAAAGATAAATTTAAACTTTCCTTTGGGGGAAAGAGAAGGTTGCATTTCCTTCATTTGGAGAAGGAAAGAGATGAACTTTCCTTTGGAGAAAGATGAACTTGATTTTCCTTTTAGAGAAATTTGGATTTTCTTTCCTTTTAGGGAAAGGTGAATTTTCTTTTCTTTTGGGGGAAAGATGGAAGATTTGAAATCTTAGACCAAGGTTTTGGTAATCCGGACCCAGTCCACAACCGGATCAAAAGAACATTTCTGCTTGGAACTTTGCTCGAGTAGCACACAGCATTTTTCCTTTCCTTTCATTGTTGGGTTTGGGCCAACAAAGCTTCAAGAGATTCACTCGACATGGTAGTGAAGAGAACTAACGGCCTCCTTAGGGAAGGAGCGGCAAAACAAGTTGAGACATGAGATAGCATTTTATACTATCGAAAGCCTTTGGTGACTATCATCCAAGTAGAATTTTGAGTCCTTTGAAAGGGCTGCAATCTACCGGACAAATTGAATAAGCGTCTCAGATATGCCAACCTACCTAGAAAAGATCTTAGTTGAGTAAGGCTTCTAGGAGGTTTCATTTCTAATATCGCTTTGATTTTAATAAGGTCAATTTCAATGTTATTGTGTTGAACAACAAACCAAGAAACATTTCTGAAGTCACCCCACAGGCGCACTTATAAGAATTCATCTTGAGGTCGTACCAACAAAGCAATTCGAACACAACCCTTAAATCAAGCAGGTGATCCTTTTTTTTTTTTTTTTTTTTTTTTTTTTTTTTTTTTTTACCATGAGATCATCAATGTAACATTCAATTTTGTCATGAAAGAGCACATTGAATATTCTGGTCATTGCAAGCTGGTAGGTCATACCAACATTTTTAAGGCCAAAAAGACATGACCTTAAAACAGTATATTCCAACGGGTGTTCTAAAAAACAGTATATTGCTTGTCCTCCGGGGCCATTTTGATTTGGTTGTACCCCGAGGACCCATTCACAAAAGAAAAGAGACCATGAGAAGAAACAATGTCAATCATGAGTTCATGTATGAGCAATGGAAACTCATCTTTTGGGACATGCTCCATTCAAGTCTCTAAAATTAACGCATACGCGAATCTGTCCGTTCTTTTTCTTAGCAAGGACAATGCTAGCCAATCAAGGGGGATATTTTTCCTCTTGAGTAGAACCAGCCTCAGTTAATTTTTGTTTTAATCACTTGTTGTTCAATTTTCAAATGCATCCTTCGAGGAGCTTGTTTGATTGGAATAATGTTTGGTTGAATGACAAGTTTACGGACTGTTATATTTGGATTTAAACATGGCATTTCATCATAACCCCATGCAAAACAGTCCCTAAACTCTGTCAGGAGTTGTACCATACCATTGGCATCATTTTCATTTAACAAAGCACTTATGAAAGTGGGGCGTGGATTTTGTTCAGTACCCAAATTAATTTCTTTTAATTCACTGATCGTTAATTTGATTTCTCTCTTCAAACTCAAGGGGTGCCTCCTTAGTTTGAAGATAATCTGGGTCGTTGCTAGCCTCTAAACATAACCTCCCAACAGCGTTGTAGGTTTCTATAAAGATCATATCAACATCCAGATTAATGGTAATAACCAAACAAAAATTTATCATCTATTGGTCCGACAGTACCAAAGTCAACACCATATTTATTCTTTTTTTTAATTTGTATTTAGGATTCCACAAATTTTCATGTTGTTGGGCTTCGCCTTTGGACCACATAGAAGGAGCAAAACCTCTTTTGATTAGGTTTCTAACACAAGTAGGAGTTCTACCACTTCATTTATGGAAAGTTGTCAAGTTTACACCCACTTTTGAATTTTAAGGAAGAGGATATGCTATGAAAGACATACTACCTCCCTACATTTTTTTATTTGAGTGTAATGCAAACATTCAACTCTTCCACTGTACTTTTTTTTGACAATGAAGTTAGTGCTTCTACACAAATTCATTTTTTTTTTAACTTAGTGAGATTAGACACCTCCTCTTTGTTTGAGAGTTATCTTCATCACATGGAAGATTTCCTTTAATGTTCCAAATAAGCTTTCAGTGTCTACCCATTCTTGAAACTGCATCTTTGATTTGTTGAAGCTTCTTTGTTGCTTTGTTAAACTACCCATCAAATTTGGCTCAGCCTTTGAATCGGACCCTGAGCCTACATGGGTGATGGGCCTTCTTGGAACAAATGGTGGAGATGGGGCTTTGGTACCCCTCACCTTCCACACTTCTTAACTTTTGTCATGAACTGTATCACGAACTCATTGTGTCATCTTACCACCTCATTGTGTTGAAGGAGGGGTAAATTTCCATTTAATCTTTTCCTCAAGTTCTTCTTCTTGAGGGTAGTCTTGGACAGTTGATGGAGACTTTGTCTTTAGTGTACTGATTTCTGCTTGATCTTTAGTTGGTATCACAGGTCTGAAAACACTGATAGCCTCTTTGGAACATAACAAGAAACATCTTCATATACACTAAATGGTTTTAGAACTCCCTCCAAAAGTAAAAGAGCAATTGTGCCTAAGGCTCTTTGTCCCCCCTCTCATTGAAGCCACGCAACATCATTTTGTCAGACGTTAATTTCTGCGTGTCAACATTGAGGTGGGTCAAAATTCTTAGATTCATTATGTTGACCCATGCACCCGGGTCAACAAGCACTCTTTTCATTAGAAAATGTTATTCTAGGTATTTGTTGAAGTGTAAAGCCTCCTCAAAGGAATCCTCTACAGGTTGAGCCAAACAAATTTCAGGATCAAGTAAAGCCTTGATCAAAGCTTTTCGCATTTCAGGAGAAAGTACGAATGCATTATATATATACTCAACCTCGCAGGGAGTTTCCTAAGGTGAGCTAGTACATTATAAAATCCACTTTTGGTGGTCCACCACCCACTTGCTTTTGTGGAGCAAGTGTTGGTGGAACCACGCCCTCATTTTGATTGATAGGTTTTTTTCATTTCTCTTGTTTGATGCCACTGGATATGATACATCATGACCACTTCTGAGATTTATCCCTGTTATTTGTTCAGGCTCAGAAATTGAGGTTACATCAACCAAAACTTCATAATTTGATTCTTCTTTCACTTGATTTGTTTCTAAGTCAAATGACTCAAGTTCAATGACAATCTTTGCTCCCAGCATTTTGTACATGGGTAAATCATCACCAAAATTTGATTCACTTGATTCAGAGAATTGGAAAAATTCATTTGTAGTTTGTTCGTTATTAGATCTAGAACGGACAGATTGCACGTACGCAGAAGGATCGTTCATTTCATCAACACCCTTTGGAACATACACGAAATTAGAAAGAGAGATAGGCTTGGGGGATTTCCCCTTGCCATTTAGAAGGATAACCCATTTGATTTTGGAAATTGATTCTTTCTTTTTCCCTTCACAATTGAAACTCTCTTCCATGAAGTTTCAAGGGTGAAGGACCCTTTCCACCCATTGAGTTATTTAAGGGAACATCAAAAGAGGCCTTTTGGTGGGCATTTGAGTTCCTTTTGGAAACTCCAATGGGATTTTGGGTAGTTTGTTTGCAATCTTTAGGAAAGATTTAGACAAAGATAATTGCCAACCATCTACAACTGTAAGCAAGTCACTAGTGTTGTTCTTTCTGACCACACACTGTTGAAGGTAAAGAAGCTGCACTTGTTGATTCTGCTTTCTCTACACTGGTAGAAGGCTCAACTGTTGTGTTTAGGACCTTTTGGGGCCCCAAAAGCTGAGTAGTAAGAGTTATCAAGACAAATGTCATCCATCCAATCTCTTATCCATCCTTTTGCTTTAAGCTGTTGTAGAGCACAAATTCAAGGATTTTGACTCCCTTTCTCCACTTCCAACAACTCATTTGCATGAGGGTCTTCTGAGTGAGAGGATCCTCTTATTTCATAGTGGATAACAAAGATATCCTCCTCATCCAACAGATCATCCTCATCAGGGTTGAAATTCTCAATCAACTTTTTGTAATTTTCTTCCTCCTTTTCCCTCCTTTCATCCTCATTAATTCTCTTGAGGCTTTCTTTTAAGTACTCAATCATTTCTTCAACAGTTTTACCTGTTGAGGGATTGACAGGGGAAGGATGGTATTCTTCATAATTGTTAATTTCCATAGGTGCTTTCCCTTTGTCTTTGGAATCAACACGGGTAGGAGGGGAAGAGAGTACCACTGATGGAGCCACCACCTTGGGTCTCCGTTCTTCCTTCACCCCAAGATGAGGAGGCATGAGATTTTTGGTGTCCCAAATTTACCTCATCTAAAGGTGGAGTCAGAGTGTGACCCCTAGAGTATGGCTCATCATAAGACTAGAAGGTTTGTTTTCTTTGGGAGACCTTCTAATCCTAGTAGGTACATCAAATTTACTAGAAACTGACAAAGAAGACCAAGGGACCACTTGGCGATCAAGGTAATCAGCCTTTGGTCTGTCATAGATCTTAAGTGGCATTGCTGAACTGTCAACTAGAACTATCTGCTCACTGACTGCTCTTTCCTGACGAGGTTTAAAATCATAACCATCCACCAATGCTGACACAGCTGGTTGTCGGACAAACTGTTGCATCTCTTTCTGCGATGGTTGAACAATCAATTTGCTATCCTTAGGATCTTTGTTCTCCTTAAGGATTGTATCAACACGTTTGCAAATCACATTCTTCATAGCTTTAATCACCTTCTCTTTTGTTGAGCGGGTTCTATAAGCTACTCTTTGGAAAACATTTTTGATGTCATTCTGCCACTGCTTTACCCTTTCCTCGGGCGTGCTTTTGGAAAATTTTGTTAAAGGTCTTGGAGGTGATGCAATTATTTTCTCAACATCTTCTTCACTCCCAAACACAGAAAGAGGGTGAAATTCACTACCCTCAGCAAGAGGAGAGAGCTCCATCATCTCAGCCTCTAACTCAGCTTGCTCCTTTTCCAACCTCTTTCTAAGTCTTTTGTTTTTATTTCTTCTTCGAGACTTGGTTAGAACATAGGTGGAACTAGTCCCTTCTTCATATTAACTGGATTGAAATAATTTCCCATGCTCTGAGTGCCTTTGGACAACTGTTAAAGACTGAATTGTCTCACACTGTCTCTCAACTGTCATTTGCTCAAGTAACACTGGAGTCAAGGTTGTTTGTCTTTCATTAGACTTTTGAACCTTAGGGAAGGTCAACCTACCACATGCAGAAAGTTGAGAGGCTAAGGCTTTTGGAGAGACCTCAACCACCCTCTTCCTACTGTTTTGAGGAGGTGACCTCTCCCTAACAGGTAAACTGACTTCAAGGACCCTCTCAGATGGGTGTTGACTTTCTAAGACTTTCACTTCATAAGGGGTTAGGCCTTGGAATAAGACCTCCACACCCTCAAAACCTTGTCCAAATTTTATCAGATCTCTTGGAGCAAATTGAGACTGGTCAAAAGATAACTGAAGGTGGTTACCAAATTTGAAAACCAATTTACTTTCCATCTCGGCTTTTTTGAATTCCAAAACTTTAGAATTTTTCTCAAAATCAGAATTTTCTGTATCAACCTTTCTGTTGTACTCCTTGAATTCAATTATCATAACATCAACCAATCATTGCACTTTTTTGCTGGGTTTTCTGACCACTGACTTGGATCACTGACCACCCACAACTGTGACCCGGATTTAACGGATGATGAAAGAATTTGTTTTGAATTGGAGTCCCATACCATTTGACATTGTTTGGTTGTATATTTCATACAACCACAACAATTATGGTGAAGAGAGGAGATTGTGAAATTAAGAGTTTGAGAATGAAATTTTTTTTAATTGATTTAGAAAATCAAAGCTCATCTTTCTCAACTTTTGAAAGTGATTCGGAAAGTTCATCTTGATTTGCATTTGCTTGTATTGACATCACTCAACCCAAATTTGTTAAGGGAGAGGCATACAATACAATTTGATTTTGCAAATGCCATTTAGCCAACATTTAAAATGACTAAATGAAAACCACTAGTTTAGATGAAAAGAGACATCCTCCCCAGCGGAGTCGCCAGAAAATCTGTTGGAGAATTTTTGTATCCTCAAACGGATTGCATATTTTATAATCGGGCACGGCATAAGAATACGATATATTACCCCGAAGGGTAAAAATATCATCTCCTTATGGGCTCAATAATAAAATTTACAATTATTTAACAGAGATTCCCCCACTCAATATTTGGTTGAGTGGGGTTTATTTATTTCTGGGGTACAGACATCCCATAGGGGCAAGCCCCTATGGTTAATTACATCCCAAGTTTGATTTGGGAAAACTTTTGATTAAACTAGTGGTTTTGCTTATTTTGAAGTCATTTAAATGTTGGCTAAAGTTGATTTTTTTTTTGCTTTAAAATCCATGAAAGTCTTGCGAAAGGTTTTGACCCTTAGGAATTTCAAGGAAGAGATTTGATCAACTTAGAATCAGATTTTTGAAGTGAAGGTCAAAGGAGGTGAAGTAGGGGCACTTGATTCTGAGATGAAACTCAGAGGTGCCCAAACTATCCTATGTTGGGCTTTACATTTTTTAGCAACTTAATTTTGGTTTAAGTTGATATTTTATTAGAAGATTGGGGCTTACATCCCAACAACACTTGTTGGAGGAATTGCCCAAAAGATGAGGGCTTATGGGGTGATTTGGAATCAACCCTTGCCTCGAACCCTAAGACTAAGGTGAGGACTACCGATAGGTAGTGCCTCGAACCTAGATCTAACGAGTGCAAAGAGGGACTTACAAGCTACACCTCACAAGAGGCATAGCCCGCCCGACCTCTGGATTTATTGTCCCGCCTGGAAGGGACTACCAGCTAAAGTCCCCCTAATCGCTTTTAAAACCATGTTGTTTAGTCTTAATGCAGATGTAGAGTGGTAGGGTTGTTTTTATTTAGAAGGTAGGTCTTACAACTTGGCTTTGAGGCCAAGATGCCTAGGTATGTGGGTATGCATATGCTGACTCATAAAGAAAAAGACATTTTGTTATCTAATCCTTAAGTGAGGGCTTTCTATATGCAACACATTTGGCCATGCATGATTGTTTTAAATTTTAGAAAACTTAGCTCCTTGAAGGGAGCCATGCAATTTTTCTTTTGTTAGAAAATCATGAAGCCTAATTTCATTTTAGTTTGCTTACATTTTAAAGGGGTAGAAAACTTAGTTTTGTCCTAAGAGCCTACCGTATCAAAAGTCCAAGCCACGCCCACAAAAAAAAACAAGGGAAGAAACCTAGGAAAGACATGCATTTCTATTGCACACCCAGGTAAACAATCAAACATGCTTTTATTTATATCAAATGCAAGGAAATGTAAAGAGAGTCCACATTATTACAACTAGATTTGGCAGCTGAGTTGCCTGCCATTATACAACCCAGTTAAATCAATTACAGACTCTACTTGTGGGGTCTTGAAGCTTTATCTTTCCAATTGAACCTCAGGCCTCACCTTCCACAGGTACATCCGTTTGGTTCACCTCTTTTTTGATCCAGACCCCCACAAGTTTGATTACACATCCTAATTCTATCAAATACATATTTGAAAAGAAAAAGACTCAAACCTGCAAAATATAGTCAGAAGCAGTTCATATAATAAAGCATTACATCCAGAATTTTGTTTAGCACTTAGAGTGCCAAACAATCTACTTCTACCCTATTGGCCATATCTTTGGGGGGTTTTAAGCAGTACCTGTCATGCAAGCATTTTTTATCATTTATGAGCGCCCTCCTTTTAGATATGGCCACCTGCACAGAAAAGCATTTATATTTCTATACTAACCACTTAAGGGCAAGTGCCCACACGCAGACAATCCAAGGGCAATCACACCAAATCATCAAACACATGCGCAGAAAAGAAAAAAAAAATCATAATCCTAGCATGCCTAAGGGGCTGTGCATCTAAGTGTGTGAGGCTTGTGTAGCATGTCACACTAAAGGTCTTTGATTTTATTTTGGAAGGAAGATGTTTAATCTTTATCCAAGGGTGGTTCACTTTAAGTTGTTTGTGACTTAAAGATTTTATTTGAATTTTAAGTGTTTCATATTTAGGAGGGTTATGAAGAACCCATAAAATAACCACATGCTTGCTTTTGGGCAAGCCTGTTACTTATGAATCCTAAGATATAATAATGTAGGCATCCCACCTTTTAGGGGAGATGATTGATCATTGTATCAAAAGGGAACCTAAATAATTTTTAGGTGTTTTTGGAGTTCTCTTAGTGTTTGGATAAGAGAAATGTCTATCTAATAGGGTAAGATAGACTTGCCTAAGGGGTTTCACTTAGAACTTGGTGAAATCCATCCAATAAGGTAGGATGAACTTCAACAGATTGGATAATTTCTAAGGGACATCTATGGGTTTGGCATTTTAAATGTCATAGGGAAGATCATTCAATTTTGGGGTTGAATGAAGTAGATTACTTAGATTTTGGGTCTAAGGAAGATGTCCAACATGTAACTTTTGGGCTACATGTTGGAGAAATCTCCTTAGCTTTTGGAGCTTAAGGGGAGAAAGAAATCCAACATTTAGCTTTTGGGCTAAATGTAGGGGAAACTCTCTCTAGCTTTTGGAGCTAAAGAGAAGAGAGATCTCCAACAACTATGGAGTTGAAGGAGAGAAAACCTATAGCTTTAGGGCTAAGGTACTACATCTTCTAAGGTCTTTGGAACCTATAGAAGTGAATGGAGATTAGTAGCTTTGAGGCTACAAATCAAAAGATGTCTCCTTGAATTGTTGGATTCAAGGAGTTGGGTTTCATTTACTTAATTTGGATTAAGCAAATAAAGTTGAATCACTTATTGAGTTTGGTTCAATAAATGAGAAAGATTTGTAACTTTGGGGTTACAAATCAAGAGGGATTATCATTGAACTTCTATGTTTAATGATGAGTATTTAGTTTGCTAAGTTTAGGTTAAGCAAACATAAAAAGGATGATGTGTAGATTTGGCCTACACACCAAGGATTCTTTGAACTTTTGGGTGTCCAAAGAGAGGAACTCATTCACCTGATTTGGGTTAGGAGAATGGAAGAAAGCTAGGAATTTCTCCTTTGCTTAATATGAAATTATTTGTTGAATTTGGTTCAACAAACAAATGATTTTGAATTGAATTACTTGTTGACTTTGATTCAACAAATATGTGACTTTCATATGTCTAATTCCCTCAACATGGGTTGAATAGATGAGATCTTCATACAACTCTTGAGTTGTAGAAAGAAATGGAACTTCTCTACAAATTTGGTTTGTATAGAAGAAAGGGAGAAATGCAACTTGGAGGTCGCAAGGTGTAAGATCTTCCTTGAACATTTGACGTTCAAAGAAGGGGATTCATCCTTCCAATTTGAGTTTGGAAGCATGAAGACAGAGTTAAATACTCTCCTACAATCTTGACTTGTAGGAAAGAGGGAGGAAGATGCAACTTATGGGTTGCAAGTCCAAGAACGTTCCTTGAACATTTGGTGTTCAAAGAGACGTACACATTCTCCTAACTTTAGAGTTCTAAGGGAATGAGATGATTTTCCTACAACTTTTTGGTTGTAGAAAAGAGAAGCAACAAGCAAATTTTGAAATGCATGTTGAAAGGAATTCCTTGGACATTGAGTGTCCAAGGAGGAGCATTCATTTGCTTAATTAGTGGCTAAGCAAATGAGAAAGACTAGGATTTGAATCCTATGTCTAAAGGATTATTCATTGGTTTATGTTCCAACAAATAAATTATTTGAGAAGCTTCCTACAATTTTGAGGTTGAAGGAAAAAGATGATTTGTTAGTTTTATGTTCCAACAAAAAGATAAATAGCTTAGAATTTGGTTCCAAGCTATAATGATTCATGTACCCTAACACTTAGAGCTTCAAGAACGCTCCATGATTGTACATGGGAGGACAAAAGAAGGTTCATTTGTTACTTTCATATCATAACAAGGAAAGGGTTGGACTTAGGATTTGGTCCTAAAGCCTTGGAGATTCATGTGATAGGACACTTGGAGCCTTAGAGGGGCTCCAAAATACTTCACATGGAGGGAAAAGAGTGTTTGGAAACAAGCTCTTTATACTTGTTAAAACTCATGCAACATAGAGCTTAGAACTTTGAGGAAGTTCTAAGCATCAAACTTGGAAGGAGATGTGCATGAAAAAGAGAATTCCCCATTTCTCCATGAGTGTTTTGGACTCAATTGGATGAAGGAAGATAGATTTCCTAAGGTTTTGGAGAGATCTCTAGATCAATTTTGGTATGATCTAGAAATCTTGGGTAGGGGAGATCTATCCCTATGACTTCTAGGAAACTTAGGATCAAATTTGGTATGATCTAAGAAGAACCTAGAATGCATGCATGTATAGATGATTCTTCAAATTAGGGAATTTGATAATTGAAAGCAATCAAGTACTTGTTTTTTGCAATGTTGTACATGAACTTAATCAACAACATATTTTGTGAGATCTACAACATAGACTTTGGAAAGTCTATGGGAAACCTCACAATGATTTGATATTTCCAATCGTTGACTAAATTCATATTCAAGAACTCACAAAATCTCATTAAAGTCCACAAACTTCACCACATGTGCACACTTCTTGCAACTCATTAGTCACTTTTGTCATGACTTGGACTTGAAAGAAGGGTGCATGCAACTTATGGGTGAGTTTTAAGATTGCTACTTCATGCTCTAAGTTTTGTATGGTACAAGATATAAATCTAATTGATTCTTTATGTTGTGAGATTTGTTACATAGACTCTTGAAATTCTATGTCTCACAACGACTATAAAGCCCAAATCAATTAGACTCAACACATGTATTAAACAAAACTCTAGAGGTAACTAAAATTATGCATGCAAAGGTTCTCCTAGATTTAGGTGTCTATTTTGTCATGACAATGCATCTACATGAGACATGCATGCAACTAGTTACAATCCAAACCTATGCATCATCATTGACTTTGAGGTCAAATGATAGCGTCTACCCTAGGGCATGATTGTGGGTGATGGATTGGGCACAATATGATGCATAAACATACATTTGAGAGGTGTTGGATAACAATCCAACATCTCTACACGCATCGAAATCCTCTCCGGACCCTCACATGAGAGTCAACAAATGGAAATCACCAAATTTCCACTGTTTTTGCGAAGTGGACAGCCAACAAAGGGATTTTGGGAGAGCGAAAATTGAAGTTTCTAAGGACCTAAGGTTCGGGGGCGTCAACCACACAACAATTGGCCTTGGGAGACCCTAGGTTTCACTAAGTTTTAGTGGTATACCTCTCCCGGTTTGTCCTAGCGCTCCAATCCAAGTTCCGGATCGTCGTCCAAGCTCCAATTTATGGTCCAAACTACTGTCCAAAGCTTTCCCAAGGAAGAAAACTGCTGTCCCAATGTTCCAAACAGAGAATTTTACTGTTTGAGAGCTCCCGGAGGTCGTCGTTTGCTGTCCAAAGCTTCCCAACAGCAGTTTTCACTGTTTGGAAGCCTTCGGAGGCTGCATGGTTGCTGTCCAAGGCTTCCGGATAGTGGATTTGCTGTCCAAACTGCTCCAAACAGCAGTTTGAGTGTTCCCGGAAGTTGCGTGGCTGCTGTCCAAGCTTTTCCAACGTTGTCGCTGCTGTCCAAGGTGCTCCGGATGCCTCATTTGCTGTCCAAACTGCTCCGGACAGCAATTTTCGCTGTTTGAATGCTAACGGAAGCTGTTTCTTGCTGTCCAAACTGTCCAAACAGCAGCTTTTACTGTTTGGAAGCCTTTGAAGGTTGTGTGGCTGCTGTCCAAGCTTTTCCCAACGTCGCTGCTGCTGTCCAAGCCTTTCCGGACGGTGGATTTGCTGTCCAAACAGCTTCGGACAGCAGTTTGCTGTCCAAGAATGCCCCAAACAGCAGTTTGCACTGTTTTGAGGTTGCAGGAGATGATTTGGAAGGAAGTAGAGGCTTCCTACCCTCTCTTGGCTGCAGCAAGGGTTGATTTTAGAGTACCTTTGCCCTAGATCTTGGAATAGAAGACTGTCAACAGCAGTGAGAGAAAATTTCTGCTCTTCAATCAAAGGAAGAAGGCACTCTAGGCTTGGCGAGTTGAAGGGGTCGGATGCTTGAAGCTAGAGCCGAATGGCTCTTCCCCTCTCCCTCTCTCTTTCGCTCCTGGAGACGCACGCAAGGGGCGGTAAAGCCCCTCTCTTCCGCTCTGTCTGGGACGGAACCAAGCGGGGGAGCCGAATGCTCCCCCTTCCCCTTCCGCTTTGGCTGGGACGGAACAAATGGGGGAGCCGAATGCTCCCCCCTCTCCCGATCTCTCCTTCTTTTTCTCGCTCTGGGTCGGGGTGGAAAAACACAAGGAAGCCGAATGTCCTCCCCTCTCCTCTCCCATTCCTCTCTCTTAGAGGCGCACAAAGCACCGCCCAAATGGGCCAATCCCTCTTCTCACACGTGGAATGAGTATTTAGGGAAAGATTTCATGTAAAATCACAACCCTTGATTTGGGAATTTGATTTGAAAATCAAATTCAGCCCAAATTGAGAAATTAGGGCTGAAATTGAGTCCGGATTGGACTCGACCTGAACCGATTTGAGTCGGTTTGGGTCAGATTGGGTTCAATCAATTTAAATTCATGAAATTGAACTCGAATCGGTGCCGAATTGCGTCAAAATTGGCTCGACGATGCTCGACGGGGTATGAATTGGATTGATTTGATTTAAATTAAATTAAATTTGATTTAATTTAATTAAATCGGGGCTTAATTCAGATTAATTTCACCTCGACGATGATCAATTGAGTTGATCGAGCGCAATCGAGCTTGGTCGGGCTCGATCAGGGTCGAGTCAATGCGAAAATATTCGTCAACAATACACTAGTTATAATAACAAAAAAAAAATTACAAATGCACTGTTTTACTTTACTCTGGATATATCTAACCAAACAAGGGAAACATTTCTCCTGTGTTTACTTTGCATATATCCAAACAGCCTCAAAGTATTTAAAATGCACTACATTTACTTTACACTGCATTTATTTTACATTGCATTTACTTTGCAGGCAACCAAACAGCCCCTTAGTTTATCTTAAAGATCAAAGGTGTATTCCATAGTTAGGTGGTTGATTTATTGCACAAATCTATCTCTATTTATAGATCTATACATAATATCTAATAAAGAAATAAATAAATTACGAAATCATTCATAGTTGCCCTAATATAATCCTTCCTAAATCAGTCACCTAAATATGGAAAGAGATTAGTGTGATCCAAGTGAGCCTCCCACAGATCCCCAACCTAGCCGTGGGATCAATTTCTAAGAGAAGGTTGGCATTTAACACTCCCTTTCAACCTAGGTAATATAGATCTGTCATTCTCATCTTGGTAATCAGCCCAAAAAGATAAAATTATCAAGTCCCTTAGAATATCTACAAGCTGATTTTTTGATGTGACATGGTAGATACATATAAGACAACTGTCTAATTTTTCCTTTATAAAATGTTTATCCACTTCTATGTGTTTGGTCCTATCATGCTGAACCAGATTGTGAGCTATGCTAATTGCTGATTTGTTATGATAATGTAGCTTCATGGGTCCTTCCCACTTGATTCTTAGGTCTTCTAGAATCATCTTATTCACAGTAGCTCACATATTCTCAAGACCATAGCTCTATATTTTGCTTTTGCACTAAATCTTGCCACCACATTCTATTTCTTGCTTCTCCATATAACTAGATTTCTTCTAAGAAGTGTGCAGTATCCTAAGGTAGATCGTTTATCTACTGGTAATCCTACGTAATCTGCATCAGTATATGCTTCTGAGGTTATTCCATAGTTTCTTTTGAAGAGAATCTCTTTTCCCTAGGTTCCCCTTCAGGTAGTACAGTATTCTGTCTACAGCTTACATATGAGTCTGTTTTGAATTCTGCATGAACTAGCTAATCATGCTTACAGCAAATGCTATATATTGTCAGGCGTGAAAAAGGTAGATCAATTTTCCTACAAGTCTTTGGTAGGCTCCTTTATCTACATTTGAATCTTATTTACCTTCCCCCAATTTGAGATTTGATTCAACTAGTGTTGGTGTCGGTTTATAAGCTAGTTTACCTACTTCTTTAAGATGATCACTGATGTACTTTTGTTGTGAAATAAAAATTCCTCTGTTGGAGTGGGTCACTATAATTTCAATGAAATGTTTTAATCTATCAAGTTCTTTGATCTCAAATTTCTTAGCAAGACATTTCCTTAGAATCATTTTCTCATTTTCATCATTCCTAGTCAAGATGATATCATCCACAAACTAATAATAATGTGACTCCCCATGAGTCTAAATGCTTAAAGAATAAAGTTGTTCTCCTTGGCTCTGTCGATAATCATTAAGAAGCTTTACTTCAAAGAATCTTCCTAACCACGCTCTAAGTGATTATTTCAGCCCATATATAGCTTTTTTTAACCTACACATCTTGTTACCTCATTATTTTCTTTGAATTATGATGGAATCTTCATAAATATATTTTCCTCAAAGTCCCTATATAGAAATGTATTTTTGACATCAAGTTGTTCCAGATGCCAATTATAATTCGCTGCTACTGAGAGTAGGATCTTGATCGTATTAATCTTGGCCATAGGTGCAAAACTTTTCTGGTAGTCAATGTCGTATATCTAAGTACCCTTTCACCACTAGTACTGACTTATACAATTCTAGTGTACCATCAGCTTTATATTTCATAGAGAACACCCATTTACAGTCAACTGATTTTTTCCCTACTGGTAAGTCGGTGATCTCCCAGGTATTGTTCTTCTCCATGACCTACATTTCACCTTTCATAGCACTTTTCAATAGATAAGGCATCAAAAATATCATTAGGAATATGAATATCATTTAAGTGTAACTAGAAAATTCTTATGTAAATGTGAGAAATTATGAAAGGATACAAAGTTAATTATGAGTTACAAGGGAGGTTTTTTTGGTGAACTTGTGTTTACTTCAATTTTATGAGATGGTTCAGATTCTTGAATCTAGTCTAGAGCATAGTTTGGATTTGTACGTCTGGAATACACTATTGAAAACCTCCTGTTATCAATAATAGTTTTGTCATCAGTTTCCTTAGCTTTGATTTCTGGTTTATGTGGACTGGCTTGAGGTGGAGCTGGAAGGTTATTATGGGTTTGAAATTTGGGATAAAAGGAAGATAGAATATCCATTAGTAGTTTTAATCCCAAGGTTTTGAAGGTACTCGGTTTATAAGATATGTGGCCGTCAGAAGGGCATCCCTCAGGAGGATTAAGGTACATTGTGGCAGAATAGGAATGCATGAGTGGAAGCTAGAAGGTAATTATTTTTCCTTTATGCAATCCCATTTTGTTGTGGGGTGTGAATGCAGAAAGATTCACGAGTGATACCTTCTTTTTGAAAGAGGAGGATAGGATTTGGTTAAGTAATATTTAGTACCGACAGAACGAAATTTTCTTATTTTTATCCCGAATTGGTTCTGGATCATAATGTGGAAATGGGGAGAATAGTGCTAACATCGAATTTTTATTTTTTTGGAGAAAGATCCAAGAGACTACAGTGCAATCATCAATAAAGAATATAAACCATCAGGCCATAGAGATGTTAGGGATTTTTTAGGGTCCTCAAATATCAGTATGAATAAGATAGGAAGTATCATATCTCTCGTTTTTGTTTGGAAAAAAAAAATCGTTTATGTTTGGTTAACTCACATGTTTCACAATAAAAATATTCATTTTCTAATTTATAAAAAATTTGGATACATATTTTTTAAGACAACAAAATATAGATGTCATAATCTAAAATAATAAAGTTAAATAGTAATTCTTTATCAAATAGATATAACATAGAATAGTCATTATTGATAATATTAGATTTGTTCAGTTCTTCAAGGTAATACAGTCCATCTCACTCCTAAGTAAGTCCAATCTTCTTCCCCAATCATTGATCCTGAAATAAGAACCAAGTAGAGTTAAATAGGACTTGACAATTATGGTCACTAATAAGTTTTTGTATGGAGATTAGGTTTGTGGATAATTGAGGTACGTGGAGCACATTTTTTAAAGTAAGGGTGGGAGATAAAGGTATATCTCCTTGGCATGCTACTGTGTCAAGAGAATCATTAGCAGTGATGATTCTCTTATCGTTTGAGTAAGGAGTATAGTAAATGAAGTGTGTCATGTGATATGTGGCTCCTAAATTAATGATCCATAAATCTTTCAAATAATTTCTAGAGGCACTTAATCCAATGGATATAGAAAATATACCTAAAAGTGCAAAAAAAGAAGATGCATGTGAATTTTCAAGGGAAACTCGGAGTTGTTTTAGATTCTCAACATCTTCTCTATTGAGCTCTCTGAAGTTGGACTATGTTTATGGGATGGGCTGACTTGTTGTAGTATTAGTTTGCGATGTGCTCTTTTGTCAACTTCATTCCACTCTTTACTGGGGATTTTTTATATATCATATAGTAGGTCTCCTTTGAATGTCTTTATTTCTTGCAATAGCTGCATCAAAGAAAATGTCTTTATATTTTGAGGAGTCCTTATATTTTTTTCCTTTCATGGTGTCTCTTTAGTTGTCATCATTGTTGAACCTTCAACAATATTTGGCTCCAACATTACTCTTTGTCGAATTTCTTTAGCACAAATGAGAGAAATGATCTCATTTAATGAATGTGTCTCTTCTTTGCCAAGAATCTGAAATCTAATCTGATCAAACTCCACATTTAATCCTGCAAAAAAAATCATACACTCTATCTTTCTTAAAAAATATGCTAGAGTTTACGTATTTGGATCTAGCACTCGTGCAGGTTATACTTATGCAAGGCCTATAAAAAGGGTCATTCAGGTATGCCCTCAGGCTTCAACAACCGCAAATGTCGACCAAACTATTAGGATTCACCAATAACTATGTTAATGTGGAGGATTAAAATAACATAATAGAGGCATTCTCGACCACTCACCTCAAAGAACTAGCCGAATTTGTGACCAAACTATTGGGACTCACCAATAGAAGGCTGATTTTGTGCCAAACTTTCAGGCCCATTCATCCAAGTAGTGATCGACCATCCACTATGCGCGGCAAACCAGTCCCGTCTGGGAAATTTCTCAAATGGGCAGTGAAACTCAGTGAATTACAAATTTTCTACTCGCCAAGGATGGCCATCAAAGCTCAAGCACTTGATGACCTCATCTCAACTGTCCTAGTACATAATTGGAAGATGTGACCCACTGCCGAGTCAACTAGAGTGTTGATCTTAGGCAATGGATAACCATGGGCATGTCGAGTTTAGATTTGTGAAGTTCACACATTAGAGATGCAGTCTGAGTACTGGACCTCTCTAATGAAATATGTGGCCTTGAGAGTGTCTTTCTTATCTCTTCTTAATGGGACGAACGTCCTTCCTCACATTAAGCTGATGGCAAACAACATCTTTGATAATGCTAGGAATCACTGCTGCTATCCACGCAAATATGTCATCGTCGCCCCAAAGCACCCAAATGAGCTCATTCCAATGTTCTCTGCTGAAGGAGTCATTGACTCTAAAGGGTTCTACCTTGCTCTCCCTCCACAACATGCACTTATTCAGCTTCTTCAGAGGTCTCCATGTCTGGACCCTACTCTATGTCCAGTTAGAGGACCTCTTCCGAGGTGTCCTCCACTTTATCGATTTCCTTCAGTGGCAGGTGCATGCCTGGGTGAGGTCTCCTTTCATCGTAATCTCCTTCCCTTCAATGGGGAACTTGATGACGACGTGTCATGTGGATACCATGGCCCTGAAGGTAATATAGCATTGTAGGTTATCGGGGTGTTGGCCATCGCAATGCACTGATGTTCGCCCTCACCCCAGGTAACTGGTAGGGCAAGTGCTCCCTCCATGCTATGGCGTTCACTAGAGAAATCATAAAGAGGTCCTACAATGGGGGTGAGCTGGAAAGCAAGCAAATTCATGCTATCAAAGATATTCAAAAATGATGTTTATTGAGCTCCCTATGTCTATTAGGATACTGCTGATTTGATAGTTGGCGACGAGCACTGAGAACTACTGCATCGTTCACAACAATAAATCAAGGTAGTTAAATGAAGAAAATTAGGGTGGAAAGAAAGCTTATGTATCAAGAAACACAGCTTCAACCCAATACTCATCTAAAATGACCTACATATAAAGAAGTAAAAAGTACAGGAAGAAGCTATATTGGTTTGGTCCTGAGTCTTATATTTCATCACATGTGGTGTGCTTAGCCTCACTCAAGCATGTTGATGTACTGAAAAGATTCAAGCAAATGTTTGGCTTAGTTAAGCATACCAAAGAATCACAGAATATAAGAGATCAGAGAGGAATTTTAATTCATATAGTTTACAAGGCTGCTTAATTCCAATGAAGCAACCAAATTGCATTTCGGAACCAAAATTAAAAACAACATTCTTTCTTCAAATTTTTTCCCATATGCCCAAGAGGATGCAATTTGGTAATGAAAAGAAAAAACTGGAGCAATTCTCTTAATATGATTTTCATTGACTGAGGTCATCACATGGAGAAACTATACTACATTACCAATTAAGATAATGGAAGCATTAAGTTGTATCAATTTGCATAAGAACAGTTCTAGTAACAACTCTTAGAAAGAAACAAACCTTTCAATACACTAAAGGTGATCAACTCATCAGTAAGCTTTTGGCGAGCAATATCAAGTCTTCCTTTGATGAAGTGCTTCTTCAACTTTTTCCAATAGCCACATACGTTATAGCCATCAACAAGAAGAACTGGAACAGCAGTGTCGAGACCCTGACTAGTACTAGTCAAGGAGAAAACGACCTTAGAATGCAGTCATTTTTGCTCATGTTATCTAGTGAAAGTTCAAACAGTTACTAATAATCGAAAGATAATAAAGGATGTAACTGACTAGTAAAGGTTTGTTGTAGGATCTTCGTAAAGATCAATGTCTTCGGGAAGCTCCTGTTTTACTGCCTTCTTTTTGCGGTAACTAGTAGAAGGCCTAGGAGTGCTAGACTTCCTCTTTTGAAAATCCTGCAATAAATGCAAGATACTAAAGTAAATTATATTTAGCCTAACGACTATTAACAAACAATTAGTATTCTCTTGACATGGCCCATGTTGGCCATAGCACTAGCCCTAGGAACAACAAGATCCCCCTTGATACTCGCCACATAGCCAGAACACACTGAGGAGGCTCAAACCAAGCCAACCATTTAAAGAGTATTTAAGAGAATGCGTATTATCCCTTGGTTGAACTAATAATTGGATGTACTTAGGCATCCATTTCCAATAGCAAGAGTAGCATAAAATCTCAGCTGGTGGAAATTCCATGACTCTTACAAATTTTCAAACAAATATTGAACACGTAGCAATAGGACCAGCAAGTCTAGAAAGAATGTGACAAAAGAAAAATAAATTGCTTACCCTCAACAGCCTTAAAAACTGCAAGTTCTGCTTTACGTTTACTGTAATTCTTGGAGCATCTTGTCCAGAACCCTAGAAGCACGAATCCTGTCAAAATCTAATGCAGTGCTACTTCCATTAACATTTTGAGTCCCGACATATGAATAAGATTAATTCTTATGTTCCTGAAGGACATGACTTGAGATAGAAATATTAAATAAAATATTCTTTCAGAAAAATACCACAGAATAATTTGATTAATTCCACAAAAAGAAGCATGGAAGCCTACCCAAAATACATTCAAATTGAGAAAGATTTTAAAAAAAGGTGTTTTGAAGCTAAATCTAGGAAAACATGCCTTAAAATAATTAAGAAAAGTGCACTGTTCGTAGCAAGCAGGATTAATCTTGACACCCAACTATTATTATTTTGAAAGGAACAGAGTATTCCATAAAAACAAAGCATTCCTAGCATTGCATCTATTTGCATAGAAAAGCAACTACACTTATAATTAAGCTAAATGTCCTAAGAAAAAGAACTAGGCCAGAATAGCTAATCCATTCAAAGGGAAGGTTGAAGACTTATGCTTGCAATTAACACTACTGACCATTGCTTGTTAAGACCCAACGATTCATATGCCTAGTGAAGTGGCAACATTAAGAATATTAGCTGATTATGAAAAAAAAAAAAAATAGGGGATCAAAAAAGATTTAATAAAGCCATCTAGATCAAATTGGTTTAAAAGGACAAATTGCTTAAAATAAACAAATAAACAATTAATTAATATAAATACATAAATTTTGTATAGATCAAATTGTGTGCTCAGGTGGATTCATATTAGTTATTTTCGGTATATATATATATATATATATATATATAAAAAGAAAGGAAACCACTAGTTTAAACAAAAAATTTCTCAAATACCAAACATTTGAAAGCCCCAATGGGACATCCATACCCCAGAATAAACAAGTCATTCAATCTAATATTGAATGAGAGAAAATCTCTATTAAAATTATAATTATAAATTTTGTTATTGAATCCATAAGAAAATGGTATTTTTATCCATTAAGGCGATATATCATTTTCTAGGTCATACTCGACCACAAAATATGCAATCCCTTTAGGATGACAAAATTTCTCTAACAAAGAGAAATTTTATGTAACACTCTCATTGTCAGGTCCTAAATCCTGAATGAGAAAATTGGATGATTGCGTTAGGTAGTCGACAGTTGGCATAAAACCTGTTGAATAATCATAACATAAATCCTTTAATACATTGTGTTAATGCTAGGGTGTTCCTTGAAAGCGACACGTTGTATGACCTGAATACAGCGAGCAGTGTGCAAGGGCCGCTACATCGATGACAGAGTATAGTGCTAAATAGGCAAAAGTTATCACAGCATGGACAGATGTGGGGAAGAAGCTAGTCCATGAAATTAGAATTCGTATAGGATCTTGGAGTGTAGGTTCTCTTACAAATAAATTAATGTAATTAATTGATATTATGATTCATAGGAAGAAAAATATTTTATGTTTTCAAGAAACTAAATAGGTTGGAGAGAAGGTTAATGAGATTAATAGTATAGGATTTTTAACTTTGATATTCTTGTAGAAGTTGTACTAGAAATGGTGTAGATGTGATTACGATAAGAGTTTGAAAGATAATATTATAAAAATTGATAGAATTTGAGACATAATTATTGTTTTGAATACTATTGTTGATGTTAAGATTATTAAGATTATATATACTTATGCTCCTCAAGTAAATTTGGAAGTGTTTAAATTTAAAATTTTGGAATAACTTAAAAGAATTAATTCAAAAAATACCTATTGAAGAAAATATTTTTATTGGAGGGGATTTAAATGAACATATTGGTAGAGAGGTAGAGGATTTTAAAAGTATTCACGATAGCTATGAGTTTTGAGAGACTAATGAATATGATAAGACTATATTAGATTTTGCTCTAGCTTATGATTTTGTAATTGTTAATATCTTATTTAAGAAAAGAGATTAGCATCTCATCACTTATAAGAATGGATATAGTAAAACTCAAATTGATTATTTTCTTATAAGAAAAATAGATCGTTTAAATTGCAAGACTGTAAAGTTATTCTGAATGAGAGTTTATGTGTCAAACATCGTTTATTAGTTTTGGACTTTAAGATGAAGGGGTATATTATGAAAAATATAGTAAAACAATGTTCTAAAATTAGATGTGAACATTTAAAGAATACTAACAAAAATATTTTTAAAAGTAAGATTGGAGATCTTAAGATTATGTTTGTACATGAGGAAGTGAATGCTATGTGAGAAAAATAGTTTGTAATATTAAGAATGTTGCAAAGGATATGCTTGTAGTTTCAAAAAAAAAAGCTCCTAATAATAAAAATAATTGAGTGGAATCAAAATATGAAAGAAAATATCAAGAATAAGAGGCTTTGTTATAATAATTAGTTTAGATATAAAAATTCAGAAAATAAGAAAAGATATAAAGAGACTCGTAAGGTGTCTACGAAAACAATCTGTGATGTAAAGATTTTAGCTTTTTAATGATTTATATAATATATTAGATTCTAAAGAGGAAGAATATATAGTTAATCAAATAAAAAGATATGAGTAGTAAGGATTTAGTTCAAGTGAAGTGCATTAAGGATGAAGATTGTTGCGTCCAGGAGTATTCGCGGCGGTAGAGAAATATAAAGTTTATCGTCTTAGCGTTGTACGAAAATCTGGCACGCAATCAGATAAGAGAGAGGGTCTAGCATTTATAAGACACCAAGATTTTTACATGGAAAACCCCTGAAAAGGGGGAAAACCACGGGGCCTAACCCAGTTTGAATGAATCCACTAGTATTGCAGTCAATTACAAATGAGGCCCTTCCTTGGGAGAAGGCCTTAGCTTGATGTACATTTTATAGAGTACATTACAAGATATGAATACAAATAATCACTATTGACATGTTCGTTTAGTCGGAAAGATCTTAGTCGGCGGGCGACGGAGGTCGGAGGGCTTGTAGTTGGTGGGCGACGGAGGTCGGAGGGCTTGTAGTTGGTGGGCGACGGAGGTCGAAAGGACTGTAGTCGGCGGGCGACTTAAGTCAAGAGAACCGTAGTCGACGGGCGACAGAGGTTGAAAAGATTATAGTCGGTGGGCAACATAAGTCAGGAGGACCGTAGTCGACAGGCGATTGAGGTCGGAAAGACTGTAGTCGGTGGGCGACGTAAGTTAGAAGGACCGTAGTCGGCTGGCGACGGAGGTCGGAAGAACTGTATTCGGTGGGCGACATAAGTCAGGAGGACCGTAGTCGGCAGGCGACGGAGGTTGGAAAGACTATAGTCTGACGACGAAGATCAGAAGGACAGCGTCAGGTAGAAGTCCAACAATGGAAAGAAATCCATCTTCGCGTGGACGTCCAGCGAAGTCTGATAACCGGTAGAAGTCCGGCGTCGAGTAGAAACTTGGCGAAGAGTGAAGGTCCGACGTCGGGTAGAAATCCGACGTTTGTTGGTGGCAGAGGAGAACTCCGGCTTCACTTGGGCGGAGTTTCGGCGTCAGGAGGGAACTCTGTTGCAAATTAGGAAGAATTTCAGCATCACGTGGAAGTTGGGCAGAATTTCTGCGTATAAAATTTCGATTCGAGTATAAGCTCGTTAAAATCGGAGACCGTTTGGTAACTCAAATTGTGGTTTGAACCTTCCAACAGCGCTTCGGGTCCTTGATTTGGACCCATTTGGGCTCGGATTGGGTTGAATTTGGTGTCGTTGGGTTCGTATTTTCGAGACGCTCAGTTTGACTGTAAGCTCGCTGAAATCGGAGTTCGGTTGCTCCCGGATTTAATTTTTGAAGTTTCCGGCTAGCTTTTTGCCTCGAGATTCGTGCCAGATCAAGATAATTTTTGCATGACGTATCAAAGATCAAAAGGTGTTTTAACTTTAATTCTTGAATTTTTAAGATTGTATTTCCTTTAGTTATCTCCCCAGAGAATGTGATGAATAGCTTGGGTTATATGAATAGCTTGGGTTATATTCTCCTTATTGGTCCAGAAAGATGGTACATTTCATAACCCTAGTTTCTAGCCTTTATGGAAAATCGCTGAGTCAGAGGATCCTTCAGGTGTACTCTCCCTTGGCTTTCCTCTCTTACCCTCCTAGTGCATCTTGGATCATTTTTGTAAGTCTTTCCTCCATCTCCATCAAATTGTGGTAAGTGATATAAGCAGAGTTCTCCATGTTTATCGACGACTTGGGGTTGTGTTATTCTTTAAGGTGTGTTTGTCTTCTAATCACTAGCATTAATCTATGCTCAGCGCATATTCGAGGATGTTGGATTTGATTTTATCTATGTATGACACATCACCTTAATAGCATCATCTTGAGATGAAAGCTTAGAGGCAAAGTAGGTTTTAGGAAAGTATGGAAGGTGGAAATGTTGAAGGTACCATTAGAAAATAATATGGAATCTACAAAGAGAAAACTAAAATAAGAAATCTAAGCTTAAAAGCACCGAAAATGTATAAAAGATTAAAAAAAAAAAGATTCTTAGTATGCCTCCTCACCCTTTATTTATAAAATTTTGAGGGCTAAAAAAATAAAAATAGTACGCAATATAATGGATAATGTGGCTCATTACAAGCTATCATGGACACATATTGCAGTCAAAAGGCCCCATGGATAACTATCTGCAACATGCCTCAATATCGGAACTGTCTGAATGTGAGATATCATAAATGCAACTTTTGTGATGTGTAGGTTTTCTATAGCTAGGATGATGGTTTTGGTAGTTGTCGAGTGGCTTCAACATTGGAGGTTGTCTGGGAATGAATGCATAATGATTAACATTTATAGACTAAACAAACCTGGACGAGGCTCCATATGTCATCCTTACTGGGAGAGTGGTTATATTTCAGGGAGATGGTGCCAACCAGCTTGTTAACCTACATCGTTTCCTTGTGTCAAGTGTTCTCTTAACATATGCGACCATTCCAATAAATACTCCTTTGAGAACTTGTTGAATACCTATGTGATACCTACATGGGCATGTATGAGTGTACATATGGCTAAAATGAAATACTCATATCCTCTTACTAGCAGAACAATATCAAGATTTCATAATATAAGCACATCGACACATTAAACAAACCATGCAACCAGACCTACAGCCAAGTTCATTCACTAGCATGACTATCAATAATTCTAGCTTATTAAGCTTTTATCATTTCATTGTTTCTTACGTAGCTTTATGCCATCTATCATGTTTTCATAATTTTATATTGTTTCTTACATGATTATCAATTCTTAGCTAAAAAGTTTACTTCATATACAGTGATCCATATGATTTAGTTCTATGTAGAATTAAATTTATTTTTCTGTCTAATTGATTCTACTTGCCCAAGGACTTTGGATTCCGTGTCCCATCTCCTCGTTTCCCTCTTGAATATCCTCCTTCACCTCCTCCTTGGATGCCTTTTTTCACCATCCTTCGAATGGATCCTCCTTACCCTCTTTTTCTTATTTCTAATTTTTACAAGTTTTCAAGTCCAGTCAAATCTCATTGAATTGGTCCCATCAATAATTTGTTATAGAGAAAACGCCCACCCCCCCCCCCCCCCCCCCCCCCCCCCCCCCAAGCATCAAATTGATATAAAGCATTTTTTCAGAAGGTCTGATTCCTTAATTTTCTTTCATTATTGAGGTTTTTAGATCCTGGATTTTTCCTTCTTCATGTTATTTTGCTTTGCTCCTCTTATTTCTCAACCCACAATAACCACTTAAAATATTTTTGAAATTTTACGTTATGAAATCCCTAAATTTGATTTCAATAGTTATTAATATAACCAGAAAAAGTTCGGGTGACAAGGAGAGACCTTGTGGGCATTGGATTTCTTGCTTCTAACTACAAGGTTGGATTTAAAGGAGACGGAAATGAGTTCTGTTTTCATGGAAGCGTCTTCAGGAGTCTTCGGCTCCGGAACTCGCCAGTTCCCTCTGTCTCCTCCTTGTCGGCGTAGCCACTGATGGATTGTCCAAGCGCCTTCTTTCTCCTCCTTGACGACTCCGGAAGGACCGGAACTCGCCAGCGCCGCTCTCTCTCTCTCTCTCTCCGTGTACGTCTCTCTGGCTCTCCTACCACATCTAAGAGGTCACTCACAAGTGACGCAGAAATGAAAGTGTTTTTTTTTATTATTTTTTTTTTGACGGCTTAGGTTTTGTTTGGGACGACTTTTTTACTGTTTTTTAAAACGAAGTTTTAGTACAAATTTTTTATTTTTATACTAAAACTCTGTTTCAGAAAGCAATAAAAAAATCGTCCCAAACGAAGCCTTAATGTCTATAAAGTGGACTTTTTTTAAAAGCAATTATATATAAATTATTTAAAAAGTATAACTTTTGATCTATTGTTGTAGTTTTATGAAAATAAATTACTTTAATATCTTTATTTTAAATTAAACAAAATTAAAAATATAACAGTTTATTTTAAGTTTTAAAAATTAAAAATATAATAGTAATGCGTGCAGAATTTTTTGCAATAAATTGATAAAGTTTTAATTAAACAACAAACATACAAGAATAAAAATAACAGACATTATTTACAGATTAATGATATGACAAGAAGCAATGCAAATTAAAATAAAATATGAACCAATTTTTAAAAAATGATGACATACCATCCATCAGTACTAGCTCCTCTGGTTGCATTTCTTCATCTATTTCATTTGATTCGTGGTACAAACAATATTAATCTATCTAAGAAACGTAAACACCAAATAGATTAAGCAATTAAGTATTTTTTTCTGATTTTCTTTTTAATTGGGCTAATTTGTTGTTAGCTAAATATAAAATTATTTTTTTAAAATATATTATTTGTTTTAAATGAACTTAAACTCAATGATTTAGAACTATCTCAATCCTTCTCAAAATCCATACCTAGTTACGCATAAGCCTGGCTCATGCGAGAACCCCAGTGTCCGTCCTCAGCTTAATTGACCCAAGCAAAGCTCAGTTGGACCACATTGCCACACGCAAGAAGAATCCTACCTCCTTTTCATGCACACGGTTCAGCTCCCATGCAGGCACACAAAAGAGATGCTCTCATTTTCCCCTATATGCTCAATCTCCGTCCTAGGGATTATTATTAGGTCCGGACACCGGACATTGAGCTACGTCCAGACTCCAATAAAATATTGACATGTGGAATGTACACGTGTCCGTGGAATTTTAAGTCAAGCGCGCCAAAAACGCGGGTAAAGTGCATGTAAAGTGTAGTGAAAGTGCAGTCAAAAAGAGCAGTCAAAGTGCAACACACGTGTCAAATTTTAATTGGATATCAGATTTTAGTTTTAGGTCCGGTGTCTGGACCTAATAATTTTTCCCGTCCCAGGCATGCAAACATAAGCCCTCAGTCAAAGACCCAAAGCTCCCAAGATATATCAATCTTGTCACACGCAGGAAGCCTGAAACAAATCACCCTCTCCCTATCTCTCTCGTTTCTTGTATTCTAGTAATCAAATATGACGAACTTTTTAACAGCGAACGATAACTAAGGTGATTTAGGCCTTTTTGGAAGCACCAAACATAAGGAAGCATAACAACACACATGGATGTCTTAGGTTTCGTTTGTGACAGCTTTTTTATTGCTTCATAAAGTAGCTTTCTAGTTCAAAAATTTTAATTATTATACTAGAAAGTTGCTTTAATAAGCGGACAGAAAGTTGTCCCAAATGAAACCTTAGTTTATGAAATGTAATGGCAGGACGGAAAAAAAAAATAGAACTGAGCACAAAGTCATACCCCAAACAACTCTTTAGTTACGTTTCATAAAGTAAAGCAGCTAAAAAGTCCTCCAAAATGCAGCCTAACATGTGGTGGGAGAAAAAAAAAATTTATGCATCATGCAGAAGGGCAAACTAACGAGCGCTTGTCATATAAAATTAGAGAGCTACAAATTATTGAATTTATTGATAAATTTGATTTTATATATCTTATAATAGTGAAAATAGAGAAATATGTCCTTATTTTTTTTATTAAATTTTTATTTTTCATCTTAGACTTGTGATTAGAAGTATACGTATGTTATAATTGCGTTGATAACTTGTTTATTGAACTTCTTAAGGGACATCATATTTTCTTAATTAACTCCAGGGAAAATTATTCTATACTAATTACTATATATATATATAATATGAATAAGTATTTAAGGAAATCATCGTTTCTTGCTCCTATTCTAAATAGTAATGCACAAGTGAATAAAATGTCACAAATCTTATTTCTCAAGAAAGTTATAATTAAAAAAATTAGATTCATTTACTAAGGTTTATCATATTAGAAGCACTGTAAAATAAGAATTTATTCGGATCTCCTCATCCATCAAAGGGAAAATTTATTCTAAAACAATATATATTGAATTTAATTATATATTTTATTTTCTACTTTTTAATAAATAAATTATTTATCACTATTGCATATTATACTCATTTCATTAACTAGCTATGAAATTTGCTTTAAAACAATCTTCAAGGGACACCTTAATGAAGTAGTGATGGGGGCTAAGTGTAAGCAACTAATTGGTTTTTGTTGGACTTGAGCTATGCAATAAAAATATACTTACTTTTTCTTTGATATATGAAAATAATGCAAGTATACGTGCCAAATCAAATAATAAAATAATAAAAAAGAGTCTCAATCTCGCGAAGAAGTGTTCTGATTAATTGCAATTAAATTATTGCTTTTAATCTAAATGTGCAATTTATCCTATTGAATGTAAAATTGATATTTTTTTATTTTTTACCAATTAATGGAGACTTACAAGTAAATTTGATACAAATAAAAAATAAAATATTTTGGACTAATAAATATAAAACAACATAGTTTTTATAATGAGATCTTTAATTTTATATATGGATCAGAGCATATGCATCAGTAGATTTCTATCGACCTTGTAGGAGTGAAAAGGGAGGTTTATGGCCTTCCTACAATTATAATATATCTATAGAACCTAGAAGATTTAACATCCTATATTTAGGCATGCCAACATTGTTTTAATACTCCTATTTATTCTAATATTCATGTATAAAGGTTGCACGTTACACTAAATATTAACTAAATACTTGACCATTATATATATTAAATGAAGAATGAGAGAGATTAAAAATATTCATAAGTATTTCAAAGCACAAGAGTCTATATTAGTAATTGCTATGTGTTTATTTTATTAGCCTAAAACTCATAAATTTATTTAGACATAAATAACACAAGAAGTAAACTCATGTTCATTTCATTCAAATAAGAAAAAGATACAAGAGAATTAGTAAGATAAATATCACATGTAAGCATCAATTTATGTTTTCCACACTAATTATATCTCCAACAATATAATTTCTTACACAAGATAGGCTAAAATCTTTCAATTGAAAGTATCTTACACTTCCTTAATCTCCCTTAGATTTTACTCTAAGGGGGGAACAAAAGGTACACATCGCAAAGGACAAGACTCTATTGAAATGACATAACTCCCTAAATAAAAAAACTAAAAACCAATTTATATAAATGTTGGAACGGACTCAGCTATGGTGCTCGACAAGGTTATGTTGCATTGGTATAAAATAAAATAGCACCTTAGTATTATAATGTTTACTTTGATGCAGTGTAGAGCTGAACTAGCACAATTAATAGTCAAACTAGTACATCTTTTGGCTAAGTATGTGCGGCTCCTCATTTCATTAACTGCTCCATCATGGCGTTGCTAAAAGTTGAGCACTGCGGTGCTTGAAAGTATAATATGACGCTGCGACATTGTGATGATCGGTGCTCTAATGTTAAAATTCCTAAGACTCCAAAGCTATGGTGCTAATTTCTAGCACAATAGTGCTATGATGCTTCACAATGCTAACCTTGGTTCCACTGCGGTGTTGATCTTCTCAAAATTTTAGAGCGAATGGAGCTGGAACGTTTGAATTAGGCATTGTGGTACTATAGATACCAACTATACGACACAAAAAATGTGGGCACTATGACACTCGTTCAACACTTAAAAGATTCTTACCTTATTATGAATAATTCCTGAACAAATGTAACTGAAATAAACTATTTTTACTAAATTTTAATACAATAACAATACAAAATTTATACCTAACAAATTCTCCCTAACTTAAACCCTTATTTGTCTTGAAGCAATGGTAAAATCACATATTGATTAACTTAATAGCCAAAATAAAAATTGATAATTTAAAATTACTAAAATATAACATAATATATCATAGTCTAGAAGTAAACTGTAATTAACAAAGTTATAATTATAATTTAAAAGGTCCTAATAATTATTTCATTCAATTATCCTTTCTATTACATACATTGAATTTATCCACTATGAGTTTATGTGAAAAATTTGACTTCTAATTTCAGAAATAAATAGTATATTATTTGTAGTCAAATTAGAAGTTCATAAGTGCATAATCATATGTATAAGTTCACTTACCTTATCCTAATAGATTTAACTATTAGGATACTTTTGGACTTGAGCTTCAATATATACCAATTTTTAATGTACACTTTTTTTATATATTTTTAATGATTTCTTATATTTCTCACTTTTTCATACTTATGGAGTTTATATTTAATTATTTTGAATATCAGTTTCACTTTCATCCTCCTACACTCTTAATTTTTTTTTATCCTCCTACAATCCTAATTAATTTAATTTAAAGATTTAAAAAGGTCACTAATTTCATATTTACGTTTCTTATAATCTTCCTAATTTAAGCTACCAACTTATTTTCCTTAAACTCAATTACTTATTCTTCAATTCAGTAGTCGATGTATTATTTTATAGTTTTTAATTCAAAATAAGTCAATAGTTTAAGATATATATATTAGTTCATTATTAAGCTTTTAAGATTATAAATTATTATGCATTTTTCATTCAAACTATAATCTAGGTTTTATTATTAGCTTAATTTTACATAATTTTAATTATCATTTTTATTCTGATTAAATAAGCAATAAAAATGCTAGCATTATGTAGTGAACAATACTCAACAGTTAAGGATAAAGGACTTTAAATTAAATGTAAATAATAAAAATAAAATATGGTAATAAATACAAGTAAACAAAGGTTGGAACTAAATATAAATAATAACACATAAAAAATTCAAAAACATGAAACACAATTGAGTTGTCTCCAATCAATGATAAGTTTTTGTGTCTAATAGTCAAACTATAACTTGATTTGTCATTTTAGATGTAACTTCAGTCAAACTCAATTATGTTCTTTTTCTTTTTCTTTTGGATTAATTTTAGTATTATTGGGCAAAATTCCATGTGCTCTACTACTAAAAGAAATTGCAAACTAACCTAATTGATTTTCTAAGTTTTTTTATGAAAGCAGCCTGACATTGCAACTGAGTTCCTAACTGAAACACAACCTCTTCCAAAGATGATTTCTTTTGTCTGAACATATTATTTTTGTTAAAACCCCGAGGATAAGAAGGTCTAGGATTTACTAGAGGTTAGTGAGTATTATTCCAATTTCCTTCTAAATTACATAACCCGCATTGTATTAATTGTAACCACCAATATTATTATTTGAGTAGCTAAAATTATAGTAGTTCCACCAACCTAAATTATAATTATTAGAATAGGAATTATTTTGTCTTCCAATAAAATAAACATTTTTAATCCCATGAGCATTATTATCATCCACTGAATTTAAATAAAGCTCTTCCACTTGCATAAATGGCCCTGATCCTGAACAAACTCCAATAGTGTCTAAATTTTTAGAAATTATAGCTACCTATGTAGTCAAAATACATAATGCATTATATTTGATTCACACACATCAGCTACTCTCTTAGGCTTCATCTCATCAGAAGGCCACTAGAAATTATTTGTAGACATTTTCTCAATTAGTTCATATGCTTCCTCAAATAGCTTAGATATTAAAGATCTTTTTGAGATCTTACCAATCCTACAGCTAAAGAAAATTGCTAACTTCCATAATTTGATTCTCCAAAATTTGATTGATAACATATTGAATTTGCAATTAGTTTTCCACCTGAAGCACTAAATCCTCCAAAGATGACTTTCTTTCTTTGAATTGATTATTCTGATTAAATTATGGGTGATAAGAACATCCAAGGTTCATTATAGGCTTTTGAGAATTATTCTAAGGTCCTACAGGGCTAGATGGGTTTTTATTTCATTGACTTTTATCATTATTATTACTCCAACTAAAATTAAAATAGTAAAGTTTTTAAGAGAAAGAAAGTGCTATTTTCTAGATTGAGAAAGTGATAGAATTTGAATTTTTTAGTTTGCGTCTTCTTCACGATTGTTCATTATTATGGCGAAATTTTTCCGGTTATTGCAATCCCATGATTGGGGCAAATTATTACGTTCGGTGTCCAGATTCGTCTGGACACCAATCCAGACGCGTCACGTCGCCAAAATGCACCGAGACTCAGTGTATTTGGATGATGTGGCACGTCTGGATTGGGTGTCCGAACGTCCGGTGACCGGACGTAATAATTCACTATCGGGGCAAATTATTACGTCTAGCGTCCGGATTCGTCCGGACACCATGATCAGACCACCTCACCACAATTATCTTTCAAGAATTAGATCGATATAAATCATTGTTATTGATCCATAGGAAGAATCCCACCTGAGAATGGAAATGATAGTCAGAATTTTTACAAGCAGAAGCCATTAGTTATTAAAGATGGTGTTCTTCGAGATGTTCATCAAAATGTTCCTGATGAAGGTGAAAAGAAAGTTTATTTCCTCAATATTTGAAGCATGTGAATGATAGCCAATTTTTTGAAGATCGCCAATCATCTGCTTTGAAGAAGGGCTTAACTGGATTTGTATCAGGAGCTAATGATTTGGAAGCCTCAACTTCATCTGGTTTTAAATTGAAAATTAGTAGATTTATTAATCATGCTCTACTCGATGAAAAGTGATGTGAAAGTTCTTCTATTTCTGTTTCTCACATTGTCTCGGAAGAGTGGTTTAAATTCTACAGAAGAATTTGGTAATGTGCCTAATCATGATGGAATGAATGCTTCAGAAAAAATTCATCATATTAAAGTTAATCATCTTGAGATAGATACTGATATGACATAAGATGGAAATGTTGTTAAAATAAACACTGAGAAATAAATTGCACATGTTCAAGTATTGAGAAAATTCTCTTGTCATAAAATTTCTTTGGCAAAAATTTCCATTTCCTGTGTGCAGCATTGAATTGAGACGACAATGGGGCAAATTTGGTGGATTCCATCTAACCTCACTGGGTTTAGATTGGATTTTGTTTTCCTTCCATTCCACTGAAACTATGGAAGAAGTAATAAGTGGGGGCCATTGATATGTTGGAGGTCAACGTTTAAAATTGCGCAATAAAAGGCGCGCCTCAGCGTAATTTGGTCCATTTAAGCCTCAAAGCCCACGCAATAATTTCAGTTTATGAGGCTTACGCCTCAAGTTTACTGAGGCACGCCTCGTCTCATATATTTAAGGCGCCGCCTCTAAAAAAATTAACCTAAAGTTTTTCTTTTTCAGTTCGAACCCCCAGTTGCTGACGTGGCGCGCCTAGTGAGATGTCGATGAGGCATCAACATTTAAACTCTGGTAAAGGTCGAATGACAGAGGCGACGTATCGATTTTCAAGTTCCAGGCTTCCAGCAAACATTCGAACTTTCAAGCATTCACTCCGGAGCAATTTCAAGCATTCTTTACTCAGTTTCTTCTAAGATGTAGTCACCCCCAAAGAGAAAGGTAACTTAATGCAATGTTTTCTGTTTTGTACTCTATATTTTATGGTTATGCTATGCGTTGGTGTTCAAGGTTCTGAAGATCTTCGTATTTTATGCTTATTCTATGTGTATGCATTAGTTCTCGAAATTATGTTGAAATTTGAAACCTAAAAACCCTAACAAAATTTCAAGCACCGAGTAATCTATGCGTATGTTGTGCGTACTCACTGCGTATGTTGTGCGTATGATATGCGTGTAATCTGCGTGACCCTTGCTTATGTTGTGCGTACCTTTTGTGTGCGTATAATTTACTGTCATGTTTTCTACAATATACGTTCTTGTGTGTATGTTATGCTTACACAATGCGTGACCAGTGCTTATGATGTGCGTACTGTATGTGTTTGTATAATTTGCTGCTATGTAATGTGAGTTATTGTGAGTATGGTGTGCGTAATATATGCGTATGTTATGCGTACACTGTGTGTGATCGTTGCTTACATTGTGCGTTTTCTTTGCGTATCTCATTTACTTATTTTTTTATTTATTTTTTTAAATTTTCAGATATATGTTCGTCCAATTACTTATCGATGTTATGTTTCTTCATTTCGATCAGTCTGTGATAACTTTGCTCAGCAAATTACTCCTGAAGTCGTGGACACATTAAAACGTTTAAAGATAATACAGTTTTTAAAATTTTCTGGGTTTGAGCAAAATGTCCCTCTTATTTATGAGCTGATCTCAAGGTGAAACATTTCAAAATAATGTTTTGTTCTAAAAGGTGTTGTCATTCCTTTCACTGCTGATGAAGTGACCCTTCTCACTAGTCTGTCAAATAAAGGAGAATAAGTATCATGACTTTCTTTAACACATACTTCAGTTACATCATCAGAAATTAGGGCAGACATGATGGAGTTGAACAAGCAAACCCCCCCCCCCCGGACTATGTTAAGAACGTGTATCATGTATTTATGTTTAAATTTACTTTTTCAACTTAACAACTTCAAAACCCCTCGATTGCTTCAAAGAATAACAAATAATTCATATGATTTTTTGTCAATAAACTGGGCTAGTTCAATTAGGAAATTTTTAGTTAGAGAGTTTAATAAGGCTTCCTCCAAGATTTCAAATAAGAAGCCAGCAGGTTACATCAATGATTTTGTACCTCTACTAATTGTGAGTGCTAAGTGCTAACTGCTAAATTCATTCAAAATTTTATTGGCTCAATGTAAGTGCTAAAATTTTCTTTCATCTTATGCAGATTTGGTTCCTGGATGGCAAAAGGCCCCGTTTTTTATGATGGGCCGATGATATTGTATATACTATATAGGTGATCACTAACTTATTTGCTAATATAAAGAAAAGTCAGATTTGTAATGTCCTCCAAGCATTTTCCCAGGCTGAAATGGATATGGTTAATGTCGAGAAATATCCATCAGACAGACCTTCATCCCGTGATTCCCCTCATGAAATATCCACGCATCAAAACACCCCCCCATCTCCCCATCATACCCCACATCCTCAGCAAGATCCCCACCAATCTCCTCAGCAACCACACTTAAGTTTTTCTGCTGAAGCACTTGAATCCCTACAAGAAAGAATAATCAAATCCTGCCAAGAAACATGCACAAAACTTTTTCTTGAATTTGAAGATAGGCTGAGCAGAAAGTTTGAAGACCTAACTAAAAGAATTGAAGTTATGGAGGTCAAGCTCAATAATTACATTGATCAGAGTAAAATACCCACTCATAAAAGATCTGTTAGCTACTCTTCATCTTCCAATAAGAAACATAAATCAGATATCCCTCCCCACAGCCCCAATAAACCAATCCCCCAAAATGAGTCAATCCCATCCAAAAAGGAGCCAATCCCAGCAGAAATGCAGCTTATTCCATATACAAATCCAAAAGAACCAATCCAGTAGATGACATTTAGATAAATCCTGTAATTCCTATTTTTGCTCAATCAGAATGGTCAGAAATAAGGATAAAGCTGCATCAGGTCATAGAAAAAATACAGCATTGAAACATAGCACTCTGTTTTAATTAAAAAAAAATATAGTTATATTTTGAAAATATATTAATTTTCTTTGGGAATATTTTTAATTTTGAATTTTAAAATTGAACGCGTCATTATGAACAGTATATCACCTCAGGAGATGATCATATCGTTCCCTAATGGGTTCAAATTTCAGAATATCAAATTTATCCGGATTATTGTAGTCAAACTCAATGGGAGAATCACATTTGACCCCGGAGGATCAAAATGGAATTTAATCAATTATTTGACTACGCTAATTTGGATAAAAAGATCATTAATTTCATAATCAAAATCACGATAGTAATTGATATATCAATCTGAGGAAAGAAATTATCAATCACTATTGATCGTTTGAAAATGATCGTTGAATTTAAATTTCCCAAAGAAAATTAATTAGAGTTTTTGAAAAATTGGTTTTGAAAATCAATTCTGGATTTCTAAATCTCCTACGAGCGCAAGCCCTCGTAGTTAATTACATCGTAGGAAATCGAAATTTCCTACGAAAACTCTCGATTAAAATAGCGGTGTAAATTTTATTTAGATTTTCAAAGATCGATATCAAAGGGAGAAAAAAGTTAGAATTTTCAAATGGGATTGGATCAAGGTTGAACACTTATTTCTGGCGTCAAAGGAAGAAAGGTAGGAGGTGTTTTGGGATTCTGAATTACTTCAGAAACACCTCAGTCTATCCTAAGTGTTGGGCTCGAATTTGATTTAAAGAGGTTTTTAATTTGAATGATCAATTTTATTAGAAAGTTGGGACTTATATCCTCGATCACCAGATCGGGAGAATGCCCAGGAGGTAAGGGTGAAGACTAACCTACCAAGTGGGTATGACGTCCCCGGTCAAGATCCCATAGTTTTCCATCGTCCCGGGTTCGTCGATATCCTTAGCCTACTTAGTCGAGTGCCGACCAGAGGATCCTTGTTAGCAACCATGGGTTACCTCATTCAAGGGGACCTCGTAGGCCAAAGGGCTGGGGACCTAATCCTAGGCTGACAAACAGGAAGTGCACAGGTCTGTGGACAGTGAACCTATGTCTATGTTATCTAACCTAGGATGCCACTCTCATTTTGTATGCATATCAATCTATCTTAAAAACAAAAAGGAACACGGGCCTAACCTAAAGCTAGAGTCTGTGTCCTAATAGGTCAATCTAGGTGTGTGTAGCAGGCTGTGTGGTTTGGATATATCCTAAATCGGGTAATTAATTAAAGTTGCTTAATGTTCTGGTTGGTTGAAAGGCTTAAGGGAGATTTTAATTAAAGTTTAAGTCTAAATGATTTAAAATTGATTTTAAGATTGATTGTTGGTTTTGAAGTTAGATTGAAATTCTCTAGATTTTGAATCAAATATTTAATGTTCTAAAATTATTCGAATCCTTTAATGTTTTTAATCAAGAGGTTAAAATTTGAATTTTAGATTAAGAATGTTTTCTGAAAAGTTTGTATTTTATTAAAATATTAGACCTTTAAGATGAGTTGAATGCCTTTAAGTTTGATTGATTTAGAGTTTGTTTGAATTAATCATAAATTTTCAAAGTTTTGATCATTTCTTGGAATTATTTAATTATCTTAATTAGAGAGGTTTTGATGTTTTAAATTCAATTGAGCTCCAAACTCCTTGTAATCAATTCCAAAGGTCATGAATGACCCCAGGATAGATTCCCAAGTGTTTAGGAATTTTCTGGAATTTTAAAAAAATATTATTAATTAATTATATTAATTAAATATCAAATTCTAATGATTATTAAATTATTCTTAAACTTGAAGTCAAATCTGGTTGATTTTAATTTTAATGTGTTAAGGATTCAAATCTGGTCAATTAGAGGGGTTATTTATAGTTTTGGGATTTAAAAGTGATTTATTGAAATTTCTGGAAGGTTTTAAGTTTTGATTAAGGTTTAAACTTAAGGGGTTTGATTAAGGGGGTTCGAAGGGTTTGAAGTTTAGTGACAATTTTCCCTAGAGCAGGGAAGATCACTAAACTTAAGGGATTTGAATTTTAGTGATAATTTCCCTAGAGCAGGGAAGACCACTAAACTTAAGGGGTTTGAATTTTAAGTCAATTGAGATTAACTTTGATCACTTAATAATTATATGTGTTGATTGGGGTTGATTTGATATTTTTTTATAAATTTTATTTGAGTTATTATCAAATATTTTAGTTTTCAGGTTTTAAGGAAGAGATTAATAATTGATTGTTGTTTGAGATTAAATCGATTATGTATATGTTAATCTTAAGGTGTAATGTCGCTAAGTTAACTATGTTTAATGTTTCATCCCTAAGGGACACATGTGTGAATCCTAGAGTTTGGCTAAGTTCTCTAAGACTCGTCCTTAATTATTGTCCTTAAAGATGTCACTATGTTCAATGGGTTTGAATCAATGTCACTAACCCTTTGGACATACCTACGAATGTAAACAAGTTATGTCGATGGGTTTTGAATTTGTAAAAAGAAGAAAGCATATATTGACTAAATGCAGGAATTATTGCAATAATTTAATACTGCCAGAAATAACTCAACAAGTAAATCTAGAAGATCTATGCTTTTATAAGTCTTAAGAAAACTTACCTGGTCACCGGAGCTAGTCAACGGTGACTCCGGCCGTAGCACCCCGTTTAGAGGAAACGGGGCGACTGAAGCTCCTTTAGCTCATCCCCCAATCGGCTCCATCAGTACCTCACAAAAAGGTGAAGAGAGAGGGTGGTGTCAGAATATCATGTATGCAAATATAGAGGTTATTATGAATTGACATATAAGTGAATATGTAAAAAAATGAAATCAAATCAAATACCATTTCAAAGAGTTAGAGATGTAGAATGAGATCTGTATCGAAGCAATTTCAGAATATATGTTATCTTACAAGAAACTATCTCAATACATATACTTCTATATAGAAAGGAATTCCAACATTTATATATGGAGTAATACACATCATCTTGTCGAGGAACCAAAACATGGGTAATGCATACAATAATGTACCAGGTCTTCTCATGTTGACTAAACATCTACAATCGAAGTGGCATATCAATCAAAGTTGCATATCAATCAATAGAAATTAAGTTAGAGTTTTATGATGTGAACATGACAATCGAAGTTGCGTATAAAATCTGACCACATTAAATCAAACCAAATAAAGGAATGTAGTGTACATTACTCACTGATATGGTTTATAAATTCAAGCAAACAACTAGGTTAGAAGAATAGTTTTATACTCATTGCTTCTCATATGCAATGTACAGTATTTCCTCAAAACATAAGGGCCACAAACCAAGAATTTTAATTGGAAAATTTACAAAACATGGAGTCATGAACTAATCACCCAAAACCAACTAGAAGTTAAATAGTGCTTGGATCCTTATTTCCCATTGAGACAATTTATGTAGCAGGTGGAGTAAAGAACAACACTTATACCTACAAATCATGGCAAATTAATGCAAAGATTTCATAGAATAGAATACCATGCATCTATATGTGCATAAACAAATAACTGAAACATCTTCGATGGATTTTTTTTTTTACCCGGAACTTAGCATGAACAAGCATAAATATGTCACATAAATGTCAAATTCCAAAATCAATTACATACATGTTCACCACAATGAACACGAACTGCGGCCTCTTACGACAAAGAACTGGAAATATGTAGGTTAACAGAGATAAAAAAAAAAGGAAAACATATAACAAATTTGTTTAATTTTTAAAGGCATTCACATTTCAATCTATGAAAGAAAATAGACAATATATTTTTAAGTGCAGCTAGTTAATTTTTGTAAACAAAAATATACAACTATTTTATCCGGTAGAAGGAAATGACCATTACCGTGAAGAGAACTAGCTGTTCTTGCTTGATATGAGAAGCTCGATTGCTATTCCCATTTGCTGAAAGAATTCAAATAGCACGTGATCCATCCTGAGAAAATGACATGATTTTTGCAGACAAATCTTCTCCAGCCTTAACAACAATAACATGAGGAGTAACTTCGGTTCATGTCAATCCAAGTGCAAGCAACTGCTGCTTCTTCCCAGAGCTTGGAGGCCTTCCCTTTGTCTCTTGGCCGGCCCTAGTAGCAAGGGGCGGCTGCTGTTTATGCTTCATGTACTCACACTCATCGAACACATCATCTGCTTCATCAATGGCATCTCGCAGCCTTTCCAGCTCCTTCATGTCCGTCTGCCATCCGACTTGATCTTCCAGGTAATCAGAGCAAGCGTTGATGATCTTGTCCATGATTGGACCAACATACCACCCCTCCATGGCAAGGCGCGACTGGAGGCGTGAGAGAGAGAGCAGCCTTCTCTTCTCCTTTCAGCCGACCCTAGCAACAGATCTCCAAAGGGCGGCTGCTTCCCAGATTGGAGACGTGAGAGTCAAAGGCTGCTGCTTATGGGGGATGGAGGCGTGGAGTCCCCCCTTTTCAGCCGGCCCTAACAGCACACATCAAAAGGGAGTCCCGTGAGAGGGAGCTTGGAACCGTGGAGCCCTAGCTATTCACATTTTTTTAAAAACAATCCACCTTCAAAACTTGATCAAATGGCTCATGTCAAATCTTGAAATTAAAGAAATTTAAGGAACTAAATTGGAGAAAGGTAGAGCTACACAACACCAAATTAGTTATATAACATTCCAATTTGAATCGGCATAAAAAAATTTAAATTCAACAAAGTTAATTTAACATAAAAGAAATTAAATTTAGCCGACCAAAATCAATAAGGTTAATTTAGACTTGAGCCAAATCGGGACACCTTAAATTAAATCGATCAAAGCCATCGAGGTGAGTAAAATTTGAATTGATTCAAACAAATTTGATGTCATCAAATCTAGTTCGTATGATCAAATTGACTTTAATTAATATGTATGCGATTCAATTTTGATTTTAAAGAAGATCGACGAGGTCGATTACGAGCTAGGTTGTAGATGATGATGATTAAAAAGGTCGATTGATCAAACTGTAGATCAGAAGCTAGATCACAGTATGATCGAAATTTGATTTAAAAGTGATTGAAGGTTGGACTGGAGTTTGGAAACCGAATACTGGAATGAAGATTGAACTGGAAAGTGGAATTGAGTTGATGATGATTGAATTGGATTTTGACTGGGATTTGAATCTTGAGTTGATTTGAATTTGAATTATCCAAATCATTTATGATCATTTGGAATGATCATAAGTGATAGGAGAGGATTTGAGCTTGATCGAAGGCTGGATCAAGATTTGAATTAGAGTTTAGATATGATAGATTTGGACTATGGATATGTTTAAGGTCTGGGTTGATTGAAGATCTCGATTGATTAAGATTAAGATTGATTTGAAGTTTGAATGGGTTTGAAATCAAAAATGGATTTGAGACCTGGATTTACTTAGATTCAAATTGAACTAAAGTCTAGATTGATCACAAGCTGAAATTATCTTGAGATCTAGATTGATTTGAGTTCTGTGGAAGTTGATTTAAAGTATGGTTTGATCTGGAGTCTGGATTAATCATAGGGTCTGGAGTCAAGAAGCATCTTAAGATCTAGGAGAATCCTAAGCTTTAGGTCTAGAGGGATCTAAGAAGTCTAGATAGATCCTAAGGCCTGGAGTTTGTAAAATCTTAGGACCTAGATGGATCCTAAGGTCTAGATTGGTCTGGAAGAATCTTAGGGTCTAGAGTAGATCCTAGGGTTTGGAGTCTAGAAGGATCCTAGGATCTAGAATATATCCTAAGGTCTAGATTCTAGGAGGATCCTAAATTCTAGATTTTTCTAGAAATTAAATTGATCTGGGGTCAGGATTGGTCCAAGTGACCTCATACAAAAATGAGGTCAACAAATGGACCCCCAATATGTGTAATAGAACAAAGTTCTATTGCACATATTGGCGTTGACCGAAAAGGGTCAAGTCCGGAGTTTTGATTCTAAGGGAAGGAAAAGTTCATCTCTGGGGAATCGATGTTTGAATTGATACCAGGGTAGTGCCACAGAGGACGTACTCTACCACTAGCGAGTCGAATCCTAAGGGAAGAAAAGGTTCTATCCCTAAAAGAAAAGGAAGACTAGGTGATCCTATAGGAAGAGAGAATTCCTAAATATAAAGGATCGGATTTGAGTTTTGAATCTAAAGGAAAGGGTACCTAACCTTATATGATTGAGTTTGAAATTAATTCTAAGGGAAGGGAGTCCCTAACCCTAGAGGGTTGAATTTGAATTTTGATACTAGGGTAGTGCCACTAATTGCGTACTCTACCACTAGCAGATCTGATCCTAAAGGAAAAGGAGTACCTAAACCCTAAGGAAGAGAAGGCTAGAATGATCGTATAGAAAGGAAGAATTCCTAACTACAGAGGATCGAATTTGAATTTGATACTTGGGTAGTGCCACGAGGGGCGTACTCTGCCACTAGTAGATCTAATCCTAAGGAGAGAAAGCACGATGACTCACATCTATCCTTAAGGAAGAGAAAACTGGATGATCTTGTGGGAAAGAAGCATTGCTTCCCACAAAAGATCAGACCTGGAAATTGAATTTAGGACGGTGCCGCTGAGGGCATACTCCATCACTAAAAGACGATCTTATGGAGAGGAAACTTGCTCTACACAAAGAACCGTGTCTGGATGATCATATGTGGAGGAAACTTGCTCCACATAGAGGATCGAGTCTGGAATGATCGTATACGGAGGAAACTTGCTCCATATAGAGGATCAGGTCTGGATTGATCATATGTAGAGGAAACTTGCTCTACATAGAGGATCGAGTCTGGATGATCGTATGTGGAGAAAACTTGCTCCACACAGAGGATCGAATCTGGAATGATCGTATGTGAAGGAAACTTGCTTCACACAGAGGATCGAGTCTGGATGATCGTATGTAGAGGAAACTTGCTCTACACAGCGGATCGGATCTGGAATGATCGTATGTGAAGGAAACTTGCTTCACACAGAGGATCGAGTCTGGATGATCGTATGTAGAGGAAACTTGCTCTACACAGCGGATCGGATATGGAATGATCGTATGTGAAGGAAACTTGCTTCACACAGAGGATCGAGTCTGGATGATCGTATGTAGAGGAAACTTGCTCTACACAGCGGATCGGATCTGGAATGATCGTATGTGAAGGAAACTTGCTTCACACAGAGGATCGAGTCTGGATGATCGTATGTAGAGGAAACTTGCTCTACACAGCGGATCGGATCTGGAATGATCATATGTGAAGGAAACTTGCTTCACACAGAGGATCGAGTCTGGATGATCGTATGTAGAGGAAACTTGCTCTACACAGCGGATCGGATCTGGAATGATCGTATGTGAAGGAAACTTGCTTCACACAGAGGATCGAGTCTGGATGATCGTATGTAGAGGAAACTTGCTCTACACAGCGGATCGGATCTGGAATGATCGTATGTGAAGGAAACTTGCTTCACACAGAGGATCGAGCTTAAATTTTGAAATTTGGAATTTGAGAGCTTTTGAATTGATTTGATTTTTTGAATTTTGCATGTGTTTGAATTTGATAGTCGATTTTGAATTTGATTTTGAAAAAAAGTTTGAATTTGAAATCTGATTTGATGAATTTAATTCTGAAGATTTTTTGAATCTGGATTTTAATTTGATTTTTGAATTCAAAAGTTGTTTGAATTTGATTTGGAATTTTGAGTTTGGAGAATTTGATTTGATTGAATTTTAATTTGTTTGAATTTGAAGAGTTTGAATTTGATTTGGTTTTGAATTTTGATTTGTTTGAATTTGAAGATTTTTTTTTTTATTTGATTTTAAATTTTGACACTCATCTGGCATGGTACTTCCTGAAGAGCCTCCCCAATATTTAAAAATATCAGGTGGCATTCTCCAGGGTTGATCAATTGATGTTTGAAATTTTCTCAAAGATCGTCCCTACAATAAGAGTAAAGTTTTGAGTTTGTTCAAGCTCCTCCATCGATCTCTCGGTAGGCTAAGATATGCATCCAAAGAACCTAGACCAAGTCTCCTCCTTGGAAGATTCTAAGTTGCTCTATCTTATCACGAGCTTCAATCAGCCAGGCTTTGTACGATTCTGAGTTTTCTTGAGCTTTAAAGATAAAGCTCTGCAAGGCCTCGAGCTCCTTAAATTGGAGACGGACACTCTGCTCAGTCGTGGCTTAAACTTGAACGGCAATTCCCAGCATCACAAAATACTCCTCTAGTGGGGTTAATCTAGGACCCAATATAGAGTGTAATTTTGTTGAAAAGGCTTCAAAGGAAAAGATGCATATATGCAAGGACTAACACATTTCTCAAGGACATGATTTGAATTCTTTTCAGGAGTAGAAGATTCGATATTTCTATTAAGACATTTCCTCTAACTATTTGGACCCTGTCGGAACGACATGTGGGGACAAATTTAGAAGTGCAGTGAGAAGTAGTGTTGACTCCAACCAGTTTGGAAGGATTTCAATTTTGTTGACCTAGACCAAGTTTCGTAGAAACTGGACTGGGGTCTCCCTTAAATAAATTTTGAATTAAAATTAACTTCAAAAAGGTTTAAGTTGAAGAGAGAAATTTGATATTTTCAATTTTCTTGCACACGTCCTTCTATCTAATAGAAAATTCATGCATGTTGAAGAATCTAAATTCAGGATTTTCAAAGTCAAGTACTTGAAGGTGATCGAGTTATTTTGATACTCAAGGATTTAGAGGAAGGAAGCCATCTTACTCTTCTTCTTTTGTGACGTGCTTTGCACATCTCTTTTCTTCTTTTTCTTTTCTAGTGACGCAATTTGCGTATCTTTTAACTCTTAGTGCACTTCGTGCATTTCTTGATTCTTGGCGCATTTACGCATCTTTTAATTTTTAGAGCATTCGCTCATCTTTTGATTTCAATTGAATTCGAGAAGAGGCTCCACTTTCTTCAAATACCTTAAATTGATTGATCTTTTTATTTTGAATGCTGGGATTATATCTCAAGTATTAGAGAAGAAATTCGTTCTCTTATACAAGGAAGAATAATCCTCAAAGCACACTCAATCTTTTTGACAAGAATGTCGACTTGACTAGGGAAATTTTTGAATAGATTCAAAGCATGCCTGAATCTCCTATTAAGATAGAAGATTGCTAGAAGATTGATAAAAATTTTCATTTCTAGAATCAACTTGAATTTGAGACAAATTTTAATTCAAAGGTTAATTCAACTCACAGAAGCGGTGGGAGGGAGGTGTATTCAAACATTTGATGGAATCAACTACAACTCTCTCCAGCTTAAGACTTAAGGTAGAGGTCAATTTCGATCAAAAAGAAGAATCGACTACCTTGCAGATTCAAAATCAGTACACTTGAAAAATCGGAAGCTTTCCTTAATGGTTGCAAGTCTAGGTGGCAAGACCCTAGTCAACTTGGAATTGAATTCCTACAATCTCTTTGAATGGAGAGACTATTAAAGGGTCTGCACTATCCCTAGAAAGCACGACATTATTGTAATCAAAAGATTAATCGCGATAGGACCCCGTTAAAAATTAAATTTTGACGGTATCACTATCTGACACAATCTTAGATTATCTTTCCCCCTCATTACTACTAGACTAGTAGTTAAGAGAGTGGGACCCCGAGTGGTTTCTACTCCTCCTCCTCTATAGATGAAGTAGTGGGACACGTGTAGTAACGCGCCTTAACATCTTCTAGTAGAGTGGACGGACCATAACCCTCAGCTGGGGGCCTATAGCCTAATGTTGGTGATTGCTCAATTCTAGCTTTCTTGAGTCTTTCTGTGTAGTAGTCAAGCAGGTGGATTGAAGATCGTGCTCTCATCTCTACAACCTCCCTCCTTTGTGCGAGGAGAGGGTACGTAGAAGGAGCAACGAACTCTCGATTGGCCTCGAAGTCGGTCCTCACTAAGGCTTCAAATTCAGCAGTCTTTCTAGCCTTAAGATTCCTTTTCCTGGCTCTTCGAAGGTAATTCTTCATCTTATTCCTACCGACGACAGGGGTGCTAGAACTTGATCCGATCTCAGACTGAGATGGTAGCTCTTTTGTCATTATTGATTTCTGGTTTTGATCCTCCTGAGTAGAGAGTACAGTGGGTACAGGGGCGACAACAACCTCCATCTTAGAGATGGGGGAGTCAGCTCCTGACCCTAAAGTAACTTCTACTAAGGGGAAATTCCCTTGAGTACAAGCAGACAGATCCAAGATTCTTTCTCCATTAACTGAAATCTCGAGGTTCTGAAATTCCATCTCGTACTGAATTAAATTGCCATTAAGAATTTCTTCCACAGGCACATCTCTATTCAGTGAGAAGACGAGTTTCCCAGCCATTTGAGTGCTTGATTTCCTGGAATTAAGAAAGTGATTTTAGTTAATGATTTGAAATGACATTTGAGTTTTAAGTTTGATTAACTTTATTCAAAATTTTATAACTCAATCATATTCAGTTTACACTGAATACGGTGGTTCATAAAATTGACGAATTGAAGTTAAGAGTTGAACCTGACTCTTTTGCTACACCAATTGATTTGGGGCAGAATGTCAAAGTTTAGGTTTGAATTTGAACTCAAATTTGAGACTGAATTTAAAGTCGAAATCAAACTTGATTTTAAGGTTGAGATTGAATTTGGATTTAAAACTGAACTTGAATTTGAGGTTTGGAATCAAACATGAATTCAATTTTAAGATTTAGATTTGGCTTTGAAGTTGGGATTGAACAGATCTTCTCAAGACTTTGAAACTCAACACATTGATTTTTATTTGAATGTGCAGGTTTACAAAAGTAACCTGAAGATCCAAAGAGAATAGGCTTAACTCTTTCACCCCACCAAGTGATTTGGGGGTAAAATGTTAAAGCCCAGAATTGATTGAAAATTTTGGTTTGTGTTGTATGTGTTCAACTACAACAGAATGTCATAGAAGACACATGACAACGACGATTAAAATTGATTTGAAAGGTTTTGAAAGAGATTGAATTTTGCTTAAAGGATTAAGATTAGATTTTGAAATTGAAGTATTTTCTATAAATTGTGAAACTTAGCATGTTATATATTTATTCGCATGCGAGTTTGCAACATATACAGAAGAATTTAGGCTTGACTCTTTCGCTCTACCAATCAAGTTGAAGGCAAAATGTCAAAGCCCGACTTAAAGGGAGGTTTCCTACACTCACCTCTCTATTAACATGTCTTAATTGAGTTGGCCACACTCACCCAAGGAAGAAATGGGTAGAGGGACCAACGGAGAGAAAGATAGTCAAAACTACCGATGCAATAAAATTTATACCGCTATTAAAGATGGAGAGTGAGATTATCCCCAGCGGAGTCGCCATTTTTGTTTTAATTAAAAAAAAATATAGTTATATTTTGAAAATATATTAATTTTCTTTGGGAATATTTTTAATTTTGAATTTTAAAATTGAACGCGTCATTATGAACAGTATATCACCTCAGGAGATGATCATATCGTTCCCTAATGGGTTCAAATTTCAGAATATCAAATTTATCCGGATTATTGTAGTCAAACTCAATGGGAGAATCACATTTGACCCCGGAGGATCAAAATGGAATTTAATCAATTATTTGACTACGCTAATTTGGATAAAAAGATCATTAATTTCATAATCAAAATCACGATAGTAATTGATATATCAATCTGAGGAAAGAAATTATCAATCACTATTGATCGTTTGAAAATGATCGTTGAATTTAAATTTCCCAAAGAAAATTAATTAGAGTTTTTGAAAAATTGGTTTTGAAAATCAATTCTGGATTTCTAAATCTCCTACGAGCGCAAGCCCTCGTAGTTAATTACATCGTAGGAAATCGAAATTTCCTACGAAAACTCTCGATTAAAATAGCGGTGTAAATTTTATTTAGATTTTCAAAGATCGATATCAAAGGGAGAAAAAAGTTAGAATTTTCAAATGGGATTGGATCAAGGTTGAACACTTATTTCTGGCGTCAAAGGAAGAAAGGTAGGAGGTGTTTTGGGATTCTGAATTACTTCAGAAACACCTCAGTCTATCCTAAGTGTTGGGCTCGAATTTGATTTAAAGAGGTTTTTAATTTGAATGATCAATTTTATTAGAAAGTTGGGACTTATATCCTCGATCACCAGATCGGGAGAATGCCCAGGAGGTAAGGGTGAAGACTAACCTACCAAGTGGGTATGACGTCCCCGGTCAAGATCCCATAGTTTTCCATCGTCCCGGGTTCGTCGATATCCTTAGCCTACTTAGTCGAGTGCCGACCAGAGGATCCTTGTTAGCAACCATGGGTTACCTCATTCAAGGGGACCTCGTAGGCCAAAGGGCTGGGGACCTAATCCTAGGCTGACAAACAGGAAGTGCACAGGTCTGTGGACAGTGAACCTATGTCTATGTTATCTAACCTAGGATGCCACTCTCATTTTGTATGCATATCAATCTATCTTAAAAACAAAAAGGAACACGGGCCTAACCTAAAGCTAGAGTCTGTGTCCTAATAGGTCAATCTAGGTGTGTGTAGCAGGCTGTGTGGTTTGGATATATCCTAAATCGGGTAATTAATTAAAGTTGCTTAATGTTCTGGTTGGTTGAAAGGCTTAAGGGAGATTTTAATTAAAGTTTAAGTCTAAATGATTTAAAATTGATTTTAAGATTGATTGTTGGTTTTGAAGTTAGATTGAAATTCTCTAGATTTTGAATCAAATATTTAATGTTCTAAAATTATTCGAATCCTTTAATGTTTTTAATCAAGAGGTTAAAATTTGAATTTTAGATTAAGAATGTTTTCTGAAAAGTTTGTATTTTATTAAAATATTAGACCTTTAAGATGAGTTGAATGCCTTTAAGTTTGATTGATTTAGAGTTTGTTTGAATTAATCATAAATTTTCAAAGTTTTGATCATTTCTTGGAATTATTTAATTATCTTAATTAGAGAGGTTTTGATGTTTTAAATTCAATTGAGCTCCAAACTCCTTGTAATCAATTCCAAAGGTCATGAATGACCCCAGGATAGATTCCCAAGTGTTTAGGAATTTTCTGGAATTTTAAAAAAATATTATTAATTAATTATATTAATTAAATATCAAATTCTAATGATTATTAAATTATTCTTAAACTTGAAGTCAAATCTGGTTGATTTTAATTTTAATGTGTTAAGGATTCAAATCTGGTCAATTAGAGGGGTTATTTATAGTTTTGGGATTTAAAAGTGATTTATTGAAATTTCTGGAAGGTTTTAAGTTTTGATTAAGGTTTAAACTTAAGGGGTTTGATTAAGGGGGTTCGAAGGGTTTGAAGTTTAGTGACAATTTTCCCTAGAGCAGGGAAGATCACTAAACTTAAGGGATTTGAATTTTAGTGATAATTTCCCTAGAGCAGGGAAGACCACTAAACTTAAGGGGTTTGAATTTTAAGTCAATTGAGATTAACTTTGATCACTTAATAATTATATGTGTTGATTGGGGTTGATTTGATATTTTTTTATAAATTTTATTTGAGTTATTATCAAATATTTTAGTTTTCAGGTTTTAAGGAAGAGATTAATAATTGATTGTTGTTTGAGATTAAATCGATTATGTATATGTTAATCTTAAGGTGTAATGTCGCTAAGTTAACTATGTTTAATGTTTCATCCCTAAGGGACACATGTGTGAATCCTAGAGTTTGGCTAAGTTCTCTAAGACTCGTCCTTAATTATTGTCCTTAAAGATGTCACTATGTTCAATGGGTTTGAATCAATGTCACTAACCCTTTGGACATACCTACGAATGTAAACAAGTTATGTCGATGGGTTTTGAATTTGTAAAAAGAAGAAAGCATATATTGACTAAATGCAGGAATTATTGCAATAATTTAATACTGCCAGAAATAACTCAACAAGTAAATCTAGAAGATCTATGCTTTTATAAGTCTTAAGAAAACTTACCTGGTCACCGGAGCTAGTCAACGGTGACTCCGGCCGTAGCACCCCGTTTAGAGGAAACGGGGCGACTGAAGCTCCTTTAGCTCATCCCCCAATCGGCTCCATCAGTACCTCACAAAAAGGTGAAGAGAGAGGGTGGTGTCAGAATATCATGTATGCAAATATAGAGGTTATTATGAATTGACATATAAGTGAATATGTAAAAAAATGAAATCAAATCAAATACCATTTCAAAGAGTTAGAGATGTAGAATGAGATCTGTATCGAAGCAATTTCAGAATATATGTTATCTTACAAGAAACTATCTCAATACATATACTTCTATATAGAAAGGAATTCCAACATTTATATATGGAGTAATACACATCATCTTGTCGAGGAACCAAAACATGGGTAATGCATACAATAATGTACCAGGTCTTCTCATGTTGACTAAACATCTACAATCGAAGTGGCATATCAATCAAAGTTGCATATCAATCAATAGAAATTAAGTTAGAGTTTTATGATGTGAACATGACAATCGAAGTTGCGTATAAAATCTGACCACATTAAATCAAACCAAATAAAGGAATGTAGTGTACATTACTCACTGATATGGTTTATAAATTCAAGCAAACAACTAGGTTAGAAGAATAGTTTTATACTCATTGCTTCTCATATGCAATGTACAGTATTTCCTCAAAACATAAGGGCCACAAACCAAGAATTTTAATTGGAAAATTTACAAAACATGGAGTCATGAACTAATCACCCAAAACCAACTAGAAGTTAAATAGTGCTTGGATCCTTATTTCCCATTGAGACAATTTATGTAGCAGGTGGAGTAAAGAACAACACTTATACCTACAAATCATGGCAAATTAATGCAAAGATTTCATAGAATAGAATACCATGCATCTATATGTGCATAAACAAATAACTGAAACATCTTCGATGGATTTTTTTTTTTACCCGGAACTTAGCATGAACAAGCATAAATATGTCACATAAATGTCAAATTCCAAAATCAATTACATACATGTTCACCACAATGAACACGAACTGCGGCCTCTTACGACAAAGAACTGGAAATATGTAGGTTAACAGAGATAAAAAAAAAGGAAAACATATAACAAATTTGTTTAATTTTTAAAGGCATTCACATTTCAATCTATGAAAGAAAATAGACAATATATTTTTAAGTGCAGCTAGTTAATTTTTGTAAACAAAAATATACAACTATTTTATCCGGTAGAAGGAAATGACCATTACCGTGAAGAGAACTAGCTGTTCTTGCTTGATATGAGAAGCTCGATTGCTATTCCCATTTGCTGAAAGAATTCAAATAGCACGTGATCCATCCTGAGAAAATGACATGATTTTTGCAGACAAATCTTCTCCAGCCTTAACAACAATAACATGAGGAGTAACTTCGGTTCATGTCAATCCAAGTGCAAGCAACTGCTGCTTCTTCCCAGAGCTTGGAGGCCTTCCCTTTGTCTCTTGGCCGGCCCTAGTAGCAAGGGGCGGCTGCTGTTTATGCTTCATGTACTCACACTCATCGAACACATCATCTGCTTCATCAATGGCATCTCGCAGCCTTTCCAGCTCCTTCATGTCCGTCTGCCATCCGACTTGATCTTCCAGGTAATCAGAGCAAGCGTTGATGATCTTGTCCATGATTGGACCAACATACCACCCCTCCATGGCAAGGCGCGACTGGAGGCGTGAGAGAGAGAGCAGCCTTCTCTTCTCCTTTCAGCCGACCCTAGCAACAGATCTCCAAAGGGCGGCTGCTTCCCAGATTGGAGACGTGAGAGTCAAAGGCTGCTGCTTATGGGGGATGGAGGCGTGGAGTCCCCCCTTTTCAGCCGGCCCTAACAGCACACATCAAAAGGGAGTCCCGTGAGAGGGAGCTTGGAACCGTGGAGCCCTAGCTATTCACATTTTTTTAAAAACAATCCACCTTCAAAACTTGATCAAATGGCTCATGTCAAATCTTGAAATTAAAGAAATTTAAGGAACTAAATTGGAGAAAGGTAGAGCTACACAACACCAAATTAGTTATATAACATTCCAATTTGAATCGGCATAAAAAAATTTAAATTCAACAAAGTTAATTTAACATAAAAGAAATTAAATTTAGCCGACCAAAATCAATAAGGTTAATTTAGACTTGAGCCAAATCGGGACACCTTAAATTAAATCGATCAAAGCCATCGAGGTGAGTAAAATTTGAATTGATTCAAACAAATTTGATGTCATCAAATCTAGTTCGTATGATCAAATTGACTTTAATTAATATGTATGCGATTCAATTTTGATTTTAAAGAAGATCGACGAGGTCGATTACGAGCTAGGTTGTAGATGATGATGATTAAAAAGGTCGATTGATCAAACTGTAGATCAGAAGCTAGATCACAGTATGATCGAAATTTGATTTAAAAGTGATTGAAGGTTGGACTGGAGTTTGGAAACCGAATACTGGAATGAAGATTGAACTGGAAAGTGGAATTGAGTTGATGATGATTGAATTGGATTTTGACTGGGATTTGAATCTTGAGTTGATTTGAATTTGAATTATCCAAATCATTTATGATCATTTGGAATGATCATAAGTGATAGGAGAGGATTTGAGCTTGATCGAAGGCTGGATCAAGATTTGAATTAGAGTTTAGATATGATAGATTTGGACTATGGATATGTTTAAGGTCTGGGTTGATTGAAGATCTCGATTGATTAAGATTAAGATTGATTTGAAGTTTGAATGGGTTTGAAATCAAAAATGGATTTGAGACCTGGATTTACTTAGATTCAAATTGAACTAAAGTCTAGATTGATCACAAGCTGAAATTATCTTGAGATCTAGATTGATTTGAGTTCTGTGGAAGTTGATTTAAAGTATGGTTTGATCTGGAGTCTGAATTAATCATAGGGTCTGGAGTCAAGAAGCATCTTAAGATCTAGGAGAATCCTAAGCTTTAGGTCTAGAGGGATCTAAGAAGTCTAGATAGATCCTAAGGCCTGGAGTTTGTAAAATCTTAGGACCTAGATGGATCCTAAGGTCTAGATTGGTCTGGAAGAATCTTAGGGTCTAGAGTAGATCCTAGGGTTTGGAGTCTAGAAGGATCCTAGGATCTAGAATATATCCTAAGGTCTAGATTCTAGGAGGATCCTAAATTCTAGATTTTTCTAGAAATTAAATTGATCTGGGGTCAGGATTGGTCCAAGTGACCTCATACAAAAATGAGGTCAACACACTCAGGTGGATGTATAAGGCAGTAATAAAACATATGTCTATCTCAAATGTAATTACTGTGATAAAGTTGTGAAAGGTGGTGTGACTAGGATGAAGGAACACCTTTCAAGTTCTCACAAGAATGTTGCTCCATGCTCCAAAGTTTCTGATGCTGTAAGGGATGAGATAAAGTCATACATGAATAAGTCTACCATATCAAAATATCTTGCACAGAAGTAATTTGAGGATAGAGTTTATGCCGGATCTTACCACGGGAGTGAGCGCAACGTTAGGGATTCATCTTCTTCTATGAAGCCCATTTCATCTAGGGGTGCTAGAGGGCCTATGGATCATTATATGGTTGACACATCAGATGATAGGCCTTCTACTACACAGAAGATAGCCCCATAAAATGCAAAGAAGGCGCGGAGAAGAGTGTGTAAGGATATAGGCAGATTCTTCTAAGAAAATGCAATTCCATTAAATGTTGCAACATCACCTGCTTATTACAACATGATTCGTTCAGTTGGAGCATTTGGGAGAGGGTTCAAACCTCCAACCATGTATGATTTAAGAACATGGATTTTGAAGGAGTTGGAAAGCACTGATAAAAGCATCGAAAAAATTAAGAAGACTTGGGCCCAAACAAGAGTAACAATTATGTCAGATGGGTGGTCTGATATCAAACATAGAAGTCTGATCAACATCCTCATTAATAATCCTTATGATACAGTGCTTTTAAGGTCAATTGAAGCATCTGACCAGGTCAAAGATGATGAGTTCATATTTGGATTATTAGATATCATTATTGATGAGGTTGGAGAACACTTGGTTGTACAAATTGTGACAGATAATGCAAGTTCTTATAAGGCTGCAGGTAATAAACTTATGGAGAAGATGAAACATTTGTATTGGACTCCATGTGCTGCACATTACATAGATCTGATTCTTGAGAAGCTTGGGGAGCTAACTCAACATAAAAATGCACATACTAAAGCAAAAAAAATAACCAAGTTTATTTACAACCACTCTTGGGTTCTAGCTCTTATGAGAAAGTTTTCGAAGAAAGAAATTCTAAGGCCAGCCGCAACAAGATTTGTCACCGCTTACTTGACCTTAGATAGCATGCTGGATGCTAGGCAACCTTTAGAGGCTATGTTCACATTTACACAGTGGTTGAGTTGTGCTTGGGTGAAGAAGGCCGAGGGAAAAGAGATTAGAAAGATTGTTTTAAATAACATATTTTGGCAAAGTGTCTTATATGCCATTACAACCACTAGACCTTTAGTTCATGTTTTAAGGATGGTGGATGCTGAGAAGAAGCCTGCAATGAGTTTCATCTACAATGCTATGGATGAAGCCAAAGAGATGATTGCCTCCAACTTAGGAGGCAGTGAGAGAAGCTTTAGGGAAATTTGGAATATTATTGATAATAGATGGGAACTACAGCTTCACCGACACTTACATGCCACTGGCTACTACCTAAACCCTCAGTATCAATATGCACAGAACAAGTCTACAAATTCTGAAATAAAATTTGGATTATATCATTGCATGGATCGTCTAATATGTTATGCAACTGAAAGATCAAATGCTGACTTGCAATTAATACCTTTTAGGAATAAAGAAGTTTTTTTGAATTACGACAAGCAAAAGATACAATTGTCAAACGATCTCTAGTTGAGTGGTTGATTCAATTTGGTGATGAGACTCCAGAATTACAGCATTTTGTTGTGAAAGTTTTGGGCTTGACATGCTCTTCATCTGGCTGTGAAAGAAATTGGAGTACCTACAACCAAGTACATACAAAGAGGAGAAATCGCTTGTCGACGTTGAGGATGAACTCACTGGTGTACATTATGTACAATAGGAGACTCAGAGATAAAAATTTGAAGAAAAAAGGATTAATGGATGATGAAGATCATTTGCTTTGCGATGATGTGGCATCTGATGATGAGTGGTTTGTAGATGATGAAGTTGAAATGATGTCGTCTGAATTACAAGATGAAGATTTAAATGTTGATTTCTTTGATGGTCTTAAAGAATCCACATCAACCACAACTCAAGAACAAATCAAAAAATGTATATAAATAATATAATTTTCTTTTCTTAGACTTTTATTAATGTATTACACTATTATTCATTATGATATTATTCAAAAATATTTAGGGAAGAGAAAGATAACTAATAATGAGGAAGAAGAAGCTGATTGGGAGATATTGGACTCTATAGGAGAGGGGAAAGAGGAGAGAGCAGTTCATCATACTGATGATTCAAATGAAGACCCCCTTAGTGATGACTGATAAGTGATGACAGTGCTGATGACTGATGACTAGTGAGTTTTTATGTGATGTCTCCCTTATTTATTCTCAAAAATGTGGTAAGTAGCATTTTTATGTTTTATATATTATTTACTCATTAGTATATACAAAATTTATTATTTTATGTTTACGCAATTTTTTGATTTTGAGGCTTACGCCTACGCCTCAATACCCGAATACGCAATTTTAAACCTTGTTGAAGGTCATATAATAGGTATTGATAAATGGACTCTACAATTCTATCTGTTATATATGAAACGATTATCATCACAAGTTTGGATTTGCTTACCATATCTACCATTACAATGTTGGGATGAATCAAATGTTAAAAAAATTGCTTCAAAAGTAGGAGTTCCTATGTTACTTGATGGTAATATGTTTAAATGGGGAAGATTAGAATTTGCAAGAGCTTGTGGGCGAATAAACTTGGATTCTAAGCTACCTCAAGGAATTTGGATTGAAGGTTTAAATGCAAGATTTTTTTAGAATGAATATGAAAAAATCTCATCTTTTTTGCTTCAAATGTAGGAAGATCAGACATAAACTTGATATATGTTCTAAAGTTCATAATGTAGTTCAAAATAATTTGGGAAGCAAAATCATTATTGATTCAGAAAAAGGAATTCCTAAGAAGATTACTGATATTGCTGTTTCTAAACAAAATAATGATTGTCTTTGGATTCATATGAATTTCAAAAAAATTAAAAGGGAAATATTTGGTGAAGGATAATTCTCAAAAAAGTTGTTAGTAAAGTTCATGCGAACACTGATCATTTTGATGCTAAGATTAATAATAATGATATAACAATCGAGGATAAATGTTTGAACTTTAACAAGAATTCTTCAATTACCAAGGAAGACTACTCAGCTGTTAAAGATAAGTCTTCAAATTTTACTGATGAAGTGCTTAATGGTCCCAAATTAAATGAAGACCAAATTCAATTTATGCATATGGATGTTACAAAAACAAAGCTATTGATTCTATTCAAGATGTTAAATCTACAAATCTCCGTTTAGAAATATGTGCTGCTGGAGATGCGAAAAAATTGCTTATAAATTCTGAACCATCATTAGCTTTGTTAAAAGCTAATAAATTTAATCTATTATCACAATATCGAGGAAAATGCTACTGAAACTATTGCTGATCCGAATCCTGTATCTAAATCTGCTACTGAGTTGAAACCTGAATATGAAGTTGTTGCTGATCTTATATCTGAAGCTAATGCTCTTGCTGTTTCAGGAGCTGTTGTTGATCCAAAATCTGATTTGAAGATTTCTCTAGTGTTGGTTCCACAGAAGATGTCATCCAACGAAAACTCTGAACCAAAGATGGATAATATTAAGAACAAAAGTTTAAATATGTCTGCCATCCAAAATTCTGAACAAAACATAAGTAAAAAAAGTATTCTTATTTGCTGAAAACTAATGATGGTGGTAATTCTTTGAGTTTGAAACAAAAAAGAACTAAAGAGATAAAATCCTTGGGGCCTATAGATGATATCCCTAGAAAAAGAAAAGGTGATGGATGTGGGTGTGAGCCGTGGAGGTGGGGAAATATCTCCTTTGATATCCTAATGTCTTCCTCTGCTTTTTAAAATTGTAGAGCCAAAAAAAGGTAAGCTTCTCTTTATCATAAAGAAATTGTTAGAGATAATATTGTATTTTTTATTTAATTAATTGAAACCAAGATGTTAATAGAATTATTGGTGATAATTGCGATTTTTTTCATCATCCTACTGAAGGTACTTTCAAGTGGCATTCTTGTTTTATGGAAATGGGAGGAGGCTATGTTTGATGTTGTAGAAGATTCTTCTCAATTTGTTTTTGGTGTTATCCAAATTCCTAATAAGGGTAGATGAAATGTTGCTACTATTTAATATTTATGGGATCAAAGATTTGCATGTTTGGAGAAGGTTATGGGATAGTCTTGAAAAGCTTTCTTCTAATATCATTCCTTTCATTGTGGGAGGGGAGATTAATTGTATTCTTTTCAAAGAGGATAAGAGAGGCAATAAGAGTTTCATTTTTTCTCATAGCCCTCAAGAGATGAAATCTTTTATGACTAACAATGATTTGCATGATATTGGTTTCATTGGACCAAGATTTACATGGTGCAATAATAAGGAACTTCAAGAATTTTGGAAGGATTAGATGAGTGTTTACTTAATTCAGCATCACTACAGTGTTCCATTTGTCATGATTAGACATCTTGCAAGAGTTGCTTCTAATCATAGTCCAATTATTTTCAAGATTAGTGACATTACTCGTCCACAGTATAAATTTATCAGATTTGAATATATTTGGAAATCCTATCCAGCTGCTTGGAACATAGGAAAAAATTAGACTTTGGTAATGAAACTGAAATTGATGGGGACATCTACAAGAGATTTCGACGCGTTTATCAGAGATGACACAGGAGATCGATGGCCATGATGGAGAGTCTTTACTTTTGATGCATTTTTTGTATTAAGCATTTTATGTATTATTCATGTTATTTCAGTTTTTCCGTTTTTGCCCTTGTGGGTAGTTGATCGCTATTGTAGCCCAAGGGGCATTCTAATCTTTTATTTTCTTTGTCATTTTAGAGGCCTATATATATGGCCATATTCTTATGTATGAGGTTGATTATTGATGAATGAAAAGTTTTCTTGGTGATCTCTTTGTGAGTTCCAAAACTCCTCTAGATCTCTTTGTGAGTTCTTGAGGAGAAAGCTATTAGATCTCTTTGTGAGTTCTAGGGGAAAGTGTAAGGTTCGTGATTCTTGATTCTCTTATCTTCTTCCACCAATCACTTCCTCGTCAGCCTCAAGAGAAAACAACACAAAACCCTTGGCTTGAAGAACCCGACCCCCACCCCTTGCCACCGTCCCTTGAAGCCCAAGCCGTCGCCGGCCATCCTACCACTGGTCGGCCACCTTGCCACCGACCCCCCTCCATCCGCCCACACAACTCTTTTTTTCTCTCCATCCTCTTGAAATTCAAATTTCGAATTTCAAATTCTTTCGAAATTGGGAAATCTAAATTAGGAAAGTTCTTTATGTTAAATCAAATTTTAAATTAAATCAAATTGGATTTAATAATTGTCTTTCCTCGTACGTATTTTGAAACCCCCTCCCTTCCTCCCCCAATCTCCTCCTCCTACTTGAAGCTGCCGGCCCCCTTATTGGGGATTTCCATTGAATGCATTCAATGCCCCTCCCCCTTATTTGAAATCTGAAATTGATTTCAAGAAAACTTTCCCTCCAATTTCACTTAAAACTTAAATTGATTTCAGTTTTCTCCACAAACCCTTCTCCCCTCTTCTCTCCATGCCGTTGGCCCCCATACATGGGCAAAATCCCTCTCTTGCCAAATTAACCCCTAGCCTCATTTAATTTTGAAATTGAAATTCAAACCTCTCCCTCCAAAATCACTTAAATCTGAAATTAAATTCAGATTTATTGAGAATCCCTATTTTTTTCCTAACCCTAGTCGCCCCCTCTCACCCCAATCCTCCAAGCCGGCCACCACCTCTCCTCTCTTGGGTTTATAATCGTGATCTCTCATCTACATGCAAATCATGTATGGCGGATCCCGAAGTTGACCACGGACTCGTACTCGACGCCTACGGAGACATCCACATCGTTCGATCACCATTCTTCGACGTCGGATTTGATTTTGACAACACCGTTGAAAATTACTTGAACCGAATCCTCCCCACCCTCGTGGACATCATCGACGATCAATTCTCAGACTACGAGTGGACCATCAACGACCACCCGCCCATGCCACCTCCACCTCCAACTACCTTCCCAACAACGACGTTCCTCGGCTCGTCCGTCCTAGTGGTTACTTCATTTCTAGTGTGGAAGATCTTTCTCCGCTCAATCTAGATTCGTAGGAAAGAGAGTAGATCCTCAAAGTGAACAACTCTTTATTGGCTTTTGGATTCATGTTATGAGCTTTACATTACTTCACCTTTGTACTTGATTGAATGTGTCTTGGTTAATCTTTACACAATTCTTTGCCTAAACAAGTGGAATACCGAGAATTCTTATAATCGACTTTGAATTGACGCATAATTTTATAAAAGCTAAACTTCTATTAAATTCTCTTGATAATCTTGTGTAACTTCAAGCATGTATCACATCAATAATACTTTAAAGATGAAAATATCATTGAAAGCCCTTTATTATTGGAGCAAAAATAAATTAAAGGATTTGAACACTATCAAAGATGTTTTAAAGAAGGATATTATTGAATTGCAATTGGAAGAGAAGTTCAAATGGACTTAATCCTGAAAATCTTAAGCTTCTTCAGATGAATTAAAGTCAATGAATTGAATGTCACGTTAGCTCGTTTATCTACATGATGGAGTCAAAGAGCTAAAACAAGATGGATGGAGAAAGGAGGTTCAAATTCAAAAAAAATTTATGATTATGCTTCGGCTAAGAGGAATGGTAATTGGATAAAGCAAGAAAAAGATGAAAATAAATCTTATGTAGAAGATCAAGATGAAATTGAATCAGTTTTTCTGAAATTATTCAAACACAAATGGCAAAATAGAATTTGTAATATTTCAGATTGGCCTCATGTGTATAACGAACAGCTAATTGATGAGGCTAACTTCGGGATGTTGAATGCAGAATTTACTATAGAAGAATTTTCTCAAGCCGTGCATCAATTGGGTAATAACATGTCACCTGGACTTGATGGTATAATAGCTTCTTTCCTTAAATTCTATTGGAAAATTGTAAAAGAATATACTTGGAAAGCTATTGATTGTTTTTTTTAAATTGATAAAATATATGCTGATTGGAAGGATGCATTAATTGTATAAATTCCCAAAATTAAAAATCCAATTTAGCCTTCCCATTTCAAACCAATAAGTCTTTGTCAAACAATTTACAAGGTGGCAGCAAGAATGATTCTAAATAGATTAAAATGGTGTCTTTCTAAGATTATTACTAAAGAACAAGTAGCTTTTATACCTGGAAGATCAATTTCAGATCAGTCTTTTGGCTCAAGAAATTTTTAACAAGTTCAGATTTTCTAAGGCAAAGAAATGTTTAATGGCTGTCAAAATTGATATGGAGCAGGCTTATGATAGTATGACTTGGCCCACTTTATTGAAAACCTTAAGTTAGTTTGGATTTTTGTCTAAGTTTTCAAATCTTATTATAGAATGTGTTGAAAATGTTAGATATTCTATTCTTAATAATGGGAAGAACTCTAATTAGATTAAAGCAAAGGGTGGATTAAGATAGGTTGTCCTTTGTCACCATATCTTTTTATTGTGCTCTCAATCACTATCCAATGCTATCCATCAAAAAGGTATGGAAATGGGTATAAAAATTGATCCACAAGCTCAAAAAATTACATATTTATTATATGCATATGATGTTCTTTTGTTCTCAATTGCATCTCTAAAAGTAGCTAATTTAATGAAGAAGACCATGACTGATTTCTGCAGTTAGATTGGTCAGAAAGTGAAAAAGAATAAGTTTCAGATTTTTTTTGGAAATTCCATTAATGTTAAAAAACAGTCCTCTAAAAGCCACATATTTCGAAATCTAAAAGAGAAAGAATTACCATTCTACGTTAACGAAATACCAATAAGAAGAGGAGAATGGTCCAAAAAAGTATTACTAAGATGCTCCACAAAGGTGTTATTGTTAGAATTAATCCACATATCATTAAAAAGCATACGAACTGCCACATATTACCACGATTCCAGGTAAAAGCATTACCAGAAAAATCAATATCAACAAGATTACAATCCAAAATCATATTATTGAAATCCTCCATATATTGATAAACGGGATTAGAACCACCAACTCTTTTAGCAGGGATACTGATAGTATTGAAGTCACTCCCCACAAACCAAAGCATGTTTGATGTAAGCAAGCCCCCCCCCCCCCCCCCCCTTTTGTGTTTGGGTTAATTTGGATTTGATGGGGGGCGGATGGCTGCTGGCTGTTCGGTTTTTATTCCCTGACTATCCCAGTTCCCCTGGCTTTGGTTGTTCGGGTCCTGTTGTTGTTCCCTGGCTTTCCCGGTTCCCTGGGCTTTGGTTGTCCGGGTCCTGTTGTTGTCCCTTGGCTTTCTTGATTCCCTAGTTATTCGGGTGTGCTTCAGCCGAGCCTTAAATGCTACATTTTCCTATTCTAGTTGGTTGTTTTGGGCGGCTGCATTGGGTGTCTTTTGGGTTCCTTTTCCCTATTTAAGGGGCTGTTTTGTTGATGTTTAAAGAGTGAAAAAATAAGATGATTTTTGGAGCAAAAACCTGAGGGTTTTCTTAGCTTGCGAGCTAGTCTTCTATCCCTTTCTTCTCTTATACTTCGTCTCGTTATTCTTTCTCTTTCTTCTCGCCATGGTAGCCCTTCCATTGTATTTTTCTTCTCAATCTACGAAAAGTTGCAAGGTGTCCTTGCGTAGTATTTTATTTATGTCCTAAGGAAGTGTTGTCTTGTATGTTAGAAGTGTTGTTGTATTATGTTTCATCATTTTCTATTTGAAGTTGTAAGTGTATTATCCATTTTATTATAAGTGGTGTTTTGTCATGTTTTATTGTTGTGTTTGTTTCAGTTATTTTGAAAGGAAGCGATTATTTGTATACCTAGTGTTCTCCTACTAGCCTTAGGAATCCTAGATTGCATCAATGTTAATAATATCATGAAAGATAGTAAGTTGATTCCACAAATCTTTTCTAATACCACGCGAAGAGGAAGCATAGACAATTAAATTGCATAAATTGAATGTTGCAATGCAGTACTTGAGAAAAATCAGCAATAATATCAATAAAAATAGGATCTTTCCAAAAAAAAACCCCAAATTTTGTTAGAAATATTCGCTAAACTATGGTTAAAAAAAAAATGAGAGTTAGCATTCAACTTAGCAACATAAATAAGAGGCTCCAATAAAATTGAAAGTACCACATTATGAATACAGCATTAAATTCTTAACCCTAGTTCTAGGAGAAGGGAAACCAATGCCCCTAACATTCCAAATGATGGATTTAATCATAAAAAAGGTTATTTGTTTAAAGTTTGAAATCATGTAGATCTAGGTGAGTGCAAATTAACATCTTTTTGCTTCTTGTTTTTCTTATTTTCACATGATTATGCTCAACATATTCCTTTGTAGAATCATTAGCATAATCATTACTACAATCAACATTATCAGTAGAAGTTGAGGCAATCTTACTACCATTACCATTGACATCGTCGCTATTCAGCAACTCTTGTTCTGTTTCCTCTACATTATCATGTAATAGCTCTCCCTCCTCCATATGATGAAGTTCACCATCTTCCACATCAACCTTTTCCAAGTTGATAACCTGATTGAAAGAACAATCCACATTAGAACCTTTTCCTAGCTCTTCTTCTTCCAAGTTTTGTTCACCTAACTCCTGTTCATGAATTATGGCGTTAGCATTAACATGATGAGAAACCTCATTTATGTTTAGGACATAATCAAGTTCATGTAAATTCTTGATAGTAGAGGAAGGAGATTACAAACCTTTTGACTGCAATTTTAATCTTTCAATATTAGAATAAAAATGTCTAATTACAAAAATATATATATAGTGTAGAAATTTACATGCATGCGGTAAAAGAAAATTTTATAGCTTACTAGCATACCAAATGGAATGAAAATATTAGATTCAACACATTTTTTTAATTATATGTTAGTTGTGTAGTGATTAGTGTTCATTAGTAGCTTGACAAAAATAATAATAAATTAGCAATGAGGTAAAACAAGGAGAAGCAGAAAATACCTAGGGCTGAGTATGGCGAACACCTGACGCAAGGGCAGAACCACATGCACGTCAGGGGGTCAATTGCCCCCCCCCCCCCCCCCCCCCTCAAAAAAAAAAAAAAACTTTATAGGAGAGTAATTTTTTTCCCCTCCTAAAAAACCACTTTTGCCCCCCCCCCCCCCCCCCCTAAAAAATTATTTTGTCTTAATTTGTCCAATATTCTTTCCAAACGCCCCCCTTAAAAGCCTTTTTAATGATGACAAGTTTTAATCTACTGCTAATCATAAATACATACCCTAAAATATCTATTTATTTCTTCACATTTAATTCTAATATTTTCTTTCATACTTTTATGACAATTTTATTACACAAATTGTTTTCTTCATTTTTCTTGCTTAACTTTTACTTTTTGTGTGTGTGTGTGTGTGTGTGTGTGTGTGTGTATATATATATATATATATATATATATATTATTTTTAATATTTAATTATTTTTGTATTGAATTTGTCCCCCCTCAAAATTGAAGCCGGTTCTGCCCCTGCAAGGGCGGATAGTTGAAGGAGATTACGGTAGGAATAACTTAAGTTTAACCACTTGAAATAGGAAGGAGATTCAGCCTGGAGGTGGCTCTGGGCTGCTGAGGATGGTGGGGACGTCGGAAATCAGTAGAAGTTAGGCCGATGGTGCTCGAACGGGGGTCGGGATTGTTTGCCAGAACCGATCGGCAGCAAGCTGCTTGGCGGTTGCCATTCTTGGGCAGGAGAAAGGCGAAGCCGAAGGATTGGAGCAAGGCGAAGCCGAAGGATTGGAGCAAGGCAAAGTCGAAGGATTGACGGAGCTGCTAAGTAGGGAAGCTTTGCTCTAGACAAGTCCCTGGAAAAGAGGAAGGTCGCAGACGTGATGCGTGGACGTGCGAACGTGTGGGGGTAATTTGGACAATATGCTTTCGAAACTCTATCTTGTAACGGAGTAAGCAAGTGCGAGAAAACTTTTGTAACTGGTAAAAAACAATGTATTATAAAAATAAATTATGTTTAAGCTGTAATTCCAAACTACTAAAAATTTACGAATTTCAACGTATACAACCTGAAAACTGAGAAAATAAAACGAATCAAATGAGAACTTGGTGCTTGCCTCAGCTATTTAGATAGATGCATTCTGAGTTTAGCAGAGTCCATCCAATTTCAAGTTTGCATCAAAGGGTTAGCCTGTTTCACATAATTCATGTCACTGTGATCCTGATATTATAACTCACCATAACAAAGGAAGCTAAATGCAAAATAACCTCATCTCCAACCGCTTTCCGATTCCTCCAGTTTTATTCTTTATTGAAACGTTCCGCACAAAATAATTACCATGAAATGGTGCCCATGATTACATGGCCCTCCTTAAATTGTCTTCATAGAACTTGCTGTAAATCAGGACATTCCCTTATCAGCAAAGAAAATGTTTGAGGACTGATGCTGCAGTGTCTTTCAACCATTACGGATAGAATTTCAGAGCACATCTTATGATGACCTTCTTTCAAAAGGCCATCTATAAGAATTTTCCATATAATTTCATCGTGATTATACTCCCTTTCAAGCAAGTCTAAAAATGCTAACTTTGCACTATCAAAATGCCCTTCATTACATAGTTCAGAAAGAAGATACTGGTATAATTTCAGATCTGGTAGATAACCATTATTAAACATGGAACTGACAAATTGCAATGCCATCTCATGCATTTTTAAACGAACGCAACAGTTGATAATAGATGTGTACGCTATATGATTTGGTGACAATCCAATTTCAAACATTTGCAGGAACAACAGGCGTGCCTCTTCAAACCGGTTAAATCCACACAATGCAGAAATGAGGGTAGCGTAGGTAGTAGTGCAAGGTTCACAACCACTTCTAATCATTTGCTTCAAAAGCTCCTGTATGTTATTCATCTGTACTAATTTCCATGTGTGCGACGAATCAACAGATTCACTCACAAGGCTACACCTTCTAAGAAGACAGTTAAGTAAAATAGCATAAGTAACATGATCAGGCTCGCATGCCGCATCGATCATGTGCTTGAGAGCAGCAAAAGAATGGTCCAACAAACCCAGTCTTCCATATCCACAAATCAAAGTATTAAAAGTAAGCAAATCAGGTCTCACTTCCTTCTTTTTCATTTCTGCCATCACATGTTCTACATCTTCTAGCCTACCTTCATTGAAATAAGAACCAATTATTATTGTATATGTATATATATCCCAGCTATATCCTAAACAAATCATTTGGCCTAAGGTTGACATGGCAAGATTTGCTTCTCCTTCCTTGAACATTTCATTAATGAGAATGTTGTAAGTGCTGTTATCAGGTTCTACTCCCTTTTCTGACATTTGACCAAGTAATAGCATAGATTCTTTCAATTTCCCCTCCTTGCACAAGCCTTCAATCAAAGAATTGTACGTATAAGTGTCAGGAAAGAAGCCATCTGAAACCATCCTTTCAAAGATTTCATATGCTTTTTCCATCCGTCCGGCCTCACATTGCCCATGTATGAGAGAATTGTAGATTGCATTGCTTGGCCTTACACCCATCTGGTTAAGGGAGGAAAAAAAATCATAGGCCTCCTCTGTCCTACCACATTTGCAGAGTGCATCGACCAATGCACCATATGACTGTTGATCAGGGATGACACCATTATCATTCATTAAAGAGAGCAACCTAAAACCACTATCAATATCACCATGCTTGCAGTGGCCATGAATCAACAGATTGTACGTGACAACATTAGGAGACAACCCCCTGTCAATCATTTTACTCAAGATATTCATTGCTTTGTGCAACTTCCCTTCACCACAAAATCCATGAATTAGCTCATTGCAAGTTCTACTATCAGGATTTTGCTCATTAGCCTCCATTGACCTCACCAGCACAAAAGCATCATCAACTTTTCCTTTCTGGCATAAACCAACAATCAAAGAATTGAAAGTGACAACATTAGGAACCATGCCCTTCTGGCCAATAGAATCAAACATCTTCTTTGCGTCCTTCAGCCTGTTTTCCATGCAAAGAGCATAAATCAATTGATTGTGCATCCACAAATCAGGCTTATACTGACTAGAATCTAAAACCCCAAGAATCCTCAAGGCATCATTAACTCGGCCTCCTTTGCAGTACCCCTTAACAAGAGCATTGTAAGGAATAATGATAGAAGCCAAACCATTATTAGCAAGGTCAGTAAGTATATTCTCCGCTTTCTCATACATACTCATCTTACACAACCCATCAATCAAAGTCGTATAGGTATAAGCATTTGGAGAGCAGCCATCGTACTCCATTTCTGACAGCAATTTTAAGGCTTCCTCCACCTGAAAAGTTTTCAAGAGTCCGTCAATCAGTATAGTATAAGAGTGTACATCCCTTTTGCAAGACTTGCGCAACATTGTCTCAGAAACCATGCCAGCTCTATCGATATCATTTCTTCTACAATAGCCCAGCATCAATGAGTTGTATGTGAAAGTATCTAGATCAAAGCCCGCCCGTACCAGATGACCAAGGTAGATCATCGCATTAGATATGTTGCCAAGCTTGCAGGAGGAGTTAATCATGGTGTTGTAGGTAAAGAGGTTGGGTAAGATGCCGGCGAGGAGCATTTGGCAATAGACGGTCTTCATCTCAGTAACCATGCCGAATTTTTCCAGTTTGAGCAGGAGAGTGTTGTAGCATCTAAGGCTTGGGCAAGAACTGCGTCCACTGTTGGCGGAGACCATGATAGCATCGAGGGCGAGGCGGGTGTCGGCCGCGGAGACGCAGGATTGGAGCATGGAGAGGCGAAGGCGGTCAGCAGAGCCGCGGGGCGGTGGTGAAGCAGCTAAGGATGCAGAGGTGGAAATGGTGGGGCTGGCCGAGGGAGATGGATCATGGTTTAGGGCAGCAGTTACGGCAACGGTAGAAACTGATGGCGTCGAATAAGCGTGAGGAAAAAATATAGTAAGGGAATCAGGTTTAGCCGGTGAAAATATGCTCGTGCATCTTCTTCTCATCTTGCGGCTATGACCTGTTGAGGGTTTTGCAATCACGAATTGTGTGTGAGAGAGAGAGGGGGAGAGATCCGGGGAGGCGGAGGCAGTCGATGCAACCTTAAGTTGCAAACGGGTCTGATACAAGTTATTAAGGTTATTGTGTTAGTTGATGTGTGTAGTTTTAGAAGTCGCCTTCGATAACAGCAAAATTGGTGGCATTTTTGCAAAAGGGTTGATATGTCACTTAAAACTTCTCTAGTTTGGGAAAAGGAGGAGCGGAAGTTAAATTTATGATGAAAGCTGGCACCAATGGCGATTAGGTAATGGGTATTTCTAGATAAAAATCATGAGTTAGATTTATAAGCTAAGATCATTAATTATTGCTTAAATTGTAAGCATATTTTCATTATTAATTGAAGATTCGGAAAATCTTCTCCCGCTCTTCCAATTGAAGTCTCCCATATAAGACTTTTTGAGAGTCGGCCTCATCCAAAAAATAGAGCACTCGTCGCAATTCAAGCTCATGAGGATTCATGTGCAACTTGTCTCGCTCACCACTATGTGTCGCCATCAACTCTCCACAACTCTAATTATTTCATACTCATCGTTCATGGAATAACAACTAATTCGCCTCAACTAGGAAAGGAAAAACTTAAGGCAACACCTACCAATATAATGTTTTCCCAAGCAAAAATGTCAGCACATCTTATAAATGCATAACAAGGCAATCATCATTAAGGTAAAACTAAACAAAGAGTTAGCATTAGCTCATCGCAATGGTATTCGAAGAAACTAAAGTTTAATATTTAAAATATTGTTACATGTACATACTTATGCGTATTGAAAAGAAACAACGGGACAATTCTACTCTTCCACATTTAAAAACCTACTCCTTTTCTTTTTAGTATTATAGGATGAATTGTCCCATGCAACATACTGACTCGTCTTAATGTAACCAGTCACCCTCATCTTAGCATGGAGTGTTGCCTTTCGCTTCCAACGTGAGACCTTGTGGTCGCCTCTAGCAACCTTCTACGAGCTTCCAATTCCCTAGACAAGCATGGCTATTCAGGATCTTTGTCACAATACAGACATGCTCAACAAAGCTCTCCAAAGCATTTTTTTCATAGACTTCTAATAGATTTAAGAGCCTTAAAAGAAGTTTTTCTTCTTGTGGGATTTTAATTAACTAAAGAATTTGTGTGTGAGGCTTGACATGAACATGTCGTGGCACAACCAAGAGGGGGGAGGTGGTGAACTTGTAGTTAAAATAATTTAATAAAGAAATAATATAATGTGCAATAGAAAGTGATTTTGAAAATAATGATATAACTTTAGAGTAGAAAGTGCTAAATTTTTATTATTATTTTGAGAGCAATAAAATTACTAGAGATTAATATGAAATTAATTCAAAACTAAAAATTTGATTAATAGAAAGCTTATGAAAAAGTTTATTTTAAAAATATTTCTTGAATAGAATCAGAACAGTTTAAAAACACAATTTATAAAAAAAATAAAGTGCAAAAAAGTACAATAAAGTGCAAAAAAGTACAATAAAGTGCAATAAAATAAAATAAAATATAAATTAAGATTTTACAGTGCTTCGTTCAACTTGACCAACGTCCACTCCCCAAAAGTTCACCTCTTCTAAAAATTTCACTAGTAAACACTCATTCTTTACTCAACACGACAGAGAAGTCTAAAAGTTCAAATGTGGGTTATTTGACCGACATGAACTATAAGTGCACAAAAAAGAGGGGGGGGGGATTGTTGTTTTATGAAATTCCCTTAAAAAAGGTATCCTTTTTGAAATATTATGATTTAGTGAAAAAATAATAAGACCACATCGATTTCATAAAAAGTTTATTTTGATTTTTATAAAAAATACTTGCAAAGAAAAATATTTTTGTTGTTTAATTTTTTTTTTTTGGAAAAAATCAAAATATACTTCTAATGTAAAGTGAAGCTCAAAAAACACATATTTAGCAATAGGTAAAATGCAAGAAATAAAATGCAAAAAAGTAAAAACAAAGAACCAAGAACTAACACATCAAAGATTTAAAGTGGTTCAATCAACCTTCACATACATCCACTCCCTGGAGTCCTCCACTTCGAGAATTATGCTAAAAACATAATAACTCTCCTTTTGCCCTCACATAGCAAGACAGAGAAGCCATTACAAACCACTTCCACCTCCTTTGTGTAGCGGAGTAATCGAATCCATTTTAACCTCCTCGGTATGACAGAGTAGTCGAATCCCTTCCACCACCTCGATGTAGTTAAGTTATTGAATTGCTTTTTCCTTCTCGGTGTGGCGGAGTAGCTGAATCTCTTTCACCTCATGCATGTCGTAAAGTAACTGAATCCCTTTTATCTCCTTGGTGCGGCGGAGAAGCTGGATCCTTCCCGTGAAGAGACACTTCCTAATGTTTCCCTCAAGCAAAAACACTGACTTTGAAAGAAGAAGGTGTAAGATCACCGAGTAACTGTGTGTAGAAACCCCTCTCACACACTCTCTTGTTCCCATAGGAATTTTCTCTCTCAAGACCTCACTTCACTCTCTCCCAAAGCAATGGTCCCTCTTCAAACTCTTCTCACATAAGCTCTCCCTCAAAAAAAGTAGCAAAAGAAAAAAAGTCCCTAAGGCGGATTAAAGAAGATATTTAAATAAAGGCCCAAAATAAACCAAAAATTCAAGTTAGTCGACTCTGTTTATACATTATAATCATTTATCGTACAGTACAATTAGTTAAATACATCATATTAGTACTATATGATGATCAAGAGTACGTCCAATTAGTTTAACTTTTTGAACTGATTGTTTAGTACGATAGCAAGGGCCGTACAAATATGATGAGTTCAATTGAATAGGATATTCATCACATATGATGGTTGACGATTAAATATCATCTTGGGAGTAAATCGGGTTATACTATATGAATCAGGACATTATACTGTATGATATGAAATCTCAAGCAATCTAGATTTGATTGCATAATTACATGATTAAAATAGGTAAAATTAAACTACATCATCAAGTATGATCTTAATAGTACAACATGATAAATTCTACTTTAAAATTTCAAAATATTGTCTAATTTATGATTGGTAGCTAGGGTTTTAATTTAAACTAATCGTCCTATACAATCGAGTTTATACAGTAAGATTAGTTCAAAGAGTTTTAATTAGTCAATTAGGCATTTTAATTAATTTTTTGAATAATATATTGTACATTATGATATGAATCATACAATATGAACATCAAAAAAATATAAATTCATGTTTTCATTATCCCATGTATGTGTGCACGGTCACTAAGCTAGCATAAACCCTTAAATGAATATAACTCAAGAAATATATAAAAAGTAATGAATAAAAAATTATAGATTCTTGCAAATATCACCCTATTCTACCCAGTCTTGAGCCTTGTATCTTCATTACAAGATGTACGATGCACTTGAAATATTACTGTGCACAAAAGTATATATGCAATACATGTACTATAAAAAATAAAATATCAATCAATAATATTTATTATCATCAAAATCACAAGCTCAAGATCCCGGATTATAACAATATCCCTCATTTTTTATGATGAAAAATATTATTGGCTAGATTATTTTGTTAGTTGTATTTTCTCTTAATCTCCCTCTTACTAAGTGAATTATTTTAAGATTAGGAGGATTTTTAAAAATTTTAAATTAAAAAATAATAATACAACATAATAATAAGATAAAAAAGTGAACAATGTAAATCAATCAAACAAGTACAACCAACACGCTACTCTCCCTTTTGACATAACGAAAAGGAAAGATAACCACATGGAAAGAAAAAGGCAAACAAAAGGTAGAAAAATAACTAAAATATAAAAAAAATACTAAAACATAACATATAATCTAGAAATAAGAAGGTCCTTAATTAGGTGGTGGTGGCTAGAAGTATTGGTAAAAAGCAGTAAACTACTCGTTGAACCACTCCTTAATAGCCTCATATTGCTACTGAAGCTGATTTTGTTGCTGCTGGAGAAGCTCGTGCTGGTGTTGGTGCCACTCCCAATGTTGAGTTGTCTTAAGATACTGTGTTACCGCTTGAATCTCCAGGTGGTCAAGTCACTCCATAATCAAGTCATAGTCCTGAGATTAGTGAGTATGAGCTGGTGTTGGGCCCGATGTTGGAGCTACCATTGCCTCCTCTGGCTCAGGATCCACCACATAATGACCATAACGACGTCTATCACTAAGGAGTATGTGAAAAGTGCTAATGGAGTAGAAAATTGGGAGGCAATTGGAAGTGCAAGATATTATAAGTTATATTTTAATTCTAGAACAAAGGCTATAAAGTGTTCTAGTGTTAGGTTTTGCTTTTGTTTATTCATGGAATCTCTAATACTTCTCAGGTTTTTTATATAACAATAATTAGGTCTATTTTATTAAAAAAAAAATCATAATGAAATATGTGATGAGGGATATAAGAGGTGTGATGTTGACCCTATCACCTGATTTAGGAATGGAGTTTTGGAGTACATGTTGAATTATATATGCATCATGAAAAAGGATGCAGACTAAAGGAGCATGAGTGTTTAGTGGAGTATCCCTAAGGGTTATGTTGCCTTTGGTCCAATCATAATCAAGAACAAAGGGTGTGGACTGAGCTTTTAGGCAAGTAGAAAGATGTAGGATTTGATCAAAATCCTTATATGTAATCTTTATAAGTCTTCTACAAATATAGGACTGAAGCGTGGTTCCCTCAATATTTACTCTAAGGCTGGCAAAAAAATCAAAAAGTAATTCAAAGCTGAAAGGAAAGACTAAGGTTAGAATAAGTTAGAGTGTGGTACCAACAAAGTGGTTTAGTACCAATAAGTTAAGAGCTTCCTGATTAATAATTTTTGATGGAGTAATTCCTTTAGCCTTGTATCTATGGTATGTCTATTCATCGATAGTTTCATGAATTCTTGGATCTACAAGATGTCTGGAAAGGAGTCCTACAAGAGCCCTAGAACACTTCATGTCGGCCATTTAAAAGGAGGATGAATTGAGTGTGAAAAGGTGAATTGAGAAGGATGAAATATGTGATTTGAAAAGCTTGAATTCTCTCTCCTTAAATAGATCTAAGATAGATTATATATTATGATATGAATCGTATAGTACGATTAGAATGAGTTAATTCATCTAGTCAAATTAGTAAAAAAGTTTGGTCGAATCATATATCATGTTCAGAATCATACTGGATGATCTTTGTTAAGATGATCGTCCCGAGGAGTCAATCTATATTATATTTGACTAATACATCATACAACATAAATAGATATTTGTACAATATGATATATTAATAAATAATATACTTGCTGAATTGAATTTGTCCAATGTGTATTATACAATACATTATAGTGGTTCGTACAGTATACCACCAATAATTGACTCATTCAAAGCTATTGGATCTATTGTGTACTGGTGATGTGCAGATCTGTTAAGATCGCACAGTATGATGATAATCATATAATATGATATGTGCAATTTTTTCTTTTCTTAACCTGATTTTGTGTGATGACCAGGGAATACTTTTTTTTAACTAGCAACTTTAAACATACTAGCCAAACAAATAAGAAAACACCAAAAAAGAAAAAGATCAAAAAACATAATAAACATATAAACACAATACATATTATTTATTATATTTTCTACATTGAATCAAGCATGAATGCCAATGACATATAATATAATCCTCAATATGCTAAAGGTGTTAGAATTTAGGGGTTTGGTGAAAATGTCTACTAATTAATTCCCAGTTGCTACATAATGTTGTTATATATCTACCATGGCTACATTGTCTATAATGAAATGATATATGATGTCTATATTCATAGTGTGAGAGTGTTGAATTAGATTTTTAGAAATGTATATGACACTAATGTTATTACATATGATTGGTATAATGCATATATAGAGTTCAAGGTCAAAGATTTATTGCTTTTGCCATAAGATTTGAGCAACACAACTTATTACAACTATGTATTCTGCCTCAACGATGGATAGGGCTACTGAATTTTATTTTCTATTAGACCATGAAACTAATGATTTCTCTATGAATTGATAAGTATTAGAACTATTTTTCTATTTTTTTTACACCCCACACTTTCTGAGTATGAATATCCTATAATTTAAATGAAGAGATGTGCCTAAAATATTAAATACAATTTTATTTTCTATTAGACAATGAAACTAATGATCTCCCTATGAATTGATAAGTATTAGAAATGTTTTTCTATTTTTTTCACACCCCACACTTTCTGGTATGAATATCCTATAATTTAAATGAAGAGATGCGCCTAAAATATTAAATACAATTTTATTTTCTATTAGACCATGAAACTAATGATTTCCCTATGAATTGATAAGTATTAGAACTGTTTTTCTATTTTTTTTACACCCCACACTTTCTGAGTATGAATATCCTATAATTTAAATGAAGAGATGTGCCTAAAATACTATATACCTAAGTTGTGGGTGCCCATAAGATATTAAGGAATTATTTTAAGTGTTGTCATATAGGATTCTTTTGGATCTACTTAGAATCTAACATATTGACAAACACTAAACATGATATCTAGTCTACTATCAGTCAAATACAAAAGTAATACTATTATCATCTATACCTTTTTTTATTTACTAATTTTATATTTACATCTTTCTCTAATTGAATGGTAGAGCTCATGGGTGTATAAATTACTTCAGAGCCTTTCATATCATATTTCTTTAGAATTTCTTTAATATATTTTCTTTGACTGAGAAAGGTATCATCATCCCTTTGCTTAATGCTAAATCTAAAAAAATATGTTAGCTCTCCCACATACTCATCTCATACTCTCTACTCATAGTTTTTATAAAATTATTACTAACATGTATATTAGTTGCTCCATATAATATATCATCCACATATGTTTGACCAATGAGAAAATCATCTCTTACTTTCCTAAGAAATATGGTGGCATACACAGTATCCTTAATAAATAATCTATCTAGGAGAAATGTACTAAGTCTTTTATACCATGCCCTAGGTGCTTACAATAACCCATATAAAGAATTTTTAAATTTATACACATGATTGAGAAATGTTGAATTTTTAAATTTGTGGGGTTGTTCTACATAGACATCTTCATTGATAATCCCATTTAAGAAAAAACTTTTACGTACATCTAGTATAACTTGATACCTCTAACATAAGCAAAAGATAATATTATTATGATGGCTTCTAATCTAGCTACAATGGCAAAATGTCTCTTTAAAATCAATTCCTTCAATTTTATTTTACTCCTTACCTACTAACCTAGCCTTATTCCTAACCACTACTCCACAATCATTCATCTTATTTTTGAAAATCCACTTAGTATCTACTATACTCTGGTCATTAGGTCTGTTAATAAATAACAAAACAACATTCCTAGTAAATTGGTTAAAATATTTTTTCATAGCTAGGATCCAAAATTTATCACATAAGGCATGGTCTATACTTGTGGGTTCTGCCGTAGAGATAGATAAAAAATGTCTATCCTCCTTCCTAAGTCCATCCCTAGTTTTAACACGTACTACAATATCAAACTTTCCTAGAATAAATTTTCTACTGATAAAGATGAATCATTTACACCCAATGACATGAAGATGTAAAAGATTGGGTGTCCTAGTCTTAAGAAACTCATAAGATGTCTTATTTAATTTTGATACAATATTCACCCTTTTCAAAATATAACAAGTAGTTTTCATTACTTCTGCCCAAAAAATATATAGGAAGAAAATATTCAGCTAACATTGCCTTAACAACTTCCACTAATATTCAATTATTCCTTTCAATTATCCCATTCTACTGAGGGGACCTTGGGACAGAGAAATTATGTTCAATTCCAAACTCTTTATAGAAAGATTCAAATTTATCATTTTTAAATTCTCCATCATGATCAAATATAGATTATGAAAATCATAAGCCCTAGCTTCCTCTGCATCCAAGTGGAGGATAACCTAAATTTCACAAATGAGTCGCTTTTATGACTTAAAAGTCTAACCTAAGTGAATCTAGAGTAAGCATGAATAATCACATATCCAAAAGTTTTCCCACTTATGCTGGCTATATTAACTAGACCAAGTAAATCCATATATAATATTTCTTGTAGTCTAGTGGTGGTTATGTCCTTAATGGAGTGAAAAGATTACTTAAATTATTTTCCTAATTATTGAGCATTATAGAGGCGGTCTTTAAAAAAGCCTTACTTGGGTAACCCTCTAACTAATTTTTTCTAAGTTATCTTCCTAATAAATTTCATAATTGTGTGGTGTAGTTGCCTATGCCATGACCACAATTCATCAATAACAATTTTAAAATTGAGAGTAATTGAGAGAATTTAAATTGTCAATACAAAATTGATCAAGCATGCATACATTATTTACTCTTTTTTTCTCTACAATTAATTTTCTATTCAAACTAATCAAGTATTTAGTATATAGACATTTAATGTTAAAGCCCTTATCATAGAACTGTCTAATACTAAGCAAATTATGTTTTAATATGTAACATTCCAAACTTTTAACTATCGAAATATCATCCATTTTGGCCTAAGGGCTTCACAGTTTTGTCATGTTAGTGTAACTTTCTTATAGGTTGTAAAGATCATTTTGCTCCCTGGTTCGTCCGGGATGAAATTGGATCGTCCTGGACGATCGGTACAGGTTGTGCAGGAAAAACATGTTTGGCTGAAGGGTTCGTCTGGACGAAATTGGGATCGTCTGGACGAAAAATTTTCAGAGCCCTGTCGTCTGGGGACGATAATTAATTTTCGTATGGACGAAATTTTCCTGAGCATGGATCGTCCGGGACGAAGTGCGATCGTCCAGGACAATCAGTCTGGATATATATAGAAATGAGATATTTTGAAGAGAGAGAAAAACGAAGGAAAAAGAAGGAAAAGTGATTTTTGGGCGACGTCGGTCTGTTTTCGTCCGTTGTGACAGTTCAGGAAATTGCTGTACGCAAGGTAAAGCACAATCTGCCTTTCTCAATTTTCAGAACTGTCGTGTTTGGCGGTATTATCTGTCCGGAATTGATTTTTGTTAGCGAATTTTGTTTGTATTTTCTGATTGGTTCAATTTTTACCGCGTAACTTTTGGTATGTTTCTGAGGTGCCGAGTGTGCACATTTTGATTTTTTTCTGGAGAATTTTTACCGGATAATTTTGACCCGATTGTGTTTTATTTTGTCTGTGATTTCTGATGAGCTCTAAAATTGTCTGAGCAATAGAATTAAAGTCTTGCAATGTTGTTATCTATATTATGTGCAAATTTGGTATTCTGTGATTTTTCAGGAAAATTGTGAAAATTCCGTATACAACCGTTGTGCTGCCCGATTTTTGGGTGATTTCTGATTTTGTCTGGATTTCTTCTGAATGGATATGTTATCTGTATATGCTATAAAAAGGGAGTTATAAGTGGTCCGGATCCTAAGAGATTTGGTTAGTGTCTGGGAAATCTGAAATGAGCTCAATCTGAAATCTGAAATCAGTTCTGTTCCGGATCCGATGAAATCTGTTCTGGTGCTATAAGCACATCTGTCTGGTGCCGTGAGCACAAAGGGAGGCATAAGAGGTCGGAATCCATAGAGATTCTATCAGTGTCAGGGAATTTAGCTATTAATTAAATATCTGATATCTGATTTAAAAGGACTTCTGATTTCCGTATCTGTTCTATAAGCAAGTTTGATTCTGATTTGATATATGTCCGTATCTGTTCTGATTTGATTTGTTTCATTCTGATCTGCATGATTTTGATATCTGTCTGATTCTGTTCTGGTTTCTGTATGGATTTGGTTTGAAGTGTTTGGTTTTGGGATTCTGGAAGTTTTGATTGGAGGTTTGTTATTTTGCTGAGCTGTTGAGCTCACCCTAGCTTTCTGGTGGTTTTCAGTTTCTGGGAAAGGGAAGGAGGTCTTGGACTAGAGTTCAGAGTCTGATCTGTAGGTATTGTTTTGTACTTTTGATTCTTTTTTGTACAGATATGACTCTTATGTTCTGTTTCTTTCTGTCTGAGCCATGGTCTGTAGTTGTAGATGATTGTTTTGAGAAAAAAAATGAAAAAAAAAATATATAGATCTTTTGTTTCGCTGCATTTGATGTTTCATAGTAGCTCTGTGTGTCTTTTTTTGAGTTGAAATCTTTGGAAGAATCAGTTCTGAAGCAAATTCCAAAGCCAGATCCTGGTTAGTTGGTCAGTTTTGGCCTGTCGCGGCCCGGTGCGAGCGGGATCCGTCCCGGTTCGGATCGGGTCGTGACAAGCTTTAGTGGTATCAGAGCATTGGTTTTGAAATTTGGATTGTGTAAGACAGAGCTATAGGAAGTGATCTGTAGTGAGTCTGTCTGGGGTAGTTTTTGTTTGTTCGGATTTTTATTGTGTTGTTTTTGTGATAGTTTTCCGGATTTTTTCTGGATTTTCTGTATGGATCAGCCAGACCCAGACATGACAGACGGTCAGAGTGCTGATCAGGCAGCACCAGTGGGGAGTACAGCCCCAGTGGTCGGTGCTGATACACTGTCTCAGTTTGCTACACTTGTTGCTCAGATGATGAGTGAGACTCAGAGCAGAGCTTCTACCGTCAGATCTGATGATATTGATAGACATCTCCAGATGTTTCTGAGGTTGAAACCTGCGAGGTTTGAGGGCGCTGTTGAGCCCAGAGCTGCTGAGGAGTGGTTGAGGAGATTGGAGAAGACCTTCGACGGAATACAGTGTCCGTCAGATAGAAAGGTACCGTTGGCAGTATTTCTGTTGGATGGTGAGGCTGAGCATTGGTGGGTTGGCCAGCAGGAGGCTAGATTTTAGGGCAGATTGAACTCTTTGATTACCTGGGAAGAGTTCACTGATATTTTTCAAGACTGGTTCGTTCCCCCTTCTGCACAGCAGCAGATGCAGGAGAGTTTTCTGAGGCTTGTTCAGGGGAGCAAGACAGTGATGCAGTACGAGGCCGAGTTTACTGCATTAGCCAGGTATGCTCCGCAGTTGGTTAGTACTTCTGCTGAGAGGTGCTACAGGTTTTTGAGGGGATTACGAGATGTTCTGAGGCAGCCTCTGATACCGTTCTGCATTACTGACTTTTCTGAGCTTGTGGAGCAAGCTCATTTGATAGAAAATGACCTGATGGCTACTCAGCAGCAGTGGACTGCGAGTAGGAAGAGATTTGGAGGCGAGGCTTCAGGCAGTGGTTCCTCTGAGAAGAGGAGATTCATAGCTGGTTCTGGATCTAGTGACTCCAGGAGGAGTGGAGGGTCGTTTGGTACTGCTACCAGTACGACGAGTTCTGGATCTGTGAGTGGGGCACCTGTGTGCTAGAGTTGTGGACACCAACATTTTGGCCAGTGCTACAGGATGGATGGTCTGTGTTTCAGATGTGGTCAGTCAGGACATCGGATTGCAGAGTGTCCACAGACTGGATTTGATCGGGGTTCTGAGTTCCGATCAGAGGGCTTCGTCAGACCTGCCAGTTCAGCAGGAAGACCGAGGTCTGTTCCTCCACACCCTGAGAGATTTTCTGGTAGAGGTGGTGGTTCTAGTTCTGTACCACGGAGACCACCTACTGTTCAGAGGGAGCCGAGTAGTTCTGTTGCTTCAGCTCCAGCTCCAGTTCAGCCACGAGTTTACATCATGAGTTAGCAGAAGGCTCGTGATGCTCCAGATGTTGTGACATGTACGATTTACATTTCTGATCAGCCCTATCATGTTTTGTTTGACTCTGGAGCTAGTCACTCTTTTCTGTCCGAACGGTGTTTTGAAGTTTTACGTTTGGATTCCATTTTACTTCCGGTTTCTCTTTCTGTGATTTTGCCGGCTTGAAGTACTTTGATTGCTCGGAAGTTTTGTGTTTGCAAGATCGACATTGCGGGCAAGAAGTGGAAATCAAGTCTGATTTTATTGCCGATTTCCTCTTATGATGTGATTCTGGGCATGGATTGGCTGAGTCTGTATGAGGCTCAGATTGATTGTCTGAAGAAACAAGTGAGTTTGCTTTTGGCTGGGGAGAGAATTGTATTTCAGGGCTTACGAGGTGTTCTCTCTAGTTTGATTTTTGTGTTGGAGGTGAGCAGAATGTGGAAGAAGGGATGCCCAGTCTTTTTGGCTTCGGTGCGGGATCTGAACCTGGAGGTTGGTTCTGTTTCTGAGATCCCAGTGGTACGGGAGTTTGCTGATGTTTTTCCAGAGGAGTTGGTTGGTTTACCTCCGGATAGAGATGTGGAGTTCTCTATCGATGTTTTTCCAGGTACCGCTCCGATATCAAAAGCTCCGTACTGGATGGCACCGAAAGAACTTTCTGAATTGAAAGTTCAACTTCAGGAGTTGGTTGATAGAGGCTTTGTCCATCCTAGTGTTTCTCCTTGGGGAGCACCTATTCTATTTGTGAAGAAGAAGGACGGGACACTTCGTATGTGTGTGGATTACAGAGATTTGAACAAAGTCACGATCAAGAACAAGTATCCTTTGCCTCGGATTGACGACTTGTTTGATCAGCTTTCCGAATCTTCGGTATTTTTGAAGATTGATTTGCGATCCGGATACTATCAGGTGAAGGTGAAGGAAGCTGATGTGGTGAAGACAGCTTTCAGTACTCGTTACGGGCACTACGAGTTCTTGGTTATGCCTTTTGGGGTAACCAATGCGCCTTCGATTTTCATGGATCTGATGAACCGAGTATTCAGGGAGTATTTGGATCAGTTTGTGATCGTCTTCATCGATGATATTCTGATATATCCTACTTCTGAGGATGATCATGCCAGACACTTGAGTATTATGTTGGAGACTCTGAGGCGGCATCAGCTGTATGCCAAGTTCTCCAAGTGTGAATTCTGGCTGAAGAGCATTTCATTTCTGGGGCATGTGATTAGCGGTGAAGGTATTTCTGTTGATCCCCAGAAGATTTAGGTGGTTGCTGATTAGCCAAGGCCGACTACGGTATTTGAGGTACGTAGTTTCTTGGGCATGGCCGGATATTACAGGAAATCTGTGAAGTGATTTTCACAGATTTCGACGCCTTTGACGAGACTGACGCAGAAGTCAGTACCTTTTGTTTGGACACGGAGTGTGAAGCTAGTTTTTAGAGATTGAAGGATTGTCTGACTTCAGCTCCAATGTTAGCACTTCCGTCAGGTACGGAAGGTTTTCAAGTGTTCAGTGATGCTTCACTGAAAGGTTTGGGATGTGTGTTGATGCAGAATGGAAGGGTAATAGCTTATGCCTCTAGACAGTTGAAACCCCACAAGAAGAATTACCCGACACATGATTTGGAGTTAGCTGCAATTGTGTTTGCTTTGAAGATTTGGCGTCATTACCTGTATAGCGTCAGATGTGAGATTTTCACTGATCACAAGAGCCTGAAGTACATTTTCACTCAGAAGGATCTGAACTTGAGGCAGAGAAGATGGCTCGAGTTGATCAAGGATTATGATCTGACCATTCAGTATCAGCCTGGTAAGGCTAATGTGGTAGCGGATGCTCTGAGCAGGAAGTCTTTTGGATTATCAAGTTGGCAGCTTACTTTAGATGATTTCCTGATTCGTGATATGGAGCGCTTGCAGTTGGAGGTGATTTCCTCCAGTGATTTGGATTTAGCTCAGATGAGCATTCAGTCTTCTTTGGAAGCAAGGATTCAGGAAGCCTAGAAGTCAGATTCTGATTATTCGAAGTTGATTGCTCAGATTGGATCTGGTAAGACTCCTGAACTTCGAATTTCTAATTCTGGTACTATTTTCTGTAAGAACATGTTGTGGGTACCTGTGTTTGGGGATTTGAGGCAGGAGATTCTGTATGAATCTCACCATTCAGGCTACACTGTACATCCAGGTGGTAGTAAGATGTATGCTGATATGAAACTTTTGTTCTGGTGGCCTGAAATGAAAAAGGATGTAGTTGAGTTTGTGTCGAGATGCGAAGCCTGTTAGTTGGTGAAGGCAGAGCATCAGCGACTAGGTGGACTGTTGCAGTCGTTGCCTATCCCTGAGTGGAAGTGGGAGGAGATAACGATGGATTTTGCGATGGGTTTTCCTCGATCTAGACAAGGGCACGACGTCATTTGGGTGGTTGTAGATCGACTGACGAAGTTCGCCCATTTTCTTCCGATCAGGCAGACCGATCCGGTGGATCGTTTGGCACAGATATATGTTAAGGAGATAGTCAGATTGCACGATGTGCCTCGAGTGATAGTTTCTGACCGAGATGGACGATTTACTTCCAGACTTTGGAAGGGCATTCAGCAAGGCTTAGGTACAAAACTGCATTTCAGTACAGCCTTTCATCCTCAGACAGATGGACAGTCTGAGAGGACTATTTAGGTACTAGAAGATCTGTTGAGGCTTTGTGTTTTAGATTTTGGCGGAAGCTGGGAAGATCATATCCCTTTGATTGAGTTTGCCTATAACAACAGTTATCAGTCTAGTATCGGTATGGCACCGTACGAGGCTCTGTATGGCATGAAGTGTCATACTCCTTTGACTCGGACTGAGGTCGGAGATAGACAAGAACTGGGTGCCACTTTCTTTGAGGAAACTGTTAAGAAGATCAGTTTAATAAAAGAAAGATTGAAAGCTGCTCAAGATCGACAGCAGAAGTATTATAATCAGAAGCACAGGTTTGTTGAGTTTCAGGTTGGGGACTTTATGTATGTCAAAGTCAGCCCGATGAAGGGTGTGAGCAGATTTGGTCAGGTGAGCAAGCTTAGTCCAAGGTATGTTGGACCCTTTGAAATCCTGGAAAGGATTGGAAAATCTGCTTACAGACTGTTGCTTTCTGATTCGATTCCTGACATGCATAACGTGTTTCACGTATCCACTTTAAGGAAGTGGGTATCTGACTTTGGGAAGAAGCTGTCAGCTGGAGAGGCTGAGATTCAAAAGAATCTGGCGTACAAGGAAGAGCCAGAGTTGATTTTGGCATACGACGTCCAAAAGCTACGAAGTAAACAGATTCCGATGGTTAAAGTCCAGTGGAAGCACCGTACTGCATGGGAAGCCACTTGGGAGAAGGAGTCTGACATGAGACAGTTGTACCCGTACATGTTTTGACTGAGTTTGGATTGGATAATGTCGAGGACGACATTTTTCAGAAGTTGGAGAGATTGTAAAGATCATTTTGCTCCCAGGTTCGTCCGGGACGAAATTGGATCGTCCGGGACGATCGGTACAGGTTGTGCAGGAAAAACATGTTTGGCTGAAGGGTTCGTCTGGACGAAATTGGGATCGTCTGGACGAAAAATTTTCAGAGCCCTGTCGTCTGGGGACGATAATTAATTTTCGTCTGGACGAAATTTTCCTGAGCATGGATCGTCCGGGACGAAGTGCGATCGTCCAGGACGATCAGTCTGGATATATATAGAAATGAGATATTTTGAAGAGAGAGAAAAAGCTCAGGAGAGAGAAAAACGAAGGAAAAAGAAGGAAAAGTGATTTTTGGGCGACGTCGGTCTGTTTTTGTCCGTTGTGACAGTTCAGGAAATTGTTGTACGCAAGGTAAGGCACAATCCGCCTTTCTCAATTTTCAGAACCGTAGTGTTTGGCAGTATTATCTGTTAGGAATTGATTTTTGTTAGCGAATTTTGTCTGTATTTTCCGATTGGTTCAGTTTTTACCGCGTAACTTTTGGTATGTTTCTGAGGTGTCGAGTGTGCACATTTTGATTATTTTCTGGATAATTTTTACCGGATAATTTTGACCCGACTATGTTTTATTTTGTCTGTGATTTCTGATGAGCTCTAAAATTGTCTGAGCAATAGAATTAAAGTCTTGCAATGTTGTTATCTATATTATGTGCAAATTTGGTATTCTATGATTTTTCAGGAAAATTATGGAAATTCCGTATACAGCTGATGTGCTGCCCGATTTTTGGGTGATTTCTGATTTTGTCCGGATTTCTTCTGAATGGATATGTTATCTATATATGCTATAAAAAGAGAGTTATAAGTGGTCCGGATTCTAAGAGATTTGGTTAGTGTCTAGGAAATCTGAAATGAGCTCAATCTGAAATCTGAAATCAGTTCTGTTCCGGATCCGATGAAATCTGTTCTGGTGCTATAAGCACATATGTCTGGTGCCGTGAGCACAAAGGGAGGCATAAGAGGTCGGAATCCATAGAGATTCTGTCAGTGTCAGGGAATTTAGCTATTAATTAAATATATGATATCTGATTTGAAAGGACTTCTGATTTCCGTATTTGTTCTGTAAGCAAGTTTGATTCTGATTTGATATATGTCCGTATCTGTTCTGATTTGATTTGTTTCGTTCTGATCTGCATGATTTTGATATATGTCTGATTATGTTCTGGTTTATGTACGGATTTGGTTTGAAGTGTTTGGTTTTGGGATTCTGGAAGTTTTGATTGGAGGTTTGTTGTTTTGCTGAGCTGTTGAGCTCACCCTTGCTTTATGGTAGTTTTCAGGTTCTGGGAAAGGGAAGGAGGTCTTGGACTAGAGTTCATAGTCTGATCTGTAGGTATTGTTTTGTACTTTTGATTCTTTTTGTACAGATATGGCTCTTATGTTCTTTTTCTTTCTGTCTGAGCCATGGTCTATAGTTGTAGATGATTGTTTTGAGGAAAAGAATAAAAAAAAACATATAGATCTTTTTTTCCGCTGCATTTGATGTTTCATAGTAGCTCTGTGTGTCTGTTTTTGAGTTGAAATCTTTGGAAGAATCAGTTCTGAAGCAAATTTCAAAGCCAGATCCTGGTTAGTTGGTCAGTTTTGGCCTGTCGCGGCCCGATGCGAGCGGGATCCGTCCCGATTCGGGTCGGGTCGTGACATAGGTCACCATCCCAAAATTAATTATGGTTGAGCATGCTTAACTGCGAAGTTTCTTAAATGAAATTTTGAGCATTACACCAAAAAGTGCCCTAATATTTAAAAGTTTAGCTACTTTTACTTACGGGATTTCATAATCTCCCCCATTTAAGTAACTGACATTATTATTACCATATTTATCCTAGAATCATCCACATGGTGGATAAGATTCTAAAGATGGCCCCAATAAGTTCAAGTGGTGGTTCTTGTTATGTAGAACTTTGTCCTATAAAGGGTTCAAGAGGTGTCCATCATGGCGTAGCACTTTATCTTGTATGACACTTAGTTCCCATCTTCCAGCTGTTGTAATGCTTTGATACATCTTTTAATGCCCAAAATTATAACTATCGAGATATTATCCTCTTTGGCCTAAGGGCTGTTGACTTATATTTTGCCCAATCCTTGGACCAAGGAGTTGACTTGGAAAAATTGACCAAGCCAGGCTCCTAAACCCCCTCCATTGGATTCAATGGATCAATTTGAGTCTGTTGAGCCCAGACCCAGGTCTTGGGTCAACCTAGTTGACCAGGTCAACTAGGGTTGACCCAAATTGACCCCTTTAGCCTATTTGAGCCAATTTGATTCCAAATGGATTTCAAACCTTCCTTGGACTCATTCCCATCAGTCAATGGGTCTAAATAGGCTAATTTGACCAAGTCAAACTTTGACTTGGTCAATATAAGCCTTAATGGGTCATTTTGACCCATTTAGAGCCCATTCAATGAAATTAATGCCTCATTAATGACTCTAATTCAAAACCATGGTTAATTCCCTCTAATTTCCCTCCAAATCAACTCTTGATTGAATCTTGGTCGTTCCCTTAGAGCCCATGCATTTAAATACCCATGTTTAGGGTTTCAAGAGGATTTTTTGACTCATACTCTCTCTCTAGAGCCTCTTAGCCCGAGAAACTTTGTGAGAGCTCTAAAGACTTCCACCTACCTTTTACAAGTGAATCCTAATGAGCTCAACCCGCCGACGACGAGATTTCGGCGAGACCGAAGCCACAAACCTTCCAAATTGATTTCCTGTCGATCGAAGGAGTTTCGGAGCTCAACGTCAACTAGGAACTTGTACGAGAATAGTTTACAAGTGCAACAAGCCCAAGAACGACTGAATCCACCATGTGGATTGAGGTATACCTCTAACCCTAGGTTAGAACACTTAGATTGAAATAGATCTTTATTTACTGTGTTTCAGAACATAAAATCTATTCCCCATGAATGCTCTTCGTTCGTAGAACTTGTGTTTAAAATTTCATGTCATTTACTTTAGCCGTTTGGGAGAACGAACCAATTATTCGATTCGATTTTCGGTTTCGCCCTAGGATTATCAGTACGAAACCTCTATCGTTGATCTTATGATCAATGACGAGGATATCATCGTTCCGCGATCTCCTCCGAACCGCGGAAATGATCGTGCGGTTCCGTTGTCCACGAGGATATCATCGTTCCGATGGATTATTTTAATATTTATTATTATAATAATTATTTAAATTATAATAATTTTTAATTATTTTAATCATAATTATATTTGATTGATTGTTTGTTGTTTTGTCATTATTACTATTAGTATTATTTTGAATTATTATTATTATTATATTTTAAATTTCAAAAATTCTATTACTTTAAGTTACTCTTATTCAATAAAATTTTTTAATATTATTATTTTAAAAATATGCTTTATAGCATTAAACTTCTAGATTTCATATCTAATTCAATTTAAATAGGATTTTGGCGTGCAATACCTCATTCTTTTCAAAAAAATCTGTATTTTTATTTAAAATTATTTTCAAAAAACAATTTTACTATTTTTTGTAGATTTATGTTTCACCTAATTATTTTGAGTATTTTAATATTATTTAAATATTTTTTATTATAATTATTTTAAAATAAAAAATTATTTTCAAACCCTTTTTGAAATCTCGCTTGGGTGGTCAGTGGATATCTCTTATATCTATGTATTTATTATGAATTAATCTATTTTTAATTAGAATATTTTCTAAAACTTATATATATTTATAAGTATTTTTATATTATTTTAAAATTACTTATATTTTAAAATCTAATTTTGAGATATACACGTCCGATGGAATTTTAAGCATAGGTCATGCATATGAAGAGTAACCATGGGGGAGTGGATTAGTGGATGATTGAGTCTCAATCATTCGCTAATCATTTTATTAATTGTATTTACCTTTCTTTATCATAGTTTGCATGTGTATGATGCCACCACTTAGTTTTGGCTCTCTTAGATCTAAGGACATGATGTGTTTACTTTGTTTGTGTACTCCATGAAATCTTACCTTGAGAGTTAGATAAAACTTCACTTCAAACTCCTACAACATAGTGACACCCTAATAACAATAATTAGGGCTGTCAATATTTGACACGACACGAAAACCCGACTCAAAAATTTTGGGTTCGGGTCAACCCAAACCCGAACCGGGTCGGGTTCGGGTTCGAGTTTTTGACCCATTTGAAAAACTGGGTCGGGTTCGAGTTGACCCGGAAACCCGAAAATAACCCGAAATGACCCGCTGCCCGCCCTGACCGGGGCTGACCGAAGCTGCCCGCGCGGAGTCTGAGTCTGACCCGCGTCGCTTCGCGAGTCACATCGCATCAGCCGCTGTCGCGCATCGCGTCAGCCGCTGTCGTGCGGAGTTCGAGTCTGATACGCGTCTGCACCGCTGCCCTGGCCCACCGCGCCGCTACCGCTGGCCCACCGCGCCGCTACCGAAGCTGCCGCCGGCCGTCGTGCCGCTGCCACTGCCCGTGCTTAGGCCCGCGCGGAACTGCCCGCCTTGACCGCTGCTGCCCTCCGCGCGGAACTGCCCGCCCCGACCGCTGCTGCCCTCCGCGCCGCTGCCTGCCGCGCAGCTGACCGCTGCTGCTCGCCGGCTTGCCGCGCCGCTGCTCGCCGTCCCTCTGCCGTTGGCCGCCGGCCCGCCTTGACCGCTGCTGCTCGCCGGCCCGCCGTCCCGTCACGCTGCGAACCGCCGTCCCGTCATGCTGCGAACCGCCGTCCGCCGAAATGTCGAACCCGCTGGCGCTGCGAAATCGCGAACCCGCGCCGCTGCCCGGGTCGTGTCGGGTTGACCCGAACCCGAAGCGGGTTGGGTTCGGGTCCGGGATTTTGACTCGTTTGCCTACCCGGGTCGGGTTAGGGTCGACCCGATTGAACCCGGGTCAGTTCCGGGTTCGATCCGAACCCGACCCGTGACCCGAAATTGACACCCCTAACAATAATTAAGGACCTGTCTAGCAAACTTAAAAAAATTCTAAGAGCTAGGGTTGATCGTTGATTGATATGAAAATTTCAACACTTAAACCTAGAGACATTAAAAATATCCTAGAATTTTCTAGAATTTTTTAGGGCTCTTTAGAACCCTTAATTGACCAACCCTAATTTACTTGATAAATAGTGTTTAATACCTTCTAAAAATTACAATAAATCTATTTTAACTCAGAAAAATACCCACAATAGCTCAAATTGTTCATACTTTAGTGCTATACCTGGGATAAATAGGACCCCATAGGTTAATCTTAATTTAACCTTTAATTTTAACTTTAAACAAAATTACCTTTTTTCCCTTTTTAGATAATTAAAAATTATTAAAAATCTCAAACTTTCCCCAAACACTTGTGAACACCTCCTTAGGTCATTTCTAACCTTTGGGGGTGATTCCAATCAGTTTGGAGATGGTTTGGATCAAAACCATAAAATCACCCATATTTAGGCAGTTTTAATCATTCATTAATTAACTAAAACTTGTAAAATTCATAGCTTTGTATAGAAAACTCCAAATCCAGTAAACTACTTATCTAACTACTCACCTTAAGGTCTAGTATTTACCTAAAATATTAAAAACCCCAAACGTAGTCGATTTCTTATAGTGACCTTTTGAACCCCTCAGCCTAATATCTAGGAGGCCCCGGACTTTCAAAAATTGACTAATACAATTTGAACTTCAAAAATTACTCCCCTAAACATTTAAAAGTGATCAATAAACTAAATTAACTAAAATATATCCTAATTTACTAATATCTGAACTTCAACTAAAATCTCATTTTCTAGCCTTTAATATATTCTAATCATAGGCAATTGAAATTAATCATCTTATATATGACATATCCAAAGCCACACAAATCTTACACACACATAGAATTGTTTACAATTGCACCACTTCTAGAGCTAGGCTAGGCCGATGTTTCCTTTCTTGCTCTGTGTCGGGTTTTCCGATATTTTTATTGCATGTTGTTATGAAATTGGTGTGTTTACTTATTTTTACTGCACTGTGGATTGAGGTGATGTGCGTTAGATCTACCCCTAGGTTAGGAATGATATATATATTATTTTTCTTGCATGTGTCCATGCTCATGCGGCACTAAATAAAAAAGGGGTGAGCAATTGTCATGATTTAAATGTTAATATTATTTTATGCAGGCGCTTGCTCAGCTCCCCCTAAACAAATGAGGGATAAAATTATAATTATAAATGTTATAGGTGGATTGCTTAGCCCTCAATAATTAAGAGCATGGCCAAGCGTGTCGCTGTGATGTGTACTTTCATTTCCATATAAATTGCTTGGGATTTTTATTAAGATAACCTTACATGTGACTCTAGATTTTTATAGCTTTTTATTAATGCAAATTATTTGTAATATTAGTGAGTGTTGTGAAAATAATATTTGAGTCGGGATATTCTTATCCAACTCGAATTCCAAAAGAAGAAGGCATCTTCAAAGGGGAGAGTCTTCTTTTATTTGGAATATCGAGTTTGAATGGCTTTAGATATCCAAAGAGAAAAGACAATACTTTTTTTTAGGGAAGATTGTCTCTTCGTTTGGATATTCAAGCCACGACGAATTCAAGGAGTCCAAGGAGGAGAGATCTAAGGAGTTTAAGGATGAGAGATCCAAAAAGTCCAAGGAGTCCAATGAGAAGGAAACTGAATAGCTGAAGATTTGAAGACCTAATATCCCACTAAAAGTCATTTGCATCAGTCCTAGGCTTAGAAATTCGAATTGTTGGCAATGGTGCCCGGCCACTTTACTTTTTTATAGACCCTAGTTTGTAATTAAAGGGTTATTGGCCTATGGACATTTATTATTTAGTTTATTTATTTTGATGTGTTTTATTTCTGCTGTGTGCCTCTAGGGTTGTCTGATTTTATTAGTTTATTGGCAAGATGTATGCTGTATTTTGGTTTAGCATGGAGTTCGTTAAGCTCTTTAAGGACTATAAAATGTTTCTACTCGTAAACAGTACTCAAAATTTTAAGATTTAAATAACAAAGAAACTTAGCAAATCTAGAGAATTGCCGAAGTCGTCCGGGGTCGCATGCATATTACTGCATCTCTTCTCTCCCTTGCTTTGAGACACTTACCCGCATGCGGGTAGAGTCCGGGTAATCTGGCCTATAAGGATGAGGTGCCGGACCTAGGGAAGTCTAGTCTCCTTCTAAAAATTATTTTTATATAAGTCTGATTTTAAAATATAAAGTATTCATGATTTGACTTGTCAACTAGCATGTATTGCATTAGAAATTAATTAAATTAAAATTTAATTCCATTAGCTAGAAGCATTCGACCTACATAAGTCTAAGATAAATTAGGAAACTCTCTAAATGTCAGTCATATTTCCAAAAACTATGCCATCCACCCATCTTTCATAAATGATTTGATAGCATGGTTTTGAATCGATTAGGTGGTTAGCTAGCTCCCCAATCCAGGCCGAGGTAAGTCCATGTTTTGCTCTACATTAGCTAGGACACGGGTGTTTGTGTGTGTAGAACACTTACCCAACTTAGATTAAGGACTCGTGGCTACTACATTTGGTCTCGTAGTATGCCTTAAATAGTGGATAGGTCCCTTCTCTTCAGGGACTATAAATCATACTTCTCTGCGTCACAGGATGACGCCGCCTCCATCTTTTCTCTCACGCTTATGTTTCCTGCTTGACTTCATTTTTTCCAGTTTCTCTTTAGTACCCTAGAGCCTTTAAATGCTGGTGTGAACTCGTATATGGATTGAACCGATTCTGTCCTTTTCTTCCTTTTGAGTAGGACTTCCTAGTCTTAGCCGTATGTGCCAATCCCATTTTGGAAAGGATAATGTACAATTCTTAATTGAGAGACTTCTCAGGCTCCGACCTGAGAAGTAATTAACCACGGGGGCTTGCGCCTGTGGGAAACTGAATTCCACTATTGACCTTGATTTTGTCAAACCCACGGGCATGGTGGACTGAGTTGACCAAGTCATCCTTTGACTTGGTCAACCCAAGTCTTAATGGGTCAAAATTGACCCATTAAGCCCATTAAGAACCTAACTCAAATCCAAATAAAATCAAATCCGTTTCATGGCTTAATTCCCTTGCCCCTTGACCACTTTGACTGGGTTGACCAGGCCAGCCATTGACTTGGTCAACCCAAGTCTTAAATGGGTCAAAATCTCCTATTTAATTGGAATTAAGAGGCCATTAATGGGATTTAAAGCCTCCAAACGTTTGGAATTCAAAAATCCCATTCAAATCAAGTGAAATTCCCTCCAAATCACCTCTGGACTCAATCCTAGCCGTAGATCTAAGGATTGGGAGACTTAAATAGAAGAAATTAGGATGTTTGGAGGATCTTTTTGAAAATTCTTGAGCCCTAGCCTCCCAAAGCCCGAGAACATTCATGTGAGAGTTTCTTGGACTTCCCCTCACCCTCCTCGACCAATTCCCATCGGTGAATCCATGTCGGCGGCGAGACTCCAGCGAGACCGAGCCTATTTTCCTTCTCGGTTGACTTTCGCTCGATCGAGGAAGAGTTGGAGCTCGACTTCAACAGAAGAATCGTTCTAGAGGAGCCCACGAGTCCAACAAGACCAAGATCTTCTGAATCCACCGTGTGGATTAGGTAAAAACTCAAACCCTAGACACAATACTTAGATCTAAATAACTTTTCATACACTGCATATTAAATCTCCAAAAATAGTCCCCATGAATGCTCTTCACGTCTAAAATCTATGGTTAAAATTTCATGTCGTTTGGTTGAGTATCGAGGGAGAAAGAAGCGATTTTTTATTTAGGGTTTCGGTTCGCCGTGAGCTGGAGCCAGGCATTCGCTGGGCCGTTGATCGCGTGATCAACGGTTCGGATCGATCTGGTCCGCGGTCTAGCCTGACCGAGCGGTTCTCTTCCGCGGTCCCGCCTTCCACGTGGCGACATCCCAGCCGTCCGATCAAGCCGCGCCGATCCGACGGTCACGACGCCCTGCTGACTCGGATAAGTGGCTCGGCGCTGATTCCGACGCCGCGGCAATCATTGCCAATGATTGCGCGGCGGCGCAATCATTGGAAATGATTGTCCCAAAACCGCGCGTCCAGCCAGATCACGCCACATGGCGCACCGAGCCGCCGCCGCCTTTTTCTTTTAAAATAAGTATTTTTTAATTATTTATAAGTCCGATTTTGACGTATAATACCTCGTTGGATTCGTATCGTCGTCCTCTACATGATAAAATTTTTTTTTTTATAAAAATGACTTATAGATTGTAAATTATTTTAAAAACAATAAAGGTAGCATTTTTAAAAATATTATTTTTAATTATTTTATCATTATTATATTATTATTTTAATTATAATATTAATAGTTATATTATTTTAATCTACTTTTGCCACTATTTTGTACTTGTTTACTACTATTATTATTATAATATTTATTTAGATATAAAAAGGTATTTTTTAAAATAATTAAATATTATTCTAATTATCTTTATTAGTTAAATTACTTAAAAAATATTATTAATAATTAAACTATCGCTATTATTATATATTTTAGATTACTTTAAGTTTCATAACTATAAAAATATCATTTTATACTATTTTTAATAATTATTTTTAAAATATTATTTATTTTAAAGCTTATTTATTGCATTTAATCTTCCAAAATCCATAACTTTCCCGTTTTAGATCCGCTGTCAACGCACAGCACCTTGATTTGAACGTATCTGAATTCTACACACTTTAAAGTTGGTTTTTTTCAAAAAGTTTTGGTCTGTCCGCAGTTATTTTAAAATCAGCCAACAGCACTATTTTAAAATTATTTAATTATCGTCTTTAAACTTTGAATTTGCGTAACTTCCTCGTTTTAAGTCGGATTTTGATGCACAGCACATTGTTTTGGGTGTATTTTGAATTCTGCATAGTTTAGGACTATTTTTAGATAAAAATTATGTTTATATTTTCTGTTATTCCAAAAATAGTAAAACAGTATTATCTTAAAATATTATTTTATTATATTTTAACTTTGAAAAATCATACCTTCGTCGTTTTAAATCGGATTTTTGCGTATAACCCCTCGATCTTTTCAGAAAAATGTGTATTTGATTTTGGAACTGTTTTCAGCCACTGATTTTAACTGTTTTGGCAGATTCCTATTTTTGGGGCGTTATTAGATTATTTATTTATTATTTACTCAATTAATATAATAATTATTTTCAAGATACAAACTATTTTCAAATCGTTGTGAGGTATTGATTGAGTGGTCAGCGGGTCTCCCATATATCTATTTATTATAAATATATTTATTTTTAATTTTCTATTTTCGTAAAAATCTATTTAGTTTTAAGTATTTTTAAAAGTATTTTAAAACTATACATACTTTAAATCCCAATTCCGGGAGATCCGCTGTTTCATGAAATTTTAGGCGTGAATTCTAAATGTGAAGAGAAATCATGGGGGAGAGGATTAGTGGGTGATTGAGTTCCAATCATCCACTAATTCCTTCAGTAGGTGTCTTTCCTTTTATTTTTCGTAGATCGCATGTGTAGGCCGCTCCACGAGCACTTAGCTTAGGCTCTCCTAGACTTAAGGACATGGTGTGTTTATTTTATTTTTGTACTCCCATGCATTTATTACCTTAAGGGTTAGCTAAAACATCACTTTAAACTCCTACAATATAGTGACACCCTAAAGACAATAATTAAGGACCCGTCTAGCAAACTTAGAAGTTTTTTAGAAGCTAGGATAGATCACTGATTGACACCAAAATCTCAACATTTAAACTTAGTGACACCATAAACCTCTCAGAATTTTCTAGGAATTTTTATGAGTCTTTAGACCCCTTAATTAACCAACCCTAATTAATATGCTAAATAAGGCCCCGAGACCTTCTAAAAATTGCAATAAATACATCTTAGGTCAGAAAATTACCCATAGTATCTCAAACTGACCAAAATATGATCCTTGACCTTAGATAAATAGGGTTCTCTACTTTGACTTCAGGTTGACCCCCAATTTGACCATAGGTGGAATTTACTATTTTGCCCCCAATAATTCATTAAAAATTATTAAAAATCCCAAATTTTTCCCAAACACTTGGGAACACCCTTTTAGGTCATCCCTGACCTTTGGGGGAGATTCCAATAAGTTTGGAGTTGATTTGGATCAAAATAGTAAAAAAAGGCTCTTTATTAGAAAATTTAGAAAATTCCCTTAAATACCCTGGACTTAGGAAATCCATAACTAATTGTAGAAAATTCCAAATTAGGCAAACTCACTCGCATTAGACTCCAATTAGGATCTAGTATTTATTAAAAATCTTAGGTTTCCAGAATATGGCCTAGATTAGAAAGTCAATATTTTGGTCAACCGTAGTTCATTTAGGGCCCGAAACTTAGAAAATTTATAACTTTACCTAAAAAACTCTGATTTCAGCCTACTACCTGTCTAACTACTCGTATTAAGGTCTAGTATTTTCCTAAGGTGATAGAAGATATAGATTTAGCATTTTTCTCATAGTGACTTTTTGGACCCTCAGTCTAAGTCTTAGAAGGACCCAGAACTTTTCAAAATCGGATAATATAACTTTAACTTCAAATATCATCATCCTAAGTTCTTAAAACTGAACAATAAACTAAATTAACTAAAATGGACCCTAATCCATTAATGTTTGAATTTCAACTAAATTTTCCTTTCCTGATTTTTAACATACCTGATTCTAGATAATTTCAACTAACTACCCATATTAGGATCTATCCAAATCACACAAGTCTTACACACATATAGCATTGTTTGCTAGGGCACTACTTCTAGACTTAGGTTAGGCCGCTGGGTTTTATTTTTCTGCTGTGTGCCAGAGCTTTTCGATATTTTTATTGCATGTTGTTTGAAAATTGAATTGCTGTGTTTACTTACTTTTCCTGCACTCTGTGATGTGATGGTCGTTAGATTTACCCCTAGGTTAGGAACAATCTATATGCATATATACTATTCTTCTGTGCAGGTGGCCATGCTCATGCTATGCTAAAGGGGGGGCCTTGTCACGATTTCTAATGATGTCTTATGCAGGTGCTTGCTGAGCTCCCCCAAATAAATGAGGGCTAAAAATAAATAATAATTATAAATGCTACAGGTGGAGCTGCTTAGCTCTCATAATTAAGAGCATGGCTTGGCATAGGGTCAATAGTTTGAGTTATTTTTATTTCCATATTTTATTGCTTGGGATGATTATTATGATAACCTTGCAGGTTATTTAGAATTTACTGCTTTTTCAATAAATGTAAATTTGTATGTAATAATTGTTAAAGAGTTGTGAAAACAACTTTTGAGTTGGGATATTCTTATCCAGGTCGGATTCTAAAAGAAGAAGGCATCCCTAAGGGGAGAGTCTTCTTCCATTTGGAAGATCGAGCTGGATGGCTTTAGATATCCAAAGAGAAAAGGCAATACCCCCATACTGGGGGAATTGTCTATTCGTTTGGATATTTAAGCCACGACGGATCCAAGGAGTCCAAGGAGGAGAGATCCAAGGAGTCCAAGGAGGAGAGATCCAAGGAGTCCAAGGAGGAGAGATCCAAGAAGTCCAGGGAGAAGATATCCAAGAGACTAAAGATTTGAAGACCCAATACCCCACTCAAAGTTGTTGGCGTCTGTCATAGGCTTAGAAATCCGGGTTGTTGGCAGTGGTGCCCGGCCACTTTATTTTTTACACACCCTGGTTGTAATAAGGGCAGTTTGCCTATGGACATTTATATGATTTATTTTGGGATTTATATTGATGTGTTTACCTGATTGCGCAGTAGAATTACCTGTTTTTTCTAGGTTTCTTTCTTGCATGCCGTTTTGTTTTTTCGCCTGGATTCCGTTAGGCTCATTAAGGATTATAAAATTCTTCTACTCGTAATTAATATTTAAATTTTAGAATTTTAAATAACATAAAAACCTAACGAACCTAGGGAATTGCCGGAGTCGTCTGGGGTCGCATGCATATTACTGCATCTTCTCTCTCCTTCTAATAAGACATCTCCCTGCCTGCGGGTAGAGTCCGGATAATCTGGCCTATGAGGATGAAGTGCCAGACCTAGGGAGACTCCGTCTTTTCTAAAAATTATTTTATATTATGCCTATTTTTTAAAATCCAAAGCATTCATGAGCTGACATTTTAACTAGCATGCATTGCATTAGTAACTAATTAATTAAAATTTAATTGCATTAGTTAGGAGCATTCACCCTACATAAGTCCAGGACCTCTTAGGAAATTCTCTAGATGTCGGTCCTATTTCCAATAAACTGTACCTCCCACCCATCTTTCATAAATGACTTGATACCATGGTTTTGAAGTGATTAGGTGGTTAGCTGGCTCCCCCATCCAGGCCGGGATAAGTCCAGATCTTTACATCGCATTAGCTAGGACACTGGTCTTAGTGTGTGTCGAACACTAAGTCCAAACTAGATTTAAGATTCTAGGCTACTGCATTCGGTCTCGTAGTATGCCTTAAATAGTAGGTAGGTCCCTTCCTTTCAGGGACCTTAAATCCTACTTATCTGCGTCACAGGATGACGCCACCTCCATCCTTCTCTCACGCATGTGATTGAGTGCTTGATTTTATTTTTTTCAGTTTCTTTCTAGTGCCCTAGAGCCTCCGAATGTTAGTATGAGCCACGCATGTTGACTCAACCCTTCGAACCTTTCTTTCCTTTGAGTAGGATTTCATAGTCTATACCCTCGTGCCGATCCCACTTTAGGAGAGGATAATGTATGATTCTTAATCGAGAGTTTTCTTAGGCTCCAGTCTGGGATGTAATTAACCACGGGGGCTTGCGCCCGTGGGAAACTCGATCCCACATCTACTAAACACCATTCGAGCTCTTGCATCGGGTGGGGGAAACCCGTGACTAGGTCGTGTATATTTTTACCCATCGGGGTGTGTTGAAGATAGCATATATCCTCAATGGTTAGTCGTATGCACGATCCAATTTGTCCCTTCCAATTGACTCGTTCGCGCGGTGCTCTTTCGGAGGTCCACATCCACCATCTCATAAACCCCATTTTCGAGCTTATGTATCGGGTGGGGGAAATTCGTGACTGTGATTTGGTCGTGCATACCATTACCCATCGAGGTGCGTAGGCGAGAGTCGCTATCCTCCATGGTTAATCGTATGTACGGTCCAATCTGTCTCTTCCACTTGGCCCGTTTGGAAGGAGCGCGGAGGTCTGCGATCGTCTCTATCCCTTGAGATGGATGCGGTCGTATATCCCTCTGCAATCCTGCAGTCGTAGTGTTGCTCTTTTCGAGGTCCACAAGGGCCTCACAATTTTATTTTATTGGTGTAACTCCTTAGTAGGCCACCCACTCCAAAATTACTTTAGGATGAGCCTACTTAACTACAAAGTTTTTAAATTAAATTTTTACTATTACACTAAAAGGCACCTCAATGTTTAAAAGTTTAGCTTCTTTTATTTAAAGGGTTTCACTTAATCCAAAAGGCACCTTGATGTTTAAAATATTTTGAATTTCTAATCAAACATGAGCCCACCACTTTCCTAGTAGTGTTATCACCAAGGGTTACCTTACTTTCTACCTTGGCTTATAGCATAATGAATTACTTCATGTCTCAAATCATATCTCTTGAACATTCATTGTCAAGGTACCACATGCTCTCACTAGGTCTTTTGTGAGAGCATCACTATAAGATCAATCATAGGTTAGATTTGGGAACCCAAATGGGTTTAAGTTCTATCTTATACTTTAATAAATGATTCATATACATGTTATGCTATGATGAAAGTTATTTAAGCCTCCACATAAGATATATTCTATGGTTTATAATGTAAGTACATGCTATGTTTCCTATCATGCCACATGAGTAACGTCTAACCCTAGGGAATGGATTTGCTAATCTATGTAGGGAATTATGCCTCTTCCTACATATATGAGATGATACATGTTGTGTCCTAGTGGGTGCCAATTAGGCTAATGTAGGTTGAGGCTTTTATGCTAACACAAGTAGTTATGCATTATATATTAGTGCAAATACTTTCTTTTTTAAATGTTCATTAGCGCTTCTATAGCTTTCAACCTTTAACTTTAATACATGCTCACGAGTGTCATGTTTTGTTGCCAGTGTTTCTAATTCTTTGAATACATCTTGATAAGAATTATTATCATACCTCATTTTGATAAAAATTATTATCATTTTGCAAAAGGAACAAACTTGTTACCTCCTCTTATGGTTCTTATTTTGATGAATCTAAGGTGGAGTTTTCCTAGGAAGCCTTCTACATCCTTTGCTTCCCCTTTTTGAAATTATTCTTTTCCTTACGCTTCTCCTTGGTTGGGTAGGGGCAATAAGATCTTACATGCCTTAGCTTATTGCATTAAAAGCAAGTTATATCATATAAACTTTTATTGAAATTTCTTCCCCTACATTTATTTTTTTTTTCAAAATGATGCCTCTATTTTTTTGCTTTAGGAAGCTTTTGAATTATCTCATCATAAGGGTTATATCATCAATGTTAATTGATTTTGAGTTATTTCTATATGAGTCACCAACATTCAGTGTCATGTTCTTCTCCTTCCTTTTCTCTCTTACATCCTACAATCTTTGGCTTACATTTTACTCATAGGCAATAACTGAGCCAAGTAGATTTTCGATTAAACATTAAGGCCTTTTGATTCATATATAGTAATGACATTTGCATCAAAATTATCAGAAAGATAATGTAAGGCTTTCAGAATCTCTACGATCAAGTTTGGATCATTTTCAAGTTCTAAATCTCACAAAAACTTTTTTCCCCAAGGGTTATAATACATATTTTTAAACTTCTCGAGCTTCAATGTCCGAAAATAGGGGCAACTGATACATCATCAAAAAATATCATGATCGGGCATGAATCTCGAGGCAAAATCAGGTTGGAAACTTTCTAAATAAAAAATGGGACTATCTAAACTCTGATTTCAATGAACTTATAGTCGAACTGAACGTCTCAGAAATACAATCCCAACGACACAAAATTCGACTCAATCAGAGCCCAAAATTAAGGGCCCGAAGCACTGTGGGAGGGTTTGAACCATAATTTGGATTACTAAATGGTTTTTAAACGTGACATGCTTATAGTCAAATCGAGCGGCTCGATGAGACAAATCCAACGAGCCCAAGATCCTAGAATTCTGACATCATTAAGATTTTCAAATGTCCTGCGAATGGTCTACAATTAAGGGATTCAACATCATCCATCTATCCAAACCACTCACCATTTGCCCATTATCCTCCTGCTATTTATGGGCTATGCCACTCTAAGAAATCTATAACTAGACCCCCTTCATCTTTAAAAGGGATCCCTAAGCCTAAGGAGAAAAGAAAGAGTTTGGAGATCGCTCTTGCTTTATTGTCTCCTCGACCACCATCGAAGTTTCGCCGAACCACCACCTAACACCCTGAGTTCCGTCGAACCACCACATGATGCCTAGAGTTATGCTAGACCACCACCTGATGCCCGGAGTTCCGTAGGACCACCACCTGAGGCCCTGAGCTCCACCGGACCACCACTTGACTCCAGAAGTTCCATAGGGCCACCACCTGACACCTTTAGCTCCATCAGACCACCACTTGTCTCCCAGAGTTCTGCCAGACCACCACCTGACGCCTGGAGTTCCGCCGGATCATCTTCTGAAGCCCGGAGTCCTACCGGGCCATCACTTGACGCCCGTAATTTTGTCAAACCATCATCAGACTACCAACCGACGCCCGAATTTCCAAGTAACTCCAGACTTCTGACGAACCACCAAGTGACGCCAAATTTTCATCCCCATTTGTCACTAGATTTCAATTATACGGTTGACATTTATAATCTGATAGCCCTCAGGGATGAGTCAGCCCACTATAATCTACTCTAATTCTAGTGAAATCATTTTTAACTGAGTCATGCCCGTGGTTTTTTCCCTTTCTAGGTTTTTTCACGTAAAAATACTGTGTTCTTTGTGTGTGAGCTGGATATCCGTACAACGCTAAGACTTATGATTATAACTCTATCGCTGCATATATTCTAACCCGCAACAATAATTAAAGTTAGAAGTAAGAAATAATGATGATTTAAAATATAAATTAAATTTAAAATATACTTCTCTTTCTCTCTCTTAGGCTTCGTTTGGGGCAGCTTTCTTTCAGCTTTTAAAAGCAGTTTTCTAGTAAAAAATTTTTATTTTTGATACTAAAAAATTACTTTAAGAAGCAATAATAAAGCCATCCTAAACGAAGCCTTAATCTGTTCTAAACGAGCCAATTATTTTGAGGAATTAACTTTTTTTAAATTTTTAAATAAATATGCTAATTATGCTACTTCATACAATTTTGCCATCTTAACCAAACTTTGTAGTTAGATTCCTACACCGTACTCCGCTCATCTACGCTGGATCCGGCCCTAGGTTTTCTTCCTTGCATCCATCGCCGCTATCAAGCTAACCCCATGATGGCACTCCCATATCAGCTCCCACCCTATCGACTTCATTCCGTCCGTCCTGCCTCATCCTACCTGCCCCATGTGCTCAACATGATTCCGAAAACTCATTACCGGCTATTCCTTTCTTCCCGATCCCGCCGCCGCTCCGCAGGTAAGAAGCCTTTCTTCTACCGCACACACTGACACACAATCCCGATTTTATTTTCTTCAGAAATCAATTGAAGAACCCTGCATTGTCTCCTTCAGATGTTGGGATTGGAGTGAAGGATGAAACAACTTCAAGTCCGGTTCAGATACATTGCGTTGCCCAAGAAGAAGGAAGACATGAGGTGGTGGCCTGATATTGCTAACGTTGAAAGGAGTGACAATAACGTTTCGGCGCAAGTATCATAAATATGCTCACCATCTTATTCGAGTTATGTTTTTGGCAGGGCTCTGGAATTGTGAAGGATAAAAGTGTTTCTGTGATTCTTTTGGCTGGAGGGAAGGGGAAGCGGATGGGGGTAGGTTCTCTTATACTTTTTTTTTTTTTTTTCACTTTAATGGCCGAACATTCGAAGATGAAACAATTTTCTAGTTACACTTATATATTATAAACGGACTGTGTTTTTTGTGCAGTAGAGTAATATCCATTGATCAGGGAATATTTAGAATATTTTATTTATTAGATTCATTTCTGTTCATGAAGAGCGAGAATGATTCAAAGTTAGTGAAATTATATTTATTCTTTTAAGTTATTCTTTACAAATGATGTGGACATGAAGTTTATACACTTTAATTCTTGAAACTGTTTTAGTGGCCATCATCTTTTGAGGCAGACAGCTTCTTCTGAAAATGGACCTATGACTCCTATACAACCAAATCAGGCTAACAGGAGATAGAGATAGGGAGTTCTCATAGCTTGTTTTAATGCCATCACTGACAAGGTTGGAGTTTTGGAAAAATAATGTTCTGATGATTTCCAATAACTGGATATAATTCCCATGCATGAAACAATAAAAAACTTGTATTTTCTATGCCATTAATTATACATTCATTCTATTGTCAATGTTTTTCTTTGTCGGATCATATATTTTTTATTGCTGGTACCTGTCAAACATTCTTTCAAGGTTCAAATATCCTCTTGCATGCGTAACTTCTGTGGCTCCTTTGTATTTTAGCTCTTTATTGGTTTTATCTTCTAGATTTGGTTTGTTGGTGTTTGGTTAAGACGCCCTTTTTTTTAGCATTTTTGAATATGGATTAATGTGCTCGCTATGGGTTCCAAGTGACACGTTTAATATTTTGTCTTGTGGTTTTGCCTTTTGTTTTATAAGAATATAATTTTTTTTGGCTATCTTCTTTCAAAGTTTAAGTTGGTTAAATTTTACTTTTCTATGTTTATCATTTTTATTTGTCAGTTGATACCTCTAAATTTTTCTTTCAAGTTTCATAATCTTTAGATGGTTTATCATGCATCCTTATTATGTGCTTAAGGATCTTGGTACATGCCTTATTATGTAACTTTGACAATGCATACAATATGTTGAAATTTGTGAATAATGAAATGGATCAATTAATCCTTACTACTTATTGTTAAGTTTTGGATCCTAATTTTACCTTACAAAGAAAAGTCACGACATGCTTAGTCGTGGGTTGATCTTATTTCATTGATGTAGTTTTGGGAGTTCTGTTGTATTCTTTTGGCTATCCTATGTTTTTTCTTTATGAAGAGAGGAGTTGCCTTATTTATTCTCTACAATCAAACCAAGGTGAGATTTGAAGTGAAAACAATATTATCTAACCATTAATTGGATAGGCGGCTTATATACTGACCTTCACTGAATCATTATTAGTATGTTGTAGGGCTGTAAGTGTAGTTGCGTAAACTATGTTTCTTATATAATTGCAATTACATCTTTTAATGCTTTATATAGCATTGTTTTGAACAAAATATGTCACCAATGTTACAGGTAAGTATACCAAAGCAGTACCTTCCTCTCTTGGGGAAACCGATTGCCCTTTATAGGTATATATGCAAAAGTTATGTTGCGCATTAAAATATGTATAATTGAAATGATCTACTTGCTATGTAAACGAGCGATAGAATTTTTTCTTTGCAGTTTCTACACTTTATCCATGTTAAGTGAAGTGAAGGAAATAATTGTAGTATGCGACCCATCTTACAAGGATGTGTTCGAGGGTATGTTAGTCTGTTGAAATTAAGCTTGGCATTTAGTTTACATGTCATTTTATCTGGTTGAACGTGCAACATTTCATGTGAGTGCCATTTTGTTATGTTCATGTCAAACATTTGGTGATCGGCCTTTTTCCATCTCTAAGCTAATTTGTTTTCTTCTTGCTAGATGCCTGTGAAGAAATCCAAGTAGATATCAAGTTTGCGCTTCCTGGAAAAGAAAGACAGGACTCTGTTTTCAGTGGATTGCAGGTACCCTTGCAACGTGACAACCGATATAGAAGTTGCCACTCTCCTGCCAACCAAAAAAAAAAAGAAAAAAGAAAAAAAGAAAAAAAGTTAAGGGCGTGCTCAGTTTTTTGCAGCATAAGGGAAAATGAACAATTATACCTGCTATTCAAGTTAAGAAACATTTAATAATCATGCGCTAACATGAGCTGTCTACAATTCACCTTTTGCAGTCATCCCTATGGATTTTGAACCAACATCATATTTTTGAGGGAAAAAGAGTCAACCTTAGCAATTCTTTGAAGGAACCTGATGGACAGCCTTGATACATGAAATTTCCTGATTCCAAGTATCCTACGATAATTAGTAGTATTTACAGTGTGAACTTGGAAAATGTGGGTGGTAACCTGTTATCATATTACTCTGTGCTGAAGTTCTAATTGTCTAATTCGTTTCATTTTTTAATTAAGAACAAAAAAGTAGACGGTGTCCTGTGTTGTGCAGAAAATTTTTCTTCAGAACTTTAAAAATAGAAAATAAAAACTTGGGGACATTTCCTTGAAGAACTAAGGCTTTTTAAGCACTCGGTGGGTAATGAAGTCTCATTTTTTGCTTAAAAATCAATTCTATTACCCATGTTTCTAGTCACTTAAATTTATTTTGATATCTTCTAAACTTTAAGAGTTAATTTCGTATGAAGAGAAAGTTTTGTAGCTCTTTATTTCACTACCAAATTATTTGATCATCTAAGTTGCAACAACCAAAACCTATCAAATCATGTTTGAAAATTATCATGAGTTGAAGGCTAGCAGAAAAATCTTGTTTTGTTACATAGGCTGTATAAAACTTAAGTCATTGGAGAGGGAGAGGGGTGTAGTTTAGTATATGTGTATGGACGGCTGGATAATGGGATAGATGAACAAGCTTACATTTGTATGTTGAGCTTTATGAAATTATAAATCGCCTTGTATGAATTTCTTTCAACCTTATCCTATCACAAATTTTATTACTCTTGTTGATTTGTATTATCTTCTCTACTGGCATTATGTTTTATTACTTCATATTGTGAAAAAGGTCAAATTCCCCAATTTGCGGCTTTTTATTTTCTAAAACTGCAATATCTGGAGAAGCACTGCTTCCAGTTTCTAGTCATTGTGGATTTTCCATTTTCCTAAATTAATCATATAAACCCTGTTCTCCCTATGCTAATACTGACTCATTAACGTGCCTCACAGGAAGTTGATGAAAGCTCAGAACTGGTATGCATTCATGATTCTGCCAGGCCACTAGTATCATTTGAAGATGTCAAGAAGGTTGCTATATAGTTCTCTATGGACCATCTTCCATGTTTACATGTAAAATTTGAAGGCTTCACTTTAGCCTACATACTGCAGTGTTGCAAAAAATTATGTATGAATTATGATCAAATTTGGAAGTCTTTTCTTTTCATAAAAAAATCTTGGAATTTTGAGTTCACTACTCGGTGATTAACTTCCTTAATAATTATAGATTAGTGTGTTTGATCTATTGCATGTTCAAGTTACATATTGGTTTAAAGAGTATACTAGGCCAAGCACCTCGTCACATGATGCCTTCTACTTTATTTCCAGTGGTTGGAGTGAAATAGTTGGGTGACCGTATTATGTTTCAGGAATTTCGCTGCACCTTGTCCTTGTGCCATGCTAGTTTTCTGGCAGCATGAGCTATGGTTCGGCAAGAATTATCGTATAGTATGTACCTGCTCATTAATGTGCCTTGCGGCCCTTGCCAGTGGTTAAATTGTGTTGCAGTGTGACACCTGATTGAGATATGTATTAGGGGAAATCGGGAAATGTTGAAGGAGTAAAATTTTTGGTGGAGCTATAGAGTTTGGAAGAAAAAGAAGACGAGGAGAAGATAGAAGCACCAAACATGATTCAGCTACTCCTACATCATTATTGAGAGGAGTTCCAGCTAGTTCATGGGTTGCGTCCTCTGCGGGAACATGAGCATGCAATCATTTGGAAGGACGGATTCTCACATATCAGTGTTTGTTCATACCATTCTCCTCAACTTTAGGAGGATGAGAGGAGAGATTGATCATAGAGATGCTAGTGGTAGGGATCATTTGACCTAGCGACAATCCTTTTTTTAGTATATTAGTCCTCCTTGAAGACAAGATGACACTTTGAGAGGGCAATATTGATGTATCGACCGATTTGATTGGTAGGAAATTAGGAAGTTTCCTAATCAAGAGGAAATTATTTAGAAATGTTCTTAATCAAAGGATTGTTTAGAAATTTTTTTATTAAATTAGGGAGGGGATTGTTTTGGGCAAGAGATTTAATTTGAATTCAAAATCTAAGAGGGAATTATTTTGGGAAAAGGGTAAAGAATTTAGGGTGGATTGTTTAGGAAAGTTTTAATTACAATTGGGAGGGAATTAATTAGTGAAATGAATTTAATTTGAATTCAAATATCAGAGAGATTTATTTAGGGAAAGGGGGATGATTTGGGGAATTATGGGAGACTATTTAAAGCTAAATATGGTGTGATTTCAGAATTTGTTTTGCAGTTTGTTGAATTTAGTTTATTCTTAGGTTATTTGGGCTTTAGTCGGCAGTTAGGGATTTGGGAGAGCCGAATCTTCCTCTCCAATTGTATATTGCATTTCTCTTTATAGTTATTTCAATAAAAAAATATTTTTGGGCGTTCTTTCCAATTTTTTTGTTTATCCATTGATTTTTATGAAAAGTGCATCAACTTCCTATCAAATATTGATGGACCGGCCGATTTGATTGAGAGGGAATTAGGAAGTTTCCTAACCAAGAGGGTGCTGTTTAGGAAGGTTCTGAATTGAATGAAAATTGTTTAAAAATGTTTTAATTAAAATTTGGAGGGAATTATTTGTCACGACCCGGCCCGGTTAGCTCGTATAGACGAGGCGGGAACGAAAATCGGACAGGCAAATAAACCATAACTTCTAAAACTTTTTCAAATACATAAAGTATAATTGTAAGAACTTCAACACGTAGGAAAAATAAGCGTCTCTAATCATCATATAAACAAATCTAGCATTTCATATAACATAAATGTACAAAGGTGGCACAAAAAAAAATCTAACCAACATGATTCAGCCACCCAAAACAATCTAAACTATAACAAAACAACAACAGAGACAAGTGGAACCTGTCACCCGGTGTACGACGGCTGTAAGTGAACCTTGGGTGGTCAGCCATCTCTCGCAGCGGTTTCTCCTGAAAAGTTTCCCAAAACTAGGGAATGAGCTACGCTCAAGTAGGAAAAACTCTATCCTATGATTTCATATGCCTTCATGTTATAAAGAAAAGTTCTGAACTGCTTGGATTTCATGCTAGATTTCGTATGCTTTACATATGTCATATATTTTTCTATGCTTTATGTCACGTATGCCATGTCTTGTGTATGTAATTAATCAAGTCGTCAAATTTGCCTTTACTGGCCATATTCTCCTTTTCATCATGTACATCATATATGCCTCATATGTCATAAAATTTATGTCTTATACATATGCTTATGCGTATGCTTATAATTGTTTATGCTTATACTAATTTATACAACCGTACAGAGTACTAGAGGTGTACTGATCAGGTACACCAGTCATCTTTTTGGCCAGTAATCTCATCTTTTGCCCCAAAGGGCCATATTGTGCTTTCGCACCATATTTGGTACTCCGAAACAAACAAACACATGCAATACTTATAATAATTATCAAACACTTTCAATTATTCATATGCTTGGTCATGAACGTACATGTACATGAAAGAACATTCTATGCATTAAAGTGCATTTAAAGTAGTTGAACTTAAACACTTGCATCATCAATTTAACAATAAAAATAAACATAAGGCATCAATTTAAACATAAAGATACATAAAATAATAGGAAAAGAGATTCCTACCTCAAGGCTTAGTTATCCTTTCCTTTGCAAAGCTTTACTTGTCAACAATGTTCCCTCTTGAAACCTATGGATCCAAAAGTCATAACATAAGTCTCTTGCATATTAAGATCTCTCCTAACACTATCCCTTAAACCTACTAAGAAAAAGTCCTATGGAAATTTCAGTTTTTACCTAAAAATCCCTAAGGTTGGAAACCAAATTTCTTCTAATAGCATTCCAATAGCATGTTAGAACCCTTCTCTTTCCTAATTATAAGATTAATACTCTTAATTTTCGGATTAGCAAAATTAGGAAATTAGGAAAATATTTTTTTCTTTTCCGAAATCTCATTTTCTTTAATTTAGAGGCCTCCTAAAGACATTGGAAACAATATATGTAAAGGTCTCTACACAAAAACTAACATTTTGGAGAAACCCTAGATTTGCCCTAAAATCCAAAACTCAAAAGAATTCAACGAAACTTCATTTCCACCGTTAAAACTTCGTTCTAAAGCTATCCTATTAATTTCATTCAAAAATTCTAAGTTTTGAGAAAGCCCTAAAATTTTACCTTGAGAAAAATTAGGGAAAAGTGAGGGATTTTTGCATGAAACTCTTACCTTAAGTCTTCCCCTTGCTTTCCCTAAAGATTCTCGCCGGAATCTCGCCGGAATCGCCGGCTTGGAAGGAGCTCCTGACGCTTCCCTTCTCTCCCGTCGCCCTCTCTCTCGGGTCAGCCGAACGAAACAACAAGGGACCGAAAGTAGGCGTGAGAAGGACTTAAGGAGAGATAGGAAAGGAAATTATGCATGTGCCCCTCATCCTATTACTCTCCCTACTAAGTCTTGAAGGGTAAAATGGGTAAAACAAGCCAAATGTTATTTAAATGATCTTCGGCAAATTTTAACTCCCAAACCGAGCGAAATTTGGTATAAGTTCTTTATACCATTTCGCTCGAAATTTCGAGACGAATCTAATGAAATTTATTTCGTCGAATCCGAGAACGTCGAAATTTCACTTAAGTTCGTCGCGGCGCATCGATATGCGTGCGACGCACTCAAATGATGAATTTCGGGTTTTACATTATTTAGGGTAAGTGATCTAATTTGAATTCAAAATCTAAGAGGAAGTTATTTAGGGAAAAGGAGGAGGAATTAACAAGGGATTGTTTAGGAAAGTTTTATTACAATTAGGAGGGAATTAATTAGAGAAATAAATCTAATTTAAATTCAAATATGAGAGGAATTTATTTAGGGAATGGGATGGGTGTTTATTTGTGAGGGAATTATGGGATCCTATTTAAGACTGACTATGGGGTGATTTCAGATTATGTTTTGGAGTTTGCTGAATTTAGTTTATTCTTAGCCTCTTAGGTTATTTGGGCTCTAGCTGACACATAGGGATTTGGGAGAGCTGGATCTTCCTCACTAATTGAAGATCCAATTGTATCTTGCATTTCTCTTTATAGTTGTTTCAATAAAAATTATTTTGGGGCATTTTTTTTTCCAATTTTTCATGTTTCATTTGTTGATTTTTTGTGAAAAGTGCATCCACTTCCTATCAAATTTGTATTAGAGCATTTTTTGGGGATCTATGGAGATGAAGGTTGATGCCTTGAAAGAGCGTATTAAAGAAAATGTTAACCAACTCAAGCTGGCGTTTGAGGATAGAATGTCATCAATGGATGAAAAGTTTTCCAACCTAGAAAGAATGATAAAGAAGTTGTTGGATATTCACATCAAAGGACATTATCAATATCAACGACATTTAATTCCTGTCAAGCAAAACTCTCAACAAAGTATGAACAAATTTGCTAGAGTAGCTGAATCTGATGCAAAGTTTTGTTTAATAAATCCTGCTTATACCAGGCAAGATTCCAAAGCCTATGTAGTTTCTCATTCTCAAGTGAGCAAGAATTCAATTACCTCACATATGAAGAATCTAGTTCATGCCAGCTCAACATTATTAATTACATTGACAGGATGACATGAAGGTGATTTTGGAGCGATTTCTAATGAGAGGAAATAATGAAGGAATGAGAGTTTGGGGGAGCTGTAAAGTTTGGAAGGCGAAGAAGATGGAGAGAAGATACCATGCATGGTTCAACCACTTCTATAGCAGTATTGAGAGGTGTTTAAGCCAGTTCAGGGGTTGTCTCCTTTGCGGGAACACAATTATGCTATCATATTGAAGGAAGTAGTTTCAGCTATCAGTGTTCGTCCGTACCGTTATCCCCAGCTCCAGAAAGATAAGGTTGATAGATTGATCAAAGAGATTCTGGAGGTAGGGATCATTTGAAAAGTGCATCCACTTCCTATCAAATATAATAGTATACCTTCTACCTACATTTTTAGCTGTAGGAGTCCAATTTAAAGGTTTCCCATTATGCATACTGTGATTACTAATATGTTTTAGGCATGGTATATTTATATCTATTAAATTGTAGGTGATTATCTGTCACAAGCTTGTTCCACCTTAGCAATTTCAAATTTTTAGCAACTTCATGCTTGATTATTTGCTTCTAGGTTCTGAAGGATGGGTGGCTGAATGGGGCAGCTGTTCTTGGTGTTCCTGTAAAGGCTACTATTAAAGAGGTATTTGTAACTTAAATGTTGTCTTTTCTTTTTTGCCTCTGCTGATGCTGATACAAATCATTTGCAATTTGTGTATCTTTATGTTCATTTAGTTTATTAAAAGCATTAGGAAGCTTTTGCCAAATATGACATGAAGGTTTTTGTCACAAAAAAGAAGTTGAGATTTTTGTAACCAAGCATGCAATTCCAATATTCCAATATTCCAAATAAGTTTACTCTTTTCATCACTAAATGATTTTTTTTTTTAAATTAAATTTCTCCTTGTTCATTATGTATCATACATCAAAATTTTACTTTCTTATTGTACAATATGGTTATCATATTGGCATTTGACTTTTAATCTAACGACAACTAAACTCTGAACCTATGCTGTTAGATTTACCGCACCATAAAGCCTGACTGCCATCAAGGTTTTAGTTTTGTTTCATTAAAACGTTGAACTTTGATCAAAGAACTGTAAAGAAAAAAATCATGATAATTGATTTCTTGTTTATTTGCGATGCAAAGATTAAAAGCAAAAAAGCATTAAGAAATCCATACATTTACTTGCATTGATGCCTAAAATATCTAGTTTCAAAAAGCAAAACTTATATTAAACTTACGAGCTCAAACTTGATCTTAAATTATTGCTCTTATATTAAACGAGCTTGAGTTTGAGTTTAATGTTGCTAAGCTCATTGGCTTGCATCCATTTCACTTAGAATAAATGTGTAAACCTTAAATCTCGTAACTTTTTAAATTTTGAGCTAGCTTTGGAGGCTATAAGTCTCATGAACTCCTTTTGTCTTCAAATGCCACTTGTCCTATAGATGCTTTCTATAGTGAGCTCCTATCATGACTTACTCGTTGACTCGGTTATGATGCCTGCTTTAGGCTCTCACTATGACTGATCATCTCATCGTTGAGGCATGCATATTCTCTCTAACAATCTCCTATAGCAACTTATTCACCATCATTCCCTTGCAATGAGCTCCAATCAAGACTTAGTTTGTCGATACCTTTTCACAAAAGCTCTTATAGTAACTTCCTCACTTCTTTGTTATCAAGGGCTTATCAAATTGGGGGGAGGAATTTGAGCTCACGAACTGGGCTAAAGTCGCAAGCTAATAAGTCGAGCTGAGCTTGAGCTCAAGATATGAGCTCGACTTGAGCTAGAACTCGAGTTTGAGCCTACTCTAAGATAGACAAGACGAGCTCGAATTAGCTATGAATCAAGCCTAATCTGACCTGTTTTTGCCTCTAATCCAAACCATTCATCAAGGAAAACTTGAATGCACTTGATATTCAAATGATCTTGGCACTTTTTTTCATTAACTAGTTTCATTAGGGGAAACTTGAATGCACTTGATATTCAAATGATCTTTGCACTTTTTTTCATTAACTAGTTTCATTAGGTTGCTCTTAAAGTCGATTTTTTGTTAAAAATTGGGAGTAAAAGTAAACTAAAGTTTTCCAGCTGTGCAACTCTGGAATTCAAGTACTGGACCAAAGTGCAGTATTGGGCTTAAATTTAGTTGGTTCATTGCTCTCCAGCAGCCGCTTTACTTTGTATAACTTGAATTGCAGTGTACTTCCTTTCCGTATAAGATTTTCAGTAGTTATTAACAAAATCAAATTGCCAAATAGATGACATGATAAAATGATCATGGATGAAAACTTGTTAACCGCATGAATTATCAGAATCTGCAAAACTGAGTATCTTGTGAAAAAAATTAGCATATTTTCAAAACCAAAAAGTGGATGGCTGATGAAACTGAAATTCAAATCTGCCTACTTACCTAAAAGCCTAGTAAATTTACAAGAGAAAAAAATATTGGAAATTCTTTTTGTAGAAACATATTGGAAACCAAATTATATATCTTGAGTGCTTCATCGCCCTTAGATTTTAGCATCAAACCATAATCATGAAAGCAAAGCATTCTATGATGCAGACATTAAATAGTTTAATGTATATCGTGTGCGTGTTAGCATCAATATTAGGCACATGCATGAGAAGTGCAGGACAACCTTAGTACGTGATGAAATCCTAATGAAACAATGAAATGATGGTGATGAAATCCTAATGAAACAATGAAATGGTGGTAACAAATTAGTTCTAAAATGAAAAATTACTGATTTTTTCAAAAGTCTAGCAATAAGATTATCATGCAATCTTAATGATGCATTCCAAAGGGAATTAAACTATCATACTGAATATGCATGAAGATGATCTTCATAGTTCAAAAGGAGTTAACATGTAAATTACCAAGTACTTATCTTAAAAGAAAACGATTCGGACATCCATAATGATTTAGTAAAAATGTTAGTTTTAAAGTTCATTCATTATAGAGTAAAACATGATTCAAGGTCCATACCGAATTTCGGAGAAATATAATTACTAACATACAAACTAGATTTCAGATATGTGAAAAAATATAACCATCACTTAGGCTTAGCAAACTAACACACTTTTTTTATGATGAAACAAGAAGATATCAACTTCACAAGTAGTCTGTTTTGACATTGATCATCTAAGCAAAAGGAATCCCTTGTAAAGTAAGAATTGCATAACCAACAAGTAGAACACAAGTTTCTTTATTTAATTCAACTTGCTTTGAAGTTACCTCCTTTTTATAAGATCAAGAAAGGGCTCAACCAACACAATTTGAGAGGGAGGGGAGGGGAGGGGAGGGGAGGGTGTGGCTAGGCACAAAAAGAAGGGGTTGGAAAATCATGCAAAAGAGGGAAGAATCATGCACTAGTGTTGACTAACAAAAAGAAATTTTTTTTTTGAACGCATGAAAAAGCAACCGCCTCCATCGGCCCCACCTCACCAAATGACACACTGTTTCGTTCCAGTAACTGCCATTCGACAAAGGAATCAAATAAAAGGGGAAAGAAGTTCGGAAAGAAACACTTACGCTCCCTCATTCGCTCCTTCGACTCCATTGTTTCTGTTCGGCTTCGTTACTTCGCAAGAGAAGTCCAGGGCTCGCCCTTCATCTTCTCTTTTCTTCGTTGCTATTCCTGTTCATTGATTCGCAAGAGGTGCAGAGATTGCACCGTCGCTTCTCCGGCTCCTTGTCGCGGTTCGGCTTCGTTGCTTCGCACGTCGCTTCTGTGGCTCCCTTGTTGTCGTCCGACTTTGCCACTTCACGGGAGGGGAGAAATCGCACGATCTCTTCTTTTGCTCCCTCGCTGTTCGACTTCGACTCCCTCCTTGCTGTCCGACTTCGTTTCTTTATAGGAGGGCAGAGATTGCATGCATAGCTTCTTCGGTTCTCTCCTTACTGTTCGGCTTCGTTGGTTTGTAGGAGATATAAGATTACACGAGTCATTTCTTCGGCTCTTTTGTGGTTGTTCAGCTATACTCCTTCGACGACTAACCTAGCCGAATCGGATCCTGCTCGAACCAACTCCACTTTTTTATGTATATTATAAAATAATATATATATATATATATATATATATATATATATATATATATATATATATATATATATATATATATATATATATATATATATATATATATATAACCATATCATAATATATTATTTTATAATTTACATAATATTATGTATCTAAAAAAAAAAAACGAGGAAAAAAGAAAGATTTTTCAAGCAAGTGTCGAAGACCCCGGCCGTTGTACCTTAGGTCTAGCCGGGATGGTTTAAAATTCAAAGACCCTCGCCGTGATCTTAGATCTGGGCGGATGATTTTTAATTCGAAGACCCCACGCCATTGATCTTAGATCTGGGCGGGATGAAATACAATTCGAAGACCCCACGCAGTTGATCTTAAATCCTGGTGGGATGATTTTAATTCGAAGACCCTACGCTGTTGATCTTAGGTCTGGGTAGGAAGAAATTTCGGCAGATGCTGTCTCGATTTCTCCCTCGGTGGGAAGGAGACGTCAGGAGGCTGCCAAAATTTCGAGAAAATTATAGAACTTTTTGGAGTAATTATAGAGCAATTAAATTTGAATCTTTTATTAATCAATTAAAAAAAATTAATTAATCAAAATTAATTAAAATTAATTGATTAATTATTTTAAAGAAAAACCCAAGAGCATTTGAAATCTGTAAGTTTCAAAATATGAGAGCATTTTTTATGAAAATTTTAAATACAAGAATTTTAAATTTTTAGAGTTATAAAATCTAAGAGTTATTTAAAAGCTATAAACACTCTGCAAACTCCCATGTACGAGCTCCTTTACAACTACAAGCTCCGACTAATGCAACTATTGGCTAAAAACACCTACAAACAAACAAATGAAGAGTCAGTATATCATAAATAAATTGAATGAATGCTGATAAATATAAGCTACTGCATGTAGAGCATAATACTAGAAAGCAAGAAAAGCTAAATGTGAAAGAGCTAGTAAAGCAACAATGCTAGAAAAAGAGTAGAGTAGTGGACTATTGTAATAGGAAAACAACTACGAGCACATAACAACTAAAACACTAACCCACTGTCCAAACCCCGAAGTGTTAAAACCACAAACTCAAACCAACTCAAATAAGTACGAAACAATTTTTCAAACATTGTATAAGCAACTATTGTCTATCAAAACAATCAAATTCAAAACTCATGGGTAGCCTTGTTTATAAGAATTTGGTTGTAAGACCCACTACCCGACAACTTTCAAAAAAGGAAAGTAGTAAGTTCGACTTTAGGGGAAAGTTTTAGGTAAAAATTGACCTAATCCCAACCCCCAATTAAACATTGGTCACTTCGACCTATAAGAAGTAAGTCTGACCTCTGTGAGAAATATTTAGGTCATAATACAACCCTAGACCCCTCAATTGGGCATCCTAGTCTATAGGGTTTGGTTGTAAGACCCATAACTCAGGCCACTTAGTTTCCTAGACTAAGTCGTGAGACCCATCATTAGGTAACTTCTAAGGAAGTACTAAGTCCTACCCAATTGAAATCTTCGAGCTACTTCTAAGTGAAGCCGTAAGTCCCACGTTTAGAAAAATTGTTAAATAAATAGCAATGATCCTAAATCTCAAGCAATCAAATTTAAACTTTTGGGCATCTTAGTTTAAAAGGATTAAGTTATAAGACCCGTTTTAAGGCAACTTCCTAAGGAAAATAATAAGTCCTACCCAAAGAATTAAAACCTTCGGGCAGCCTCACTATAAGTTAGGTTGTAAGATCCATCCTTGGGCAACTCATAAATAGATCAGTAAGCCCCATTCCAAAGCAAATATTTGAGCAACTCATAAATAGAGCAGTAAGCCCCATTCCAAATTAAATTCCTGGGCTACTTTCTACGAAAGCTGTAAGTCCCAACTTAAATCTAAATACTTGGGCTACTTCCTAAAGAAGCCATAAGACCCACTCCAAACCAAACTCCTGGGTTACTTCTAAATGAAGTCATAAATCCCAAACTAAATAATTCTCTGGGTATTCTAATAAATGTAAACCCTAAAACACCTAATCAAATTAAAACTCAAATCTCACCATTTTAGTCTACTCGGGATCCCTGAGAGGAGGCAACCCATGGCTGCTAATCAGATTCCTTGGACACTATGGTCAATAATTGTTAGTGTTGTTAGACTGAAATTTACGGTATACCCGGGACGACGGAACCATGGGATCTTGATCGGGTTTACCTCTACTTCCCCTACTATTGAGACTAAACTTATCTAAAATTTATTCACCCTTAATCGAGAGTTCTCTCTTACGTAGTAAGAGGGGTAATTAACTATGAGTGCTTGCGCTCATAGGAAGTAATGACCCCAAATCTTTAAACTCTGACACTACCCTCAGGGAAAATCTGGTTAACTACAATCTGACTTAAGGGAAATGGAATCCTACGGTTGCAAAGAGGGATTCATTCTTTCGTGCCGTTTTTCTTGAGCCAACAACTAGTAAAAATGTGGAGAAGTCAAAGAGGAATTGGTGAAGTTGTGATAGTTTCTCTACCTACTTCTTAAGTGAAGAAGTTGGATGTGTTTACCTACGTGTGTCTCACAGCCAATTTGAGCAACTGCGACGAGAACAATAGCTAATTGGTAAGGTGTTGTGAGAAACGGGTTCAAAATACCTCAATCACAGTCAAAATCACTCAAACGTCACCTGCTCATAAAATGAACCGAGTTGACATGTTTGGATCATCAAAATCCTCATGGAAGGATCTCCATAAAGCGATTCAATTGAATGCAATAAAAATGATGTACTATATACATGACATACAAAATTTGCTTGAACATTACGCATTTGTGAAACAGATTACATCGACATGTCAGAGTATTGCATTTACCCGAAAAGGACCCATTATGCTTAACTCGATCAATCATGACCAAAACAATTTCTCCTTACATCCCTGAACCAATGAGAATCACTTCTTCCCTTACATTTTTTTAATTTAATATTTTTAAATTTGCTTAGTTATAAGAATGTATAACTTGTCGTTATGTCAGATTCTCACTCTAGTCTACGCTGACCTATTGTAGGATTCTTTCTCTATCAGCACCTAAATGAACATAAATTTCTAAGTTAGCATGAAGTACATATTTTGTCCTTACCTTTCTTTCACCTTATATTTTGCAGGCAAACAATGATTTATTTGTTGTAAGAACACTTGACCGGAAAACTCTCTGGGAAATGCAAACTCCACAGGTTGTTAATACATGCATATCCTTGTTGAAATTGAAAAATACATAGACAACAAAAATTTCTTAGCGATATATTGCGTGGTATCTTGTAGGTTATCAAGTCCGATTTACTCAGAGCTGGTTTTGAGCTTGTCAACCAGTATGTTGCAATTAATACTTCATCCCTCAACACCTTCATCAGTCTTGACTGAATGATGTTTGATTTTATGATTTTATTGATTCTCCATACGTATAAGTAAATTTGAACTGTATCGTTGAACCTTCATCAAGTGTCTTCAATATCTTGAATTTCTGAAGTTTTAATCATCTTATATTTTTAAGTTAATTGTAAAGTTGCATTCATTCATTTATGTAACAGGGAAGGTCTAGAGGTTACTGACGATGTATCTATCGTGGAACACTTGAAACATCCTGTGTATATAACAGAAGGTTCTTATACAAATATTAAGGTAATGCTTATGAGTTTGAACCTTCCGCAATGTCGGGATGGAACATCTGAACACTTTCCACTTAATTGGTAATGGAATTTTCTTGATCATATGTATTCATATATTGCAGGTCACAACTCCAGATGATCTTCTGTTAGCAGAGAGGATAATAAACATGGAAACATGAGCTGATTCTCTTTTTATCTTTGCAGTAAAACAGACGAGAAAATTTACTCTAAACCAATTATTTGTAGGACTCTGATGAAAAAAAATGTATTAATTGATTATTCGTTTTTTATGGATTTATTTTAATTTAGAAATTAAATGGTTCAGATTTTTTATGGGCAGAATCCTAAGTCACATTTATTTATTAGTATAGATTTAAGGAGCCTTTCTTTCATATATTTTTTTTGCCAGGATGCATTGGTTAAAGTGATCCCTGCAGAATACCTGGCGGGTATTTATTTAAGTTAAATTCAGGAGCTGTAGTGCAATACTTCCGCATTACGATGCTTGTATCCAATTTTATTTTGAATCCATCAAAACTTAGGGAAATTATTAGGTGCGCATACCGGACTTAGAGATGCGTTTGAATACTGTGTATTTTATGTTTAAGCTCTGCTTATGTTTTGCGTATTTATTGAGTATATACTCCGTATTGCAGTAAATAATCATAAAAAATTAGTTGTGAGGATTTGCTACTTATTTGTTGTGTAATTATAAATACAGTGTCAGCAGAATGTACGTAGAGTGTAAGCAGAGCGTATGTAATGTATCAAGTAATCCGGACGCATCTCTAAGTTTGATGTCTGCACCTAATAATTTCCCTAAAACTTAACGGTCCCATTGCATAATCGTAGTAGCATTAACTTTAAATAGTGCACTGAATTTTGCCGCCACTACCTTGTCAGCCTCGCTGACTCCACAAATTTTTTTTTTTTTGGGAAAATTAGGGGCTTAGCCCAATTTATTAACAAAAAAGTTACGAAAGGTGACTAAAATGAAGGAAAGGGAGAAAGGAGCACAGCTCTCTCAAATCGAGCAAAAGCACCATTATCTTAAGGATAGGAAAAAAATTAAAATGTGATTACAAGTATATAAATAAGAGGCAAACTAATACAACTGACGAGCAGAAGAAGGGCCTTGACTCAAAATTAAATGTGTTTGCTCAGAACGTTAAAAGGGGCAACACCGCTTGTTGCCATATGATCGTCGAAGTGGAGGGGGCCTGAACTTATTAAGCTTGATTCAGCATAGTCCAAGGCAGCAAGGCAATAAAGCACCCACCAGGCAAAAATTCAGTAGTCGAGAATGCAATGTAAATAGAAAATTGAAGGCAGAGAAACCAAGATCCACATAAGAGGTGCCAATATACCAGAAAAACTAGAACATATGGAGAATGCCACACCAGAGTAGTTATACAATATTGAACGGAGTTTTAAGATTCTCCCCATTAGACCACTTGGAAATTTTATGAATTTTAATATGGTCTCATGAAAAATTAGTCTAGTATCAAACCAGTGAGAATAGGTTTAATCTCCGATTCAAAAATCTCTGTCAATTCAATTCATAATTTAATAATTTAATTTAATATAAATATTTTATTAAATATTAAATTAATTTAACTATAACTTATTTTATTTATTAATATATATATATCGAAAATGTATTAAGCATTAACAAATCATACTAACATGATTTTACCATGGCATATGGGTTATTAATCGATGAATACTAGAAAAATTATATAAATATTATAATACAAATCTCCCAAGTGATGTAGGACAAAATTGATAGTAGAAATCTTTTTAATATGTGTATTGTGGATTGTTTTCATGATTTTTTTTTGAAAATAATTTATATATAATATTCAAATAAAAAATTATTATAATATTCTTTAAAGTTCTTAATTTTATAATTGTTGCGTCATGGAGTATTCGCGGCGGTAGAGAAATATATAGTTTAACGTCTTAGCATTGTACGAAGATCCAACACACAATCATATAAGTGAGAGGGTGTAATATTCATAAGAGACACCAGAACTTTTACGTGGAAAACCCCTAAAAAAGGGGAAAAACCACGGGGCCTGACCCAGTTTGAATGAATCAACTAGTATTTGCAGTCAATTACAAATGAGGCCCTTCTTATAGAGAAGGCCTTAGCTTGATGTTACAAATGTACATCATATAGAGCGCATTACATGCTGGGAGTTACAATAATCAACATAGACATGTTTGTTTGGTTGGAAGGTCCGTAGTCGGCATGAGACAGATGTCGAAAAGACTGCTGTCTGGCGATGTAGGTCGGAAGGACCGTAGTAAGCGATGGAGGTCAGAAGGGCCGTAGTCGGCAGGAGACCGGGGTCAGAAAAACCGTTGTTGGCAGGAGACCGGGGTCAAAAATATCGTTGGTGTAGGACAATACTTTGGTAGAAATCTAGGCTTCAGGTGATGGCCTAATAGAAGTTCAGGCCTCACGTGGTGGTTTGGTAGAAGTCCGGGCCTCAACTGGTGGTTCGGCAGAAGTCAGGGCCTCAGGTGGTGGTCCGGCGAAGGTGAGGTCCTTAGGTGGTGGTCCGGCGGAGCAACGACGTCAGGCGGTGGTCCGGGAGTGGTGAGGGCCTCAAGTGGTGGTCTGGCGGAGCAACGACGTCAGGCGGTGGTCTGGCAATGGTGAGGGCCGCCAGTGGTGGTCAGGCGGAGCAACAACATCAGGCGGTGGTCCGGCGATGGTGAGGGCCTCAAGTGGTGGTCCAACAGAGCAACGACATCAGGCGGTGGTCTGTTGAAGGCGAGGGCCTTAGGTGGTGGTCCGACAGAGCAACGACGTCAGGCGGTGGTCCGACAGTGGTGAGTGCCTCAAGTGGTGGTCCGGCGGAGCAACGGCGTCAGGCGGTGGTTCGTCAAAGGAGAGGGCCTTAGGTGGTGGTCTGGCAGAGCAACGACGTCAAGCAGTGGTCTGGCAGTGGTGAGTTCATAAAGTGGTGGTCCGACGGAGCAACGACGTCAGGCGGTGGTCTGCCGGTGGTGAGGGCCTCCAGTGGTGGTTCGGCGAAGCAACAACGTTATGCGGTGGTCCAGCAGAGGTAAGGGCCTCAGGTGGTGGTCCGTCAGAGGTTAGGGCCTCAAGTGGAGGTCTGGAGGAGCAACGACGTCAGGCGGTAGCATGTTTTGATTAAAAAAATATATATTTAAGTATATATAGTTTTGAAAAATATTTAATTATCTTTGGGAAGATTAAATTTTGAATTTTAGTTTTGAAATCTAACACAACATTAGGAACGATATATCATCCCAAACGGAGAGAATATCATTCACTAATTGGTTCAAATTTCAAAATTTTAAAGTTATCCAAATTATTGTAGTCAAATTCAAAATTGTTTGGCTATGCTAATCTGGATGAAAGATCATTAATTTCATAATCAAACCCACGATAATAATTGATATACCTTTCCAAAGAAAGGAGATATCAATCATTATCGATTGTTTGAAAATGATGATAATGATCGTTGTATTTTAAATTTCCCAAAAATAATTAATTAGAGATTTTGAAAGATTTTGATTTTGAAAATTAGATCTGGGTTACTAAATCTCCTACGAGCGCAAGCCCTCGTAGTTAATTACATCGTAGGAGAATTGGAATTCTCCTACGAAAACTCTCGATTAAAATAGCGGTGTAAATTTCATTTTGGATTTTCAAAGTTTGACATCAAAGGAAGAAAAGGGTAGGAATTTCAAGTGGTATTGGTTCAAGTTTGAGCAGTTATTTTCAGAGTCAAAGGAAGAGGAGTAGGAGGTGTTTTGGGATTCTGAATTACTTCAGAAACACCTCAGTCTATCCTAAGTGTTGGGCTCGAATTTGATTTAAAGAGGTTTTTAATTTGAATGATCAATTTTATTAGAAAGTTGGGACTTATATCCTCGATCACCAGATCAGGAGAATGCCCAGGAGGTAAGGGTGAAGACTAACCTACCAAGTGGGTACGACGTCCCCGGTCAAGATCCCATGGTTTTCCATCGTCCCGGGTTCGTCGATATCCTTAGCCTACTTAGTCGAGTGCCGACCAGAGGATCCTTGTTAGCAACCATGAGTTACCTCATTCAAGGGGACCTCGTAAGCCAAGGGGCTGGGGACCTAATCCTAGGCTGACAAACAGGAAGTGCACAGGTCTGTGGACAGTGAACCTATGTCTATGTTATCTAACCTAGGATGCCACTCTCATTTTACATGCATATCAATATATCTAAAAAAAAAGAAAGAAACACCGGCCTAACCTAAAGCTAGAGTCCGTGTCCTAATAGGTCAATCTAGGTGTGTGTAGCAGGCTGTGAGGTTTGGATATATCCTAAATCGGGTAATTGATTAAAATTGCTTAATGTTTGGGTTGGTTGAAAGGCTCAAGGGAAGATTTTGGTTAAAGTTTAAATATTAATGATTCAAAATTAATTTTAAGGTTGATTGCTGGTTTTAAAGTTAGATTGAAATTTTCTAGATTTTTAAAGTTTACTTAAAGTTTAAACTTAAGGGGTTTGATTAAGGGGTTCAAAGGGTTTGAATTTTAGTAACAATTTTTCCTAGAGCAGGGAAAATCACTAAACTTAAGGGGTTTGAATTTTAGTGATAATTTTCCCTAGAACAGGGAAGATCACTAAACTTAAGGGGTTTGAATTTGAAGTCAATTGGATTTAACTTTGATCACTTAATAATTGCATGTGTTGATTGGGGTTGATTTGATATTTTTGTAAATTTTATTTGAGTTATTATCAAATCTTTAAGTTTTCAGGTTTTAAGGAAGAGATTAATAATTGATTGTTGTTTGAGATTATGTCGATTATGTACATGTTAATCTTAAGGTGTAATGTCGCTAAGTTAATTATGTTTAATGTTTCATCCCTAAGGGATGCATGTGTGAATCATAGAGTTTGTCTAAATTCTCTAAGACTCGTCCTTAATTATTGTCCTTAAAGATGTCACTAGGTTCAATGGGTTTGAATCAATGTCACTAACCCTTTGGACATGCCTAAGAATGTCAAAAAGCTATGTCGATGAATTTTGAATTTGTAAAAATAAGAAAGCAGATATTAACTAAATGCAAGAATTATTGCAAGAATTTAATGCTGCCAGAAATAACTCAATAAGTAAATCTAGAAGATCTATGCTTTTCTAAGTCTTAAGAAAACTTACCTGGTCACCGGAGCTAGTCAACGATGACTCCGGCCGTAGCACCCCGTTTAGAAGAAACGGGGCGACTGAAGCTCCTTGACTCAGCCCCCAATCAACTCCATAAGTATCTCGCAAAAAGGCGACGAGAGGAAGAGGTGTCAGAAGATCATGTATGCGAACATAGAAACTGGTATTAATTAACATGTAACTAAATATGTGAAGCATTGAAATTGAAACATCTCAAATCTACTTATTTGGCCATCTATTCAAAATTTGTAAATCATGGAAAATATCATTAGCCCAAAGCAACATTCTCAATCAATGATAACTTAAGGAAATTTACTTAAAAGAATAGTTTGTACAGCATTCGAATACAAGAAATAGCATCTTGATTTTGCACGAGATAGGAAAGATCTGAAAACACCTCAGAATAGTTAAAGACCAGAGAGAAAATTCTGATTGTGATAGTGAACAATAGTGTTTGCATCTAAGATTAAAATATAAACTAAAATACAAAATCTTCAAGTTTAATCAAAACATCTGAATATACACTTATTGTTGGAATAAAACTATATCTAATACTTCTTCCACTCATCCGTGAATCTTGGAATATAAGCATCCTACATATTCTCTGCAACAAATGACATGCCAACATATGATTTATTACGATATAAGAGGACCATTATCTCAGTTTTTAAAAGACAAAAAGTTGAGGGAGGTAAGGCAATGGCATTCCAATTTCTCAAACCCACCAATGGAACATCATACCAAATTCATTAAGGTCACCTCAAGAAAATTCCAACATGACCAAAGCACCTTATGTAAGACTTATGAGTGCTCTTAATTAAAACATAGAACATACGGAATGCTCTCCAGCATTCACACCATATGCTATCAAGCTTATAAAGGGACCTTGTGTTTGCACAAATGAATTCTTATTCATGACAATAGTGTTAATCAAACTCCAACAATCATATAAAGTTCTCATTCTTTAACAAGAAAAGGATGAGATAATAATCTTGACTTCAAAATTGTGCATTTATAGAATGCTAAAATGAGAAAACCACAATATTTCCTTTGCTGCTATTCCTTCAATTTTCCAAAGTAGGAAATGAGTTCGAGTTCATGCCCTTCAACATGCCAATAGAATACATATCACAAGATACCAACCACCACTTAACCATAAGTATATAAATTTTACCACATGAAATTTGTTTGATCGAATCCGCCATCACAACATATATGTTTACATAGTTAACAGAAAGTTATTTGGTAGAATGCAAAAACATGTTTCTTCAAAAAAATAGTGCACTAGGAGACTGCATTTGAATCCGTCTCAGCATTTTAGAAGTTATCTCCAACTGAAGTATGCTGCAGAGGCTTTGGCATCTTTAGTTTTATTAATTTCCAGAAACAGAAGCATAAGGGGGATAAGTGAGAACGATTGCATGAGAATGGTAATCCAGACACTTCCTCTTATAAACTATTCACATTCAAATCACCATATACCTTATCAAAAGAAAGGAGGAAAAATAAATTTTGCTTCATCCTTTCCAAAGGCTCATACATCTTTCTAACATAAAGCTTATAACCTTGCCCTTGAACCCCACAGTCCCAAAACTGAAATATGAAGCATATGTAGAATTCCCAACAGAGCTCACAAATCACACTTAATGTCAAATGTATACAATCACTACTTGACATGAATTTAAATCCGGCATAATATTATTGGAAAGGGGAAGGATAACCCCACTTACTTGAATTAATCAAATCTTTTCTTCAAACATTCCCTAGCTCTCAAATAAATGACATTAACCAGAGATTGTATGTAAAGGTATTATAACGTATGAATATAAAAAGAAAACAATGAATGGTATTGATCATCAAACCTTCAAAACTACATCAATTACTAAATGGTTATGCATCCAATTAGTAAAATATTATATATATAAAAAATGTAATTATGGACAGGAATAATTTTGTCTCTTAGAGATGGGTATTCAAGTCATTTAAATAAGCTCATGATCACCATTGGACAATCTCAAGCACGACACAGTTTACCTCTTAAAAATTTCTTATAGGCTTCTTTTTCCATCAAGGTAATCAAAAAGGTAAGAGATATAGCCATACAAATATGATCAGTATTGAATCGGGTGAGTATATAAAGGTTTCTTTATTTCAGTCAAAATCCATTTAGGTTAAAAGAATTTTCTAAGAGCTAAATCAACACCATACTTCATAACTGGACTAATAGAAGATGGTAAATTATGCAATCAATATTAGAGTAAAGAACCTTTAAAGTAAGAGGAGACAACTAGCAACCCTCCGTTTAATGTCAGAAATGATTAAAACAAAGCAACGTCACTTTAATCCTCCACCTCATTTGATAAGAAACTAGCGACTAAAATTGAATATCCGTTAAGATTTATTAGCAAATTCTTTACAGCACATCAAACAAATGGTTTCCTTTATATTTGCACAAATTGATATATCAAACCTAAATCATCAACATGTAGGTAAGTGATAGGAACGCTAATAGAAACTATTAGTAAATCATAAAAGCTGCTCTATAGCAGCAGCTAATTGATTTTTGGTAAACAAAAGGGTGTAACATTTGATTTAAAAGAAAGAAGTGATTCTTACCGTTGCTATTCTTACACAAAGAGAACGGCTGTTCTTGCTGGGTATCAGAAAATCGGTTGCTGCTCTCGCGTGCATTCCCTTTCTTTGCTAGACCTTGTTTAATGGCTGAAATATGTAGCCGATTTTCTCCATATAATGACATGGAGTGCCGCCATATTCAAGCATAGCAACACTCACTAGAGAAAGAAGTGCTCCAGACCAAGTCATGGCAAGTACGGTTGCCAAAAAAAACTTAACTCCATTCCTGCATATCAAGTTTGGGAGTCCCCATGTGCTTCTTTCAAGCAGGAATATCACTTGCCCTTACTTGGACGGGTGAAGACAAGGGAGGAACGGATCTCCCTTGGCCGGATCTTTGAGCCTTCTTCTTCCTTTTGCTTGAGCGGGTGAAGGAGCGGCTGGAGGCGTGAGGGAGAAAGAGCAATTTCACGTGAGAGTGAGAGAGGTTCTATTCCAGTGGTCGGCCCTAGCAATAGATATCAAAAATTAAAAGAGGTCGGGAGAAGGAGCTTAGAGGCGTGTGAGCCAAGGGCTGCTGCTTATCGGGATGGAGGCATGGAATCAGAGAGGTCACGACTTGCCCTAATTCCCTTTAAAACTTGAAATAAAAATTTCAATTAATTGACCATCTAGCCCTTCAAATAATTCAAATATGATGGTAGAAATTATTGCGTAAATTAAGATGATTTAGAGCCTCAATAATAATAAAATAAAACATAAAATTAAGAACTCAATTAATTATGCAACATCCTTATTTAAAAGGGTTAAATTAGTTTGCATTAATCAAAATCGACTTGACTCGAGAAAAGTTAAATTGAGTCAATTAATATTAATCAAGCTAATTGCACTTGAGTCGAGTCAGGGCAATTTAAATTAAATTGATCAAAGCCACCGAGCTGAGTAAAATTCAAATTGATTCGAACCAATTCAACGTCATCAAATCTAGTTCGTATGATCAAATTGACTTTAATTAACTTGTATGCGATTCAATTTTGATTTTAAGGAAGATTGACGAGGTCAATCAAAAGTTGTATCGTAGGCGATGATGATTGAAAGGTTAATTAATCAAAAAGTAGATCGAAAGTTGGATGATTGGAAGTTAATTGGAACTTTGATTAATTGAATGGTTGTTGGTCATTGATTGATGATTATGACTTGGATTTAAATGTTGATTGAATGTTTGATTGAGGATTGAATGGGTCCTGCTGACCTCATATAAAAATGAGGTCAACATAGTTCGACAGAGGTGAGGGCCTCAGGTGGTGGTCCGACGGAGCAATGGCGTCAGGCGGTAGTCCGACGGAGGTGAGGGCCTTAAGTGGTGGTCCGATGGAGGTGAGGGCCTCAAGCGAAGGTGAGGGCCTTTGACGAAGGTGAGGGCCTCTGGTGAAGGTGAGGGTCTCTGACGAAGGTGAGGGCCTCAGATGGTGGTCTGGCGAAGAGGAGGGCCTCTGGTGAAGGTGAGGGTCTCTGGTGAAAGTGAGGGCCTCAGATGGTGGTCTGGCAAAGAGGAGGGCCTCTGGCGAAGGTGAGGGCCTTTGGTAAAAGTGAGGGCCTCAGGTGGTGGTCCGGCGAGGCTCCGGCGGTGGTCCGGCAAGGCTCCGACGGTGGTCGAGGAGGAGCTTCTTCCTTTACTTCCTTCTCTTCTTCCCTCTCTTCTCTTCTTCTCTTCTTGCTTGGGTCCTTCTCTTAAGAGAAATGAGGGGTTTATTTATATATTTAAGGAGTGGCATGTTCCGTAAATAGGTGAGAGAACAAGGGTAAATAAGGAGTGGTTGGATGGACGGCCGATGTTGAATCCCTTAATTTTGGACCGTTCATCAGACATTTGGAGGCCTTAATGATTTTTAGAATTCAGCGATCTTGGGCTCGTTGGATTCGTCTCGTCGGGCCGCTCGATTAGAGCTTAAGCTTGTTATGTTTGGAAACCGTTTGGTAATCAAATTTGTGGTTTAAACCTTCCAATAGTGCTTCGGGTCCTTGATTTGGATCCATTTGGGCTCGGATTGAGTCGAATTTGGTGTCGTTGGGTTCATATTTTTGAGACGCTCAGTTCGACTGTAAGTTTGCTGAAATCAGAGTTCTGATGGTCTCCGAATTAATTTTTGAAGTTTCCAACTTGATTTTGCATCGAGATTCGCGCTCGTTTAAGATATTTTTTTGACGACGTATCAGTTACCCCACCTATTTTCAGACGTTAATGCTCTAGAAGTCCAAAAATATATGTGTCGACATTTCATATTGACTGAATCAAAAAAAAATTGCTTTCCAAAATTAAAATTTTGCTCAAATTTGATCATAGAGGTCCTGTTGAGTTCCGAAAGTGTCAAAATTGAGTCTAAAACGTCAAAAAACGTGTCGGGGACCCCAAAAACGTCCGATTTGGATTGTCATGGCCGAAAACCAGGCCCGAACACGTTTAGGTTACCGAACCGGCTGGCCACCGGCTGCCGCCGCCAGTGGCAGCCCGCGCTGACGTGCGGGCGAAGGGGCACGCCCCTCCTCGGCGCGCCGTTTAGGCGGGCATCTGGGTGCAATTTTTCATTTTTTTTTGTAAACCACTGTAGCGGTTTTCTTTAAAACTGCCCATCGTGGGCGGTTTTTCCAAACCGCCCACGCTTTAATATTTTATTTTTATTTTTTTTTGGCCGAGAGAGGATTTTTTCTTTTTTTTTTCATTTTTTTATTTGAAAGGAAGAGATAGATGGTTTTTTTTGGATAACTCCCCCAAGTTCCCTCTCTCCCTTATAAATACACCGCTAGGGGGTATGAAATCTTTGCACCTCTTTCTTCTCCTCTCTTCTCTCATTAGAGGCCTTCTCTGCCCCTTAGACAATTGGTATCCATTTTCCAACAGCAGGGCCCCGCTTTATGAGAAAGAGCCTTCTTCTTCTCCTCTCTTTCTCTCACTAGAGGCATTCTCTGCCCCTTGGACAATTGTTATCCATTATCCAACAGTAGGGCCCCTCTTTGGAAGAAAGAGCCTATTTCTTCTCCCTTTGGTGCTCTTGCTATACAGGAGGCTTGCCCTCGCCCTTGGTCAATTGATATCCATTGTCCAATAGCAGGCCCCCTCTCTATACTGGAGTAATTTCGAGCGACCACTTTCCTTCGAGAGATTCCGCGGTCAGGAAAATCCTGCCATCTCTCCTAACGGTGGGCGGAGGCCTGACAAAGGAGCGAGGGCAAATGATCTGGCATCGGGTAGAAGTACTGCGTCGGGTAGAAGACCGATAAAAGTACATAAATGGATAGAAGTCCGATGACGGGTAGAAGCCCGACGTCCGGTAGAAGTACGGCGTCGGGTAGAAGTACGACATCGGACAGAAGACCGACGAAAGTCCATCGACAGGCAAAAGTCCTACGACGGGTAGTAGCCTGATGTCGGGTAGAAGACCGACAAAAGTCCATCGACAGACAGAAGTCCGACAACGGGTATTAGTCCGATGACAGGAAGAAGTCTGTCTTTTGGTAGAAGTACAATGTCGGGTACAAGGCCGATGAAAGTCGATCGACGGGTAGAAGTCTGATGTTGGGTAGTAGTACAACGTCGGGTAGAAGACCGACAAAAGTCTATCGACGGATAGAAGTCTGACAACGGGTATTATTCCGATGGCAGAAAGAAGTCTGTCTTCGGTAGAAGTACGGCCTCGGGAAGAAGACTAATGAAACTCCGTCGATGGGCAGAAGTCCAATGACGGGTAGTAGTTTGACAATAGGCAGAAGTTCATCGATGGGTAGAAGTACGGCCTCGGGCAGAAGAGCAATGAAAGTCCATCGTCGGACAGAAGTTCAACGACAGGTATTAGTCAGACGGTAGGAAGAAGTTCGTCGTCGGGTAGAAGTACGGCCTCGGGCAGAAGACCGATGAAAGTCTGTCGATGGGCAGAAGTCCAACGATGGATAGTAGTTCGATGACAGGCAGAAGTTCGTCGACGGGTAGAAGTACAGCCTCAGGAAGAAGACCGATGAAAGTTCATTATTGGATAGAAGTCCAACGACGGGTATTAGTCCGACAGTAGGAAGAAGTCCGTCGTCGGGTAGAAGTACGGCCTCGGGCAGAAGACTGATGAAAGTCCGTCGATGGGAAGAAGTCCAACGACGGGTAGAAGTCCAACAATGGGTAGTAGTTTAACGACAGGCAGAAGTCTGACATCGAGTAGAAGTAATGTATTGGGTAGAAGACCGGCGAAAGTCCATTGACAGGCAGAAGTCCGACGACGGGCAGTAGTCTGATGGCAGGCATAAGTATGACACCGGGTAAAATTCTGATGAAAGTCCTGCAGGGCAAAAGTTCAGTGATAGGAGGAAATTCAATATCGGGTAGAAATTTAACTTTGTGGAGAAGTCCGATGGAAGTCCATCGATGATATTCTGGCGTCGTTAACTAAAGATGTAAGACCTATCCGAGGTTGTATGTCAGAGTCTTTGCTTGATGATGTTAACATATAGTAAAGATGTTAACAGGATCCACCAATGATGTAGGATCTATTTGAGATTGTATGTCAGAGCCTTTGCTCGATGATGTTAACCTTTGTGGAAGAGGTCAAGAGAATCCACCGATGATGTAAGACCTATCCGAGGTTGTATGTCAGAGTAATGCTCGATGACATTAACCTGTGTGGAAGAGGTCGAGAGAATCCATCAAGGATGTAAGACCTATCTGAGGTTGCATGTTAGAGTACTGCTCGATGACATTAACCTGTGTGGAAGAGGTCGAGAGAATCCATCAAGGATGTGAGACCTATCTGATATTGTATGTCAGAGCCTTTGCTCGATGACGTTAACCTGTATGGAAGAGGTCGAGAGAATCCACCAAGGATGTAGGACCTATCAGAGGTTGTATGTTAGAGCCTTTGCTCGATGACGTTAACCTATATGGAAGAGGTCGAGAGAATCCACCAAGGATATAGGACCTATCCGAGGTTGTATGTCAGAGCCTTCCTCGATGACATTAACCTGTATAGAAGAGGTCCGAATTGGATCCCCTTGGGATCGATTTTGCCTTGATTGGGGGGGGGGGGCAAACGCCGCTTGTATCCTAAATCAAAGGCGAAGAATGATCTATTTTTAGACTGTTACTGCCTTTTTGAGGTCGAGATTAAGACATTGCCTAAGGAGTAGAAGTCCAGCAGGGGACTATATCGATTGAAAGTATCCTTGCATTTGCTGAGATTTTTCTGAAACACCATCTTGATATTGAAAGCAATGGATGGATCTTCTTGATCAAAGTTTGAGTCAAGGTTGCCCCCCCCAGTCCGCATCTAATTCTTATGATAGTGATAAGGGTGATCTTTTGAGATTGGAATAATAATTGCCCCCCAGTCGGGAACCACGTTCCCACAGACGGCGCCAAACTGTTGCGTCCTGGAGTATTCACGGCGGTAGAGAAATATATAGTTTAACGTCTTAGCATTGTACGAAGATCCAGCACACAATCAGATAAGTGAGAGGGTGTAATATTCATAAGAGACACCAGAGTTTTATGTGGAAAACCCATAAAAAGGGGAAAGAACCACAGGGCCTAGCCCAGTTTGAATGAATCTACTAGTATTTGCAGTCAATTACAAATGAGGCCCTTCTTAGAGAGAAGGCCTTAACTTGATGTTTGTTTGGTTGGAAGGGCCGTAGGTGGTGGTCTGGTAGAAGTCTGGGCCTTAGGTGGTGGTTCGGCAGAAGTCCGGGCCTTAGGTGGTGGTTCGACATAAGTCAGGGCCTCAGGTGGTGGTCCGGAAAAGGCGAGGACCTTAGGTGGTGGTCCGGCGAAGCAAAGACGTCAGGCGGTGGTGAGGGCCTCAAGTGGTGGTTAGGCGGAGCAACGACGTCAGGCAGTGGTCCGGCGGTGGTGAGGGCCTCAAGTGGTGGTCCGACGGAGCAACGGCGTCAGGCGGTGGTCCGTCGAAGGCGAGAGCTTTAGGTGGTGGTATGGCGTAGCAACGACATCAAGCGGTGGTCCAGCGGTGGTGAGTGCCTCAAGTGGTGGTCCCGCGGAGCAACGATGTCAGGCGATGGTCTGTCGAAGGCGAGGGCCTTAGGTGGTGGTCCGGCAGAGCAACGACGTCAGGCGATGGTTCGACGGTGGTGAGTGCCTCAAGTGGTGGTCCGACGGAGCAACGTCGTCAGGCGGTGGTTCGGCGGTGGTGAGGGTCTCAAGTGGTGGTCCGGCGGTGGTGAGGGCCTCAAGTGGTTGTCCGATGGAGCAACGTCATCAGGCGGTGGTCCGGCGGAGGTGAGGGCCTCAAGTGGTGGTCCGTTAGAGGTTAGGGCCTCAAGTGGAGGTTTGGCGGAGCAACGACGTTAGGCTGTAGTCCGGCATAGGTGAGGGTCTCAAGTGGTGGTCCGGCGGAGCAACGGCGTTAGGCGGCAGTCCGACGGAGGTGAGGGCCTTAAGTGGTGGTCCGATGGAGGTGAGGGCTTCAAGCGAAGGTGAGGGCCTTTGGCGAAGGTGAGGGCCTCTGGTGAAAGTGAGGGCCTCTGACGAAGGTGAGGGCCTCATATGGTGGTCTGGCGAAGAGGAGGGCCTCTGGCGAATGTGAGGGCCTCTGGTAAAATTGAGGGCCTCTGGTGAATTTGAGGGTCTCTGACGAAAGTGAGGGCGTCAGGTGGTGGTCCAGCGAGGCTCCGGCGGTGGTCCGGCGAGGCTCCGGCGGTGGTCGAGGAGGAGCTTCTTCCTTCTCTTCTTCCTTATCTTCTCTTCTTCTTTTCTTGCTTGGGTCCTCCTCTTAAGAGAAATGAGGGGTCTATTTATAGATTTTTGGAGTGGCATGGTCCGTAAATAGGTGAGAGATCAAGGGTAAATGAGGAGTGGTTGGATGGACGGACGATATTGAATCCCTTGATTTTGGACCGTTCGTCAGACATTTGGAGGCCTTAATGATTTTGAAATTCAGCGATCTTGGGTTTGTTGGATTCGTCTCGTCGGGCCGCTCGATTAAAGCATAAGCTTGTTATATTTGAAAACCATTTGGTAATCCAATTTGTGGTTTGAACCTTCCCACAGCACTTCGGGTCCTTTATTTAGATCCATTTGGGCTCAGATTGAGTCGAATTTGGTGTTGTTGGGTTCATATTTCCGAGACGCTCAGTTCGACTATAAGTTTGCTGAAATCGGAGTTCGGATGGTCTCCGAATTAATTTTTGAAGTTTCCAACTTGATTTTGCATCGAGATTCGCGCTCGTTTAAGATAATTTTTTGACGACGTATCAATAATTATTCAAATAAAGCATTTTTATAAGAAAATGAAAAATTTAAAATAAATAATTTATTATGACTTTATAATATAATTTTATTTATAAATTATAATTATAAATTATACCTAAATATATAACATAAATGAGCAATTATTTATATTAAATTTATATATGAAATAAAATTCTATTAAATATAAATTTAAATTGAAGATATTTACATTTAAATTTAAAGTTCATAATTATTTATATTTAATTATATAATATAAATTAATAAAATACATAGAGCACTAAATAGAAGGGTATAAATAATTTTTTGAGTCAATATAGAGCATTTCATCCAAATAATTCATAACCTATGCGAGGTTTGGCCGAAGAAGGAATTATTTAACCCAGGGATAATAAGAGCGGCCAAAACAGAAAATGAAAAATCACAGTTGATAAATAAGTGATTAGTGCTTTCATGGAAGGAGTGACATAGAGGGCAAAAATAATCAATCTAGATATTGCGCTTGCGTAAGGCATCGATAGTTTTAATCCCATCTTGCAAAGCTAACCAAGCATAAATGAAATACCTCAAAGCATGCCTCTTATGCTAAACACAGTTGACCCAATCATAGGAAGTGTCCTCATTATAGTAGTCAATATTAGTGACCTATACTCACTACACACAATAAAGAAGAACAAACACATCTTGGCCATAGAATTTTACCAACCCAACACATCTACACCATACACTTGTAAAGAAAAAGCACATGCTTGGATAAACCGTACAACATCTTTACCTTCATCCTTTATGTACACATGTTTACACATCAAACAACACGTTGCCATTATACAATTTTACTCAATGGTTACTTCTACCATAGCTTTCTTTCTATGTAAAATGTTATAACATATATTTCTTTATGATATCAGAGCAACTTACCTCACGATATTTCCAATGCTACCATGGAGTAGTCGGTGACATCACAACTACTTGAAGACAGGACCAGCCATGCTTATATGCAAAAGTTCATATTCCATCTTCTTTAAAATTCGTTATATCTAACATCAAAACCATCATTCCCACCCAGCTCTCTAATGACAAATACCCTATATGGAAATCTCAAATCGTGAAGCTATTCTCTGCTAATGGCTTTGACAGCTTCATCAAAGGAACTACGTCACCCCTCCAACTATCATTTCCAACCCAGACTCAACCATATGCATCAATCCTTCTCATAATCTATGGTTTCTCATAGATGGAAATCTAGCAGTAGCCATATGCTCAACTCTCACCCCCTACATCCTTCCCTACATCCAATCTCAATACCTATTTCAAAATATGGAGAACACTAGAATGACATCTTCATCCTCTCACGACTTCTATCATCTCCAAAAGTAATCGACATCTCAATAATCCAACTCATACATCTTCATGTTTTTCGTATATGGCCTATATGAGCCACAAGTTATTGTTCTTACCTTCTAGTAATCACAAATGTACCCCTCTAGCACTTCCACATTCCGAGGTGTGGGGTCCTTCCCCAATGATATCATATTAAGGTTTCAAATATTACTTGATAATTGATGATGACTTCTCATGCTATGTATGACTATTTCCAATAAGAGAAAAATATAAGGTCCCAAACATTTTCATTAACTTCAAACAACTCATTGAAAATCAACTTTCATCTCAAATAAAATATCTATGTACTGATTGTGGAACTGTATTTCTTAATCACACTCTCACAGCCTATCTTTAAACCCATGGCATACACCACCAAACAAGCTGCCCATACACTTTAGAGAAAATGGGTTAATAGAGTGAAAACATTGTCAGAAAGCTCACTTTCCCTATCATCTATGGAAAGATATTTCTCTAACTACTGCCTATCTAATAAATCATATGCCCTCTTCCATCACAAAACAGAAGCCCCCTTATGAACTTCTCTTCAATCAACCACCCTCTTACGATCATCTGTGCACATTTGGGTGTGCATGCTTTTCGTGGCTGCCCACCTTACTTCGCCACAGACTTCAACCAAAATGAATCCTCTACATCATCCTCAGCTATTTAGAAACTCACAAGGGATACAAATGCTTCAATCAATCCAGTGGAAAAAATTCTCATATCTCATTATGTTCAATTCTATAAATACATATTCTCGTTTCTTCAATAATCACCACATCACACTATCAATGCCACTATGCCCAATCTATTCCTATTCACCCCTACTTAACAAACATCAAAACTATCACTTATAGATCAAGTCACTCATCCACTTTCTCCATCGCACTTCATTATCTCATCCAACGCAAATACTTCCAATTCAACAGAGCCAGGGGCGGAACCAGTCATAATTTTTAGGAGGGACAAACTTATAAGTAACTATTTGCATATATGTCGGGGGTCCAACGGGGCAGTGCCCCCTGGCGGGGTTCGACCTGCCCGGTCAGGTCGCAGGGTCAAGGGGCATCCCCCTTGCGGGGGTTTCCAGGGGCAGCGCCCCCGGAACAAATTTTGATTTACTATTTCTCTTTGTATTTGGTTCATCTTTCCCTAACAATAACACATATACACAATTTATTTAATTATATTGGGGGCAATTGCCTAAAAACTATAGTATTTTAATATTTTTAGGGGGGGGGGGGGAATTGCCTAAAAACCCTTGTAATAAAGACTAAAAATCACCTAAATAAGAGTATGATAATTTTTTTTTGAGGGGGGGGGGGGGGGGGGGGGGGGGGGGGGGGGGGGGAAATTGCCCCCCTATGCCCCAAAGGGTTCCGCCCTTGAACAGAGCCAACAACTCCATCTAGTAACATAACACCCAATTTATCACATGTTATACCATTTGCCAACAATATTGTCAACCCACCATCTCACCATCATATGGTCTCAAAATCACAAAAAGGTCACCTAAAACCTTGTCAACCTCTAAACCTCTTTGCCATAATCGCATTAACAAAAACCCACAACATTTATCAAACCCAACAAACATCTAAAATGGTGGAATGCAATGGCAACGTAATTCCAAGCACTATAATAGAAGGATACATGGACATGTGTTCCTAAACCAACTAACCTCAAACCACTTGGGTGCCGCTAGACATACAAACTTAAATTTCATCTAAATGGTTCAACTTAGAGATACAAAACTTGGCTAGTTGCTTAGGGAGACAACTAATAATATGAGCACAACTATGAATAAATGTTCATTTTGGTAGCTAAAATGCCATTAATAACTCTTACACTCAATCAACAATGTCCCATACACCAACTAGATGTATCCAATGCATTCCATGTTCCTCTCATGAAACCATCTACATGTCTCAACCCAATGGCTTTCAAAATCCTCATCATCCAAACCACATATGCCTTCTCAAGAAAACTCTCTATGGGCTCAAACAAACACCAAGGCAACGACTTAATACATTATCCACTTACTTACTGTCCCTTGGATTCCTTCAAAGCAAGGCATATTCTTTGTTATTCATCTCCAATTTAAATGACCAAATCACTTACCTCATCAAATATATGTTTGACATCTTTGTTATAGGAAGCTCATCTATAAATGATTCATTAGTTAATCAATAATCCCAGCTTAACCTTTTCAATGAAGTACTTTGGCCCACCATCAAACTTCGTAGGCATCCAAATCCATCACCACCGAAAATCTCTATTTCTATCTGAAGAAACATATGCATTATCTATTCTCACCAAAGCTAGATTTACATCCTATAACCTTGTAACAAATTTCACACAAGCCAAATAAGTCCACACAACTAATTGCTCTAGAACAACTTTCTCACTTGAGCTCTATCAACATCTCACGAGCTCCCTTAAATACCTCCCCATCACGAGAATCTACATTGCTTATGTAGTAAATCATCTCTACTAACATATGCATAATCCACTGCCATAATATTCCTATTTGCTCATATATTTACTTTGCTGCATCAAAGGATGGCTTATAAACTATCAATCACAAAAGGTATACTCAAATTGGTCTTATATTTAGATTCAGACTAAGCGAGTGACACCTCTACTCGATAATATACAATAAGTAATTGCTCCTCCCTGATTTCCACCATTATTTCTTAGATATTGAAGAAAAAAAACCAATAATATCATGATCCTCCATCGAAGTCTAATATTGCATAGTTGAAGCAACGATAATAGGCATCATTTAGCTCCAAGTAATGTTGAAGGACTTCAACATACCCCATGTCGGAACCTACAGTCCTCCACTATGACAACAACTCAACCATTTCCCTCGCCAAAAACCCAGTATTCCACTCACGTACTAAGCACCTAGATATCAACTATCACTTTGTAAGAAAACATGTTCAAGCTAGAAAAATACATATTGCACACATATCCTCCCATGATCAACCTATGGATATTGTTACAAATCTGATTCAAACAATATGATTTTGATGATAACAAACATGATTGTGGCTGTTATTGCTTTCTCTTATTTCTATAATATTTTTGTTTTGTGTTTGTGTGTACTAATATTTTAGAAAATCAGTCCACCGTTCACTTACAATTCTGATTAGCTCAAGATTGGGTAGACTAGGGGTACAGTTAGTTTTTATTTTATTTTATATTTTCTCCTTTCTTGAGTCGTATCATGTAATTGGGTGGATGTCATTACGGAGTAACTTTGCATGCACACATGGAGAAAGATACAAATGTTTTTAAAGGAGTCTTTTTTTAAAGTAATTCATACTGTACGATCGTAGTTTTGTACTACATTAAGTAATTCATACTATATGATTTTAACTCGTGTTATACGAAGTGTTATGCTTTATTAAAACTCTAGCCACCAAAGGTTAAGAAAGATACTAATTATGTATTGATCGTAGAATATGATTTGATTTATACTATACGACCTAATTAAAATCTTTTTTAATTAATCTCACAATATCAAACAATAAAATAATGGATAATCTTGTGATTGATCGTACTGTACGATATAGTTTGTATTATATGATTACCCGTATTCAAATTTGGTCATCCCATGGATCATACCAAATGGAATCCATAATTTTTATACCGATCGTATTGTACAATATCCATAGTGTTGGACGATTTCTCGTGTATAAAGTTGTCCATCCCAAGGATCATCACAAACAAATAGAAGGAATTTCTATAGATAATACAATATGATGCTTGGATCGTACTGTATGATGCATTATAAAAGATGAATAATTCATCTGAATGATGTTGCTGGATAGTATGAATCAAATTGATTGTACCGTACAATACATGTATCGTATTATATGAACAGAAGATGGATCTCTTAAAATTTAGGGTTTTTCAAGCCCACCATTTAAGAATTTCTAATACTCTTATTAGAATATCTTTTGCTGTTGGGTTAACCTGAGAGAGAGAGAGAGAGAGAGAGAGAGAGAGAGAGAGAGAGAGAGAGAGAGAGAGAGAGAGAGAGAGAGAGAGAGAGAGAGAGAGAGAGAGAGAGAGAGAGAGAGAGAGAGAGAGAGAGAGAGAGAGAGAGAGAGAGAGAGAGAGAGAGAGAGAGAGAGAGAGAGAGAGAGAGAGAGAGAGAGAGAGAGAGAGAGAGAGAGAGAGAGCTTAGAGAAGGAAGAGAGGAGAGCTTTGAGAGAGAAAGATTCTTATGAGGGAGTGTTGTGAGGGATTCACAAAGATTACTCCAAGCAAGGTTTTCATCATCTTCTTCAGGTTTCTTCCTTAGTTTTTTGGTGGCTTTGGGAGATTTTCATAAGCATCAGATCTAAGGTTCTCTGCCTATTCTAAGGATTAAAAGGATTCGAAGGTTCTATGCCTACTCCAGGAGGAAGTAAAAGGAATTCCAGGTTCTCTACCAATTCTAGGAGGGAGTAAAAAGATTCAAGGTATTCTGCCTCACTTGGTCAGTGGAAAGATTTCGTAAGGGCTTCTCCACCTTGCTGTGGGGGAAATAGGAGAGACACTACTTTTAGTGCAATACATGAAAATGAGGTTTTTGGGGAGTGGACGTTGGTCAAGTTAACCTAACCACTATAAATATAATGTGTTCTTTTTATTTACTTTTATGCATTTAATTTCTGTATTATTCTATGATTTGTTCTATGGTCGAAATCTCTGATATTTGTTATTGTAAAATTAGTGTTTCTCCCGCATAAATTATTTATTTTAAAATATTTAAGAAGATTTAAAAAATATTTCCTTTTTCTATTAAGAAAATTTTTAAATAACTAATTTACCTCCCCTTGGTTAATTTCAGGCTAATTCTTAAAGGTTTAATAACCCTCATAAATTTTTAAGTGGTATCAAAGTAGAATTCATAAATTAAGTTTTAGAAATTTTTTGAAAAAAAGATATATGACTAATTTAAGAAATTATAATACTGTGGAAGGATACTCAATCACTAGACCACCTCTATTTTATAACATTCCTTTCAATTTTGGAAAAACTTACATATATACCTTTTTATCGCATGTGGATGCTAAAAGTTTGTTAGGGATGTTAAGTACTTATGAACTAGCCCAAGGCAAACCAAGAGGAATGGGGGGGGGGGGGGGGTGAATTTGTATTTTAAAAATTTCTCAATAAAAAAAACAAAACATAAATCAAACCAAAATTCACCACAAAGAAAATGAAGTGCGGAAATTAAATGCGAAAAAAGTAATAATAAAGAACACAAAAATTTATAGTGGTTCGGTCAACTTGACCTATGTACACTCCTTGGAGCCTCTCCTCCGGGTATTGCACTAAACTCAGTGACCATTGTTTTTCTCCCATAGCAAGGCGGAGAAGCCTGCATAAAAAGCCTTTCCACCGCCACTGGTGGGCAGAGAACCCAAATCCTTTTGCTTCCTCCTGAAGCAGGCACAGAACCTCAATTAAATGCTGAAGAAGACCTCTCTCGAACCTCCAAGGAACCAGGGATGATGACCGGAGAAGATGACCCCGATCCTTGGTTGGAGCAACCTTTATGAAACCCCTCACAAACTCCCCCTCATGAGATCCTCTCTCTCTCCCCCTTACTCTTCCTCTCTTCTTGGCTCTCTCAGGCCAAGACAACAACAAAAGATATACTCTTGGGTAAAATAAGAGGTCTTATATAGAAGAGCTTCAGATTTGCTCTTAATTGCAACAAAGTGACATTATCTTTCAAACCGATTGGAAGATTGTCCTGTACGATCAGTACAAATTTAGCTCAATCAGCTAGGATGATTTGGGATGATTAGAAACTTATTTTGTTAATATCGTTTAGGATGATATTATATCATTATGTATGATTAGTTCAAGTCATCTAATATCATCCAGACCATCGCCCTTAATGGATGTATGGACAATAAAAAAGTAACTTGATTATCCAGAATAATCTCATGATCATCCACAATGATTAGTTCAAAACATTATATATCATCTAGAACATTGCCCTGGATGGATGTCTGGATGATAAAAAATTGACTAAATCGTCTAGGCCGATCTCTCAATCATCCGGAACTATTAGTTCAAAACTTCACATATCGTCCAGAACATCGCCCTGAATGGAACCGAGCCGATTAAGGCCCTTCCAGACTCCAGACCCTAGGACTTTTCTAGACTTCAGGTCTTAGGATCTATTCTAGACTCTAGGATTCTTCTAGATCCAGACTTTAGGATTCACTCTAGAGCTTAGGATTCCTCCAGACCCTAGATCCTAAAATCCTTCTAGATTCCAAACCCTAAGGCCTATCTAGATCCTAGATCTTAGAACCCCCCTAGATTCTAGGATCCCTCCAATTCTTGATCAATTCAAATCTTAAACCAATCTAAGCTTCAATCACTTCAAACTTCAAATACATTCAAACTTTGACCCAGTCCAGTTGAGAATCCAAAATTCAATCTAGACTTTGATCTTACCTTTGATCTAGCTCTGACCCCATCCAATCATTAAAAATCACCAAATGATTGTAAATGATTTGGATACTTCAATTTGAATCCTTCAAACTTAAAATCTAAACCAAATCCAGAAATCCAGACTCAAATTCTAAGTCCTAAGGCCCTGTCCTAAAGACCTTTTCCAGGGATTTTTCAAACACTTCAAAATCCAGTCAAATGATCTCTGATTCAGAGTCTATCACTTGAAAAGTGATAAGACATGTCTCTGGAGGTCACCCTTTAAATTTGAGCACATTCTGAAGTCCCTAACCCCAGAATCTAAATCAAAATCCAAAGGCTATAAAACCTTCAGATATTTACAGTCTATGCCAATAAACATACCATTCAATAGATTTTGATCCTAGAGGTTTCTCCAAAGCCTCTAGTCACCTCCAGACCTTTGATTATGACCCATTGAGCAATAAACTGCATTTTTACAAGACCCATTTTGACCCTTGGTTGACCATGGGGTCAAAATGACCAAAACACCCCTATGGGATTCAAATGCCCATTTCAACTCAAATGAACACCAAATTGCTTGGAACCATTTCCAACAAATTTCAAATGCCAAACCCAATCTCTTTGATCCAAACCCAAACATTGGGTCAACCTGGTTGACCAAGTCAACCAAGTTTGACCAATTAACCCATACACCTTTTTTCATCCAAACTCATGGATCTAAACCACTCCAAATCCAGTTTAATTCAAGGGATGACCCCTTTGGGCATCCAAGAGACCCCTCTTGAGACCCAAGACTTGGGTTCACTTAGGTTAGCCATTTGGCTTGACCCAAGTGACCAAAGAGAGGTCTCTCTCAAGCCATCTCTCAACCTTAATCAAATTGAATCCAAATCAAGGTGCTATTGGGTTCCCCTTGACCCAATGCACCTCCCTTGACCAGCCCAGCCCTTGGGCTCACTTGGGTCAAGAGTTAGGCTAACCCAAAGTGCCCAAAACCACTTGGGATTGAGCAAATTCTTGACCTAAGTCAAATTGAATTTGACCAACACTTCCATTGGGTTCCCCTTGACCCAATGCACCACCCTTAACCAGCCCAGCCCTTGGGCTAACTTGGGTCAAGAGTTGGGCTAACCCAAAGTGCCCAAAATCTCTTGGGATTGAGCCAATTCTTGGCCTAAGTCAAATTGAACCTGATCAACACCCCTAATAGCTGGCCCTAGGTCCGAAACACCTCCTCCAGCCAGCCCATGCCTTGAGCTAACTTGGGTCAGGTTTTAGGCTAACGCAAAGTAGCCAAAAGCACTTGGACCCGAGCCATCTTCCAACCCAGATCAAATTGAACCCAATTGCCACTTTCATTGGGTGCACCAGACCCAGACCCACCTCCCATATCAAGCCCAGGGACTGACCTGACTTGGTTTGAGCTCAATCCGATCCAAACCGAGCAGGTTTGGGTCCAACCGAGCCACCAGAGCGAATTGGACCTCCTCAGGCCCAATGGAGCTCACTCTCGACTCCAGCATATCCCCATCGACCTTCCCTAGTCAACCCGACCTAAACTCCGGCCGACAACGGTCAGAACCAATGGAGAACAAGCTCCGGTGGTCCCCCTAGACATTCCTGACCCAAAGCCTTCCAAAGGTTGTGGCTCGCCGGCTTGAGGCTCACGAACCCTCTGGGATGGTGCCCCCTTCCACCTGGCATCAATCCAAGACCCCTCCAGCTCAATCCCAGCCGTCCAAGCTCGCGGGAGACATCTGAATAGGGTAGAGCTCCCCAGACCTCACCATTCGATCCCAGGCAATTTCGAATTGCTCCCAGAGCTCTTTCGACCTCCCAGCATCTTCCTCCAGCTTCCCAGACCATCCCGCCCACTCGTTCGAGCGAACTCCGGCGAAAGCTCATAGCCTCCTGCTCGAAGTCATACCTTCGGCCGTCCTCCAGTCCCGACGTCTAAAGGAAGTCTGCTCGCCATCACCTCCCGAAGCTTCCTGATAGAGCAGCTCATCCGTTGAGACTGTCTCTGTGGTAATCTCTCCATCCCGAGCTCCCTAGCTAGGTAGTCCGGTCAAGTTTGAAGGAAACCTTCACCCCAACGGATTTCCACCGTTGGATTGAAGGTTCCCACTATCCTGATCCTTCATGTGAAATTTCATCGAAGTTTGCCAGCAAGATCGCCCGGATCACGCCAGAGAAGCTTCATGGTCTTGGGTTTGAGCGGGAGGTTGAAGACGTAATCTTGGCCGTTGATTCGGATCAACGGTTCGGATTAGATCCCGCGGTTCCGGAGCGCCGTTAAACGTGGCCGTTCGATCCTCCATCCGACGGCTACGGTTAACCCGACCATTACACGGTCAGCGCGAATGATTGCCCTGCCAATCGTGACGCGCCACGTGTAAAGCGCGGCTGACTGTGTAATGGCCGGATTAAAAATTCCAGAAAATTCACAAGAACTTCAAAAATTCATATCTCCCTGCACACTTGACCAAATTAGGTGTTCTTAGGCTCATTGGAAAGATCTCAGGGAGACCTACAAAAGCTTTATGGTCTCAGCTCCTGGTTGCATCTGTGTTGAGCTTAATTTCTATAATAGTGTTTTTTTTTGAATTATTGCATTTATGGCTTATAGTTAATTCCCCAGGACTTGAGACTTTGGGAGATTGAATTTGGGCATGTCTCTGACATGTCAAAATTTTATCCCCCCTGTTTGAGATGTTTAAGGGCTTCAATTTTCAATTTTGGATTCAAGGGTCATGGTTTAACCCTTAAATCCAAATTGAAATTGTGACCTATCCAATGGGATTTAGGGTTTGATTTTTTGTGTGATGATGATGTGTAGTATAGGGAGTTTAGGTACAATGATTTTGTACCAATCCAAGCTTAGGATAGCTCCCTAGAAATTTTTGAAGGTGACTTAGAGTTCACATTAGGTGGCCTTGTTAGTCACCTTAGAGTATTCAACTTGAGCCCAAATTTGGTGAGTTTAGGCCTTGGGATTAGGTGATTCCATGGCCTAAATTTCATCAGGTTTGGAGCTCATTTGGTTTACCAAATAGGAGCCACAATAATCCCCCTTAGAATTGTCCTCTAACCCTAATAAAATTCTAATAAATTAATTTTAATTCCCAAAATTTCCTAAAATACTTCTAACTAACCCCAATTGACCCCTTAATCAGAGAAAATTAAAATCCTTTTAGTTTGTCTTTTAAATCTATTTTAATTTAATTTTAAGTTAAAATCAATGTTTAATCAATATTAATTAATTACAAATTATTAAAAACCCCAAAAAATCTTTAAACACTTGTTGATCTCTCCTCAGATCATTTCTGATCTTTGGAGTTGATTTCAAGAAGTTTGGGATTCATTTGGGTTCAAATCATTAAAAAGGGTCATTAATTGAAACAATTTAATAATTCCAATAAATACCCAAACTTCCAAAATTCATAACTAATTGTAGAAAACTCAAAATCAATCAAAATCAGTGGCTAATGACTCTAATTAAAATATAGTATTTTACAAAAATGTTAAACCTTCAAAATATGGTCAAAGTAAAAAAGTCAACATTTTGGTCAACTCTAGGTCAACCGGGTCAAAACTTCTAAAAATCATAACTTTTCATAGAAAACTTCAAATTGAGTGTGCCACCTGTCTAACAACTCATAATAAGGTCTTCTATTTATTAAAAATCTGAAATCTTAATTTTCCCCCTAATTTTAAAAGTCAAGTTTTGATCCCTTAGTCGACATATCCGGATAACCTTCAAAATATATTAATTCCCCCAAACTCCAGAATTTTCTTAATAGATTAATAAAATTCTTAACCAACCCATTAAAATCAGTAAACAACTCTCCTTAATATTAATTCATGCCCCTTAATTCTAAGAAACCTAAAGCAACTTAATCAACCCCGATTTCTACTGAGTAACCCAAGCCTACGAGGCTATTAGCTTAGCCCCAAGGAAGGTGAAATAAACTTCACGGCCTCGATGTGAAACAAAGGTAGTGGTTAATTAACTTTTTAAATATATTTAACTAAAACTCTTAATGTATTAATATTTAAACTTTAATCTAAATTTCCCTTTTTAGCCTTAACAAACCCAGACTTTTAGACAACTCTAACTAATCACCCATTTTAGGACCTATCCCAGCCACACGACCTTCTACACACACTTTAGATGGTTTTCTAGGACAACCAACTCTAGATCTAGGTTAGGCCGGTGTTTACTTTGTTGTTGTGTGCCAAATTTTTTATAGTTTTGACTGCATGTTGTGGATGAAATTGCTGCATGTTGTGGATGAAATTGTTTTGCTGTGTATGCTTACTTTTCTGCACTCTATGGATGGATTGATGTGTTTGGCGACTAGATTACCCTTAGGTTAGGTACGATCTGGATGTTCACACAGTTTCCTGCAGGTGGTCATGCTCATGTAGGGAAATAAAAGGGGGGCTAAGTTAATAAAGAAAAAAATAATTATTATAAATGCTTGCACAGGTGCTTCAGCTGCTAAAGCTCTAAAATAAAAAGAGCGTGGCTAGTGTGTTTACTTTCTTTTCTGCATATATATAAATGTTTGGGAATAACTGCTTCTTATTTATTAACTGCTTAGGATAACCCTGCAGGTGAGTCTAAATTTTATTTTCAAGAAAATGTAATTTGTGTAATTATTAAGTGTTGTGAAAGTTAGTTTTGAGTTGGGATACACAGGTCCAAAGCTTGGACTTCGAAGAGAAAAGGATGTCTCTTAGGGGAGTAGACCTTTTCTATTTGGAGATCCAAATTTGGACCATACTTCTTTCCTGCCCAAAGAGGAAAGAGTGGCCTTCCCCTCAAAGGAAGTGCCCTCTTATCCATTTGGGTAGTCTACTGCGAAGAATCCAAGGAGCTTGAAGAAAATGAGCCCAAAGAAAAACAAGATTGAAGACTTAAAGATTGAGAATATTCCACTCAAAATTACTTGCGTCATTATTAGGTTTAGAATTCGGGTTGTTGTCAGTGGTGCCCGGCCACTTTACTTTCTGCAAAATTCTGGTTTGTAATAAGCAAGGCAACTTTGCCTATGGACATTTATTGATTAATTAATTTATATTTGATGTGTTGAAATGATTGCCTCTAGGATTGCCTGCATTTCTTAGTTTTTTGACGTTTGTGTGCTGTTTTTTATTTTCGCCTGAATACGTGAGACTCGTGAGGGTGTGAAAGTTTTATACTCATAACTTTAAAGTTTAAAATTTTAGTGAGTCTAAATAACATAGAAAGATAACGAATATAGGGAATTAGCCGAGGATCGACCCCGGGGTCTCATGCATATTTTTGCATTACTTCTTTCCTTGCTTTAGACCCTTCCCCGCCTGCGGGTAGAGTCCGGATAGTCTGATATATGAGGATGAGGTGCCGGACCTGGGGAAGCCCAATCTTCTAAAAAAATTATTTTTTAAGCCTATTTTTAAAATTTCAAGCATACTTGATTTGAAGTTGTCAACCAGTATGCATTGCATTAGAAACAAATTAAAAGAGTCAAAACTTTAATTGCATAGTCCTTAGCATTTTGCACCTAACATAAGTGAAAGGGGCCAATTAGGAAAATCTCTAGATGTCGGCCCCAACTCTCCAAAACCTTAAATATAACGTCCCTACCACTATTTTATAAAAGACCGGACTCATCTCTTTTAAATCGATTAGGTGATTAGCTGGCTCCCCAATCCAGGCCGGGGTAAGTCCAGACCTTGCACTACATTAGTTAGGATCAGACGACTGTGGTCCAATGTCCAAAATAGATTTAGGATCTGGGGCAGATCTTTGATTATAAGACCCCAAATTTTATAAATATAATCCCAAATTTCTAATAAAATGCTCAACTCTAATTAAATATCATTTCAATGCAAAACATAAAGCCCAACACTTAGATTAAGTTGGGACACTTCCGGATGGTTCAAGAATCTCAAAGTATCCCCTACCTCTCTTCCCTTGATTCTGTTAATAATTGCTCAACCTCGATCCATTCCCTCTTGAGTTTCCAAAATTCATCTCTTTTTGATATCACTCATAGAAAATCTAACAAAATTTTGCCACCATTTTAATCGGGAGTTTTCGTAGGAGATTATATCTACCTACGATATAATTAACTATGAGGGCTTGCGCTCGTAGGAGATTTAGAACCACACACGCACCTGATTTTAAAATTAATTTTCCAAAACCTTATTAGATTTCTTTGGTAAAAGGTAAAAAAATGACTGTCGTTATTACATTAGGAGGATTATCATTGAATGGTGTTATCTCCCTTCGGGGAGATGCATCATTCTTTGATAAGACTTTGGATGTGAATTCGACGATCATACTTCTTAAATATTATAATTGGATATTTAGTTAAATTTCATTCTGTTCCCTCAGGGCCATATGAAATTTTTCTTTAGAATTCGATCATGATATTTAAGATGAGTTCCATAATTCTAAGTCTGAACACCGCTATGAGATTTTATTTTCATCCTTCGGGGTGATATAATTTTTCTAACGGGTTGATTCGACCTTAGAATTAGAATTAAATCTTAATTTTAAAATCCCCAAAGAAAACTAATATTTTTCAAAACATGTTTTCCAAAAAATTCCACCAACAGGAATAAAGGAAGTGAAACAATCTAGGCTAAATATTATTCTTCATGATTATGAACATTTTCACATGAAATATAGTGAACCTATTTCTGAAATGTATACTAGTTTTACACATATTGTTACTTCCCTGCATGCCTTAGGAAGAGAGCTTACCAAATATAAAAAAGTTAAAAAAAATTTCATTGTTTACCTTCTTTTTATAATAAAAAAATTATTATCATTATTGAATCTAAAGATCTAAATGTTTATTCTATTGACAACTTACTTGTGTCACTCATTGCCTATGAGTAAGGAGTGAGTCCAAAGCAGCTTGATGTAGGTGAAAGGAGAAAAGAGAAAACTATAGCCTTAAAGGCTAATGATTATGACAGTGACTCTTCTGACATTGCCCTAATGACTATATAATTTAATAGCTTTTTAATGAAAAAGCAAAAAAAAATATCATCAATAATGAAATAAAGGTAAGAATGGTAAAAGTTCTAAAATTTCTTTTGATGTTATATGTATTGAATGCAGGAAGTTAGGGCACCTGAAGTTTGATTCCCTAGCTCTTAAAGCTCACCCAAGCAGAGAGAAGAGTGAAGAAAAACCCAAATTCAAGAAGGCTAACCAAAGGACTCATAAAGCTTTATGGCGAGATTCAGCATCAGACTCTTTTAAAAATGAAGAAGAAGAGAAGGTAACTAACCTATGCTTAATGAAAGATGATCATTTTGATCACTTTGATTAAGAGGAGGTATGTGAGTTTACTTATAATTAATTATTTAAAGTTTCTGAAAAAATTCATACTGCATATATGAATCCTAAAAAATTATATGCCAGCCTTAACTCTAAATTTTCAATTATATAAAAAGAGCATGAATGCTTAAAAAAAGATCATTCCACACTAGATAGACATAGCTTTGTTAGATTAATTTGGCATTTTAAATAAGAAGCATTCTGAATTAACAGAGCTGTATGATTCCTTGAAAAAATCATATGTTGAATTAGAAAATGATACAAGAGATTAGAAACTCTTGCATCTGAATTAGATAATAGGGAGCATTCATTGAAAGTTAAAAATTCAATTCTTAAAAGTGCAAACCAATTTTTATAAATCAAAATAAATGCTTTCAAAGAAAATAAAAAACTACTTTCACTTAAAGAGTTTTATAATCCACCACCTCAACATGCATCATTCAAACTAGGAAGAGGCACCATAACCTAAATAAATTAGTAAATCATTTTTCTAGTGTTAGATGCTTTTCTTATTTCATGCTAGCACATATCTTCCACACTTGCACTGTTCATTGTAGAACACATTTGGTGTATAAATCAAAACTTTAAAATTCACAGTATAGTATGCATGCACTTCACTCTTCTAGATGGAACCCAAACTCGTTTGGGTTCCCAAATCCAACATCTGATGATTTTGTAGGTATTCTCTTACAGAAGGCCTCGTAAGAGCTTGTGGTACCTGGACAATCATATGCCAGCCTTAAATCTAATTTTTTAATTCTATAGAAAGAGCATGAATGCTTAAGAAAGATCATTCCACTCTAGATAGTAATCATATAGCTTTGTTAGATTAATTTGACATTTTAAACAAGAGGCATTCTGAATAAACTGAGCTGTATGATTCTTGAAAAAATCACATGTTGAATTAGAAAATGTATACAAGAGATTAGAAAATCTTGCATCTGAATTAGATAATAGGGAGCATGCATTGAAAGTTAAAAATTCAATTCTTGAAAGTGCAAACTAATTTTTATAAATCAAAATAAATGCTTTCAAAGAAAATAAAAAACTAATTTCACTTAAAGAGTTTTATAATCCACCACCTCAGCATGCATCATTCAAACTAGGAAGAGGCACTATAACCTAAATAAATTAGTAAATCATTTTTTTAGTGTTAGATGCTTTTCTTATTTCATGCTAGGACATATCTTCCACACTTGCATTGTTCATTGTAGAACACATTTGATGTTCAAATCAAAACTTTAAAATTCATAGTATAGTACTCATGCATTTCACTCTTCTTTGCATAAGATGGAACCCAAACTCATTTGGGTTTCCAAATCTAACATCTGATGATTTTGTAGGTAAGCTCTCATAGAAGGCCTCATAAGAGCTTGTAGGACATGGACAGCGGATATTCAAGGCACATGATTAGAGATGCAAATCAATTCATTTTACTGGAAGTTAGGGCAGGAGGTAAGGCGACACTTAGAGATTACACCACTAGGAAAGTGGTGGGATCATGTATAATTAACAACTCCAAAAGTTTCATTATTGAAAATGTTTTACTAGTAGATGGCTTGAAATATAACCTTCTTAGCATAAGCCAGCTTTACGATAAAGGATTTAGTATTAAATTTTTGTCTACTGGCTAGATGATATTAGCTTAAATAGAAATACTGTCCTATAAGAAAAAATAATTAATAATGTTTATATATTTGATTTAAATTAAGTTGAACCTACTACTTTTTGCCTAAAAACTATTGCTGATGAATCCTGGTTATGACATAGAAGATTGTGTCATACAAGCATTAAAAACCTTAGAAAATCAGCAAAAAATACTCAGCGAGAGGAATTCCCAAACTAGAGTTCACTAAGGTCCACCTGTGTAATGACTGCCACTTAAGGAAATAAGTCAAATCCTCCTTCCACTTAATCAAAGACATTAACACTAGAAAACCCTTCGAAGTCTTACACATGGATCTCTTTGGACCTATCAATACTGCAAGCCTATGAGGGAAAATCTTTGGGTATGTGATTGTCGATGATAATTCAAGGTTTACATGGGTTAGATTCCTATCTCATAAAAGAGAATCATTTGAGGAATTTAGATCATTCTCTACTTGGATTCAGAGGAATCTAAGTTGTGAAATTCTGACAATTCATAGTGATCATGGTGGAGAATTTGAGAATGAAAATTTTTAATCTTACTATAAAAAGTAAGGGATAGATCATAATATTTTAGCTCCTAAAACCCCTCAGCAGAATGGGATTGCTAAAAGAAAGAACATGACCCTGGTAGAAGCTGATAGAGCCATGTTAGCTGCATGCGCACTTCCTAAATAATTTTGGGTAAAAGAAGTAAATAAAGCATGTTATGTTCTAAATAGGGCAAATGTTAGATCCAAGCTGAATAAGACACCCTATGAAATTCTTAAGGGCAGGACACCTAACCTCTCCCACATTCATGTCTTTAGATATAAAGTGTTTATTCTCAATAATGAGAAGTCTCTACTAGGATAGTTTGTCCTCAAATTAGATGGAGTGTTCTTAGGTTACTAAAATGTTGGGAAATCTTATAGAGTTTTTTATAAAAGAATACTTGCAGTAGAGGAGACCACTCATGTTATATTTAATGAATCTGATAATTCTGGAGGGTCCAGTGCAGAAGAAGAAGAGGTTGTAGAAATTATCCAAGGACTACAATCTTCAAATCTGGAGGAAAGGGTAGAACTTAAAAACACATTATCAAGAGAATGGAGATATTCTTCAATTCATGCTAAAGAACTGATCTTAGGAGACCCGTCTGAAGATTTTAGAACTAGGCATTGACTTAAAAAAGAAGTAAACCACTATATCTTCATTTCAATGACTGAACCCACAAATATAAATCAAGCCCTATCTGATGAATTCTAGATCCTAGCCATGCAAGAAAAGTTAAATTCATTTGAAAAGAATGATGTTTGGGAGCTAGTTGAAAGACCTAAGGACCAGAGTGTGGTTGGAACAAAATGGGTTTTTAAAAATAAAATGAATAATTTTGATGTAGTGTTTAGAAATAAAATAAGATTAGTGGCTAAGGGATACAATCAGATAGAATGAATTCATTTTGAAGCGACTTTTGCACTTGTAACTAGATTGAAACTCATTAGGGTGCTACTAACGTTAACTTATTTTAAGGGATTCAAACTATACCAAATGGATGTCATAAGTTCCTTTTTGAATTGGGTGATAAAAGAAGATGTGTATGTTGAACAACCGCTAGGCATTAAAAATTCACAATTTTATAATCATGTGTTGAAATTAAAAAATGTATTATATGGAAAAAAATAAGCACTTAGAGCATGATATAAAAGACTAAGCACATTCCTACTAGAAAGAACCCTTATTAAGGGGAGTGTTGACACCACCCTTTTTCTGAAAAAGGTAGGAGATGAATTATTGATTGTCCAAATTTATATTGATGATATTTTATTTGGATCATCATATAAAATCCTTTGTAATGAATTTTTAAAAATAATGAATAAGGAATTTGAGATGAGTTTGATGGGAGAACTGACCTACTTTCTTAGATTTAGCATAAAAAAGAATGATAATGAAACTTTCCTTAGTTAATCAAAATATATCAAGGACATCCTTTAACACTCCCATGAGTTCCACTGTTCAGTTAGATAAGGATTCAAATAAAAAATCCATTTATCAAAAGAAATACAGAGGAATAATTAGAACACTTCTTTACTTAACTAATAGTAGACATAATATTATGTTTAGTATTTATCTTTGTGTTAGATTTCTGGTTGATCCAAAAGAGTCCCACTTGATTGTTGTTAAGTGAATTCTTAGATATCTCTTAGGAACCCCTGACTTAGGAATCTGATATCGTAGGCATAACACCTCCTTTAAAATCATAGGATATTCTGATTCAAATTTTGTTGGATGCCGAGTTGATAGAAAAACCACTTCTGAAACATGTTTAGTTTCATGGTCTAATAGAAAATAGAACTTAGTTTCCCTGTCGGCTGCTGAAGCTGAGTACATAGCCTTAGGAAGTTATGTAGCCCAAATCTTTTTGTTAAAGCAACAAATTCTAGATTTAGGACTACTTATAGGCATAATTCCAATTCTATGTGATAACACAAGTGTCATATGCATTTCAAAGAATCTAATCCAACACTCCAAGACCAAATACATTGGCATAAGGCACCACTTTATTAGGGACCATATTACCAAAGGAGACATAGAGCTACACCATATAGCCACTAAAAACCAACTTGCTGATATCTTCACAAAACCATTAGCTTTTGAAACCTTAAGTATCTTAAGAACCAAATTAGGTGTGATCGATATTCATGCTTGAAATAAACACTTTCTATTTCTATTCTATTTATTTTTATTATGCTTGTTTCTGTTTACATGTTTTGTGGTTTTTATTGTCATTGTCTTGTGATTTTTGTTATTTTATTTTGTTTGTTTAGTACTTAATTTATTTTTGTTGTTAATTTTATTTTTGTTCTTATGATTTTATTATTATTTTATTTTATGTTTGTGTCTTGATCATCTCACAAACCCTTCCCTAAACTCCACTATCTTTTCCTACAAATAAAAAATTTCGTATGTGATCGTACTATACGAACCAAATTTGTACTGTATGATTTGCACAACACTGTTTTGATCATAACCCTTGACTCAATGGATGAACTAGATTGAATGTATGATTGACGATCGTATGGTATGAACACTTGTTTGTTTGGAAGATCCATGTGTCAATCAAGATTGGGATGAATTCATTTTAGTTAGTATGACATTTATTATTGATCATACCGTACGAACACCTGTTCATACTGTACAAACTTTTTTGTCAAAATTAATATAACTTGGCTCCTCGGGTTGAGCTCCATATCTCTAATCATCACGTATGAAGACTTATCATTCTGTATAATCAAACACATTATTTTGACTGATCGACTGGACAAAATAATTGCATGCGATCGTCCCATACAATCTCATGATCATACAACATGTTTTACTGAAGTTCTATTTAAACAACCAAATTCTTTATATTTTCACACAACTTTCTAATCCTTTCTTCTTGCAATCTCAACCTTTTTAATGGCCGGCGGTAGAAAGCACAGTTGATAAATGCAGTGTGCTTCCTCCTCTCGCAACACTACAGACGACCGCTTTTTTCGTATTATTCTGTGATTTGTTCTGTGGTCAAAATCTTTGATTTTTTTATTGTAAAAGTAGTGTTACTTTCACATAAATTGTTTGTTTTGAAATATTGAAAAAGATTTCAAAAAGATTTCTTTTTTTTTTTCATTAATTTTTTTAAATAATCAATTCACCCCCTCTTGGTTAGCTTTGGGCTAATTCTTAAAGGTTTAACAACCCTCACGAACTTTCAGATATCCTCACGAAAACTCTCCAAACAAACCGGTTCAAGCAACTTTGTACCAAACTTACAGTTTAGAAACTATAATGAGTTTAAGGGGAGCTATTAGTAACATATACTCACTGCACATATAAAGAAGAACAAACTCATCCAAGCCTTAAAATTATAACAACCCAACACATCTACACTATACACTTGCAAAGCAAAAGCACATGCCTACACAAATCATATAACACCTTTAGTTTCATTTTCTATATACACATGTTTACATATGGTTTGGAGAATTCTTAATTAGGTAGGCACTAGTGATTGTTCACAATAATATCCATTGTAGTAGAGTTAGTTGGTAAAAGAGAGGATAGCTCCCTACAATGAATAGTATCATCGATGGCAGAACCATTAAGTCAGGCTATACAATTTGACATGGTACCCAGTTGAGTTTATGTAAATACTGATTGTAAAATTACTTTTTTTCTATGATTTGCAACATTTGAAATATAAATTAAAATATACCATGATTAATTATTCTCCTACTACTTAGTTGTACATGATACTTTTTCTTCATTTCTATGTAAAATCTTTGTGTTTTTCTTTTAATAGAAAGAAACTAATGTTTCGATTACATCAATAAATGCCATTTGAAGATTTAAGTAGGAGTCAACATTTTGCTTCATATCGTGGCAAGAAACACTCAGTTGTGTTCGTTCCTTTGGCAATTTTTAATTTGTGCATAGTATTGAGTTTTTTATTGACAAAAGCATGAATTTTTAAAACTTTAAAACAAAAATAATAATGCATTTTTTTGGTAAACAATACAAGTAACCTTACTTACATATTAAGGCTTTTAATTGTCATAATATTTGATAACAACATACCTAAATTTCATAATAAATTATAGTAGTAATATCAAAGTTTTATAAAAACCCTTAGTAGTGTTTTCTAAGATTTAAAGAGACTCTTATTATAAAAGGTTGCCTAGTTGATTACAAAAATAAGAAAAAAATTATGTTTTTTTACAAAATTCTAAAATCATTATTATCATTTATTAAAAATCCCAAATGAATTCCTTTATAAATATATGCTCATGATAGGGAATGGTTGGTGAGAGATGTAATAAGTATGAAAGATCCCTCTTGAGGCAGTGGAAAGTGTGGAATGATGTGGTAAACTAGTAGTACAATAGTATAAAGAGCTAATGTAGGAATAATGGGATGAGCCCGTAGAACCAAAGCAAGAACTAAATTTCCTAATGTGATTTATAATCTCAACAAAAGAATATAAGAATAAATAAGGGTTTTAAAATATAACTTAGCCATGTATAGACATATGGTGGTGTTTGATTGAGAAAAGTTTAGTATTGAAAAGATTAACTTTCTTTGGGAGAATTTAATTTATGGAATTTTTGTTTTGAAATCAACACATCATTATGGTTGATATATTTTCTAAAAGGCAAAAAGATCATTTCCTAATAGGTTCATATAACAAAACTTTAAATTCATCATGATTATCGTAGTCAAACTCTAGGAAGGACAACATATAATCCATAAGGATTAAAATGATATTTGTTCGAGTGTTTGATTACAATAATCTGAATAAAAGATCATTAATTTTATAATCAAAGTCATGATAATAGAATGATATATCTTTTTCGAGGAAAGTGGATATCATTTTCCATCAATTATTTGAATATGATGATAATTATCGCTGACTTTGATTTTTCTAAAGATAATTGAATTAAAAAAAACTTGATTTTAAAAAATTGGATATAGGTTATAAATCTCCTACGAGCACAAGCCCTTGTAGTTAATTATATCGTTGGAAAGTTTCTCACAAAAAATTCTTGATTAAAATAATGGTAGATTTTTTTTTTTTTTTTTTTGAATTTTTGAAGATTGATATCAAAGGAGTAAGGATTGTAAATTCAACTGGTATTGGATCAAATTGGAACACTTATTTTAGGCACCAATGGAAGAGAAGTAGGAGGTGTTTGGGATTTTGAAATAATTTAGAAATTTCTCAGATTATCCTATGTGTTTGGCTTTGAATTTTGATTTGAAGAGATTTAATTTGAGTTGTTGGTTCTATTAAAAAATTGGAATTCAATTCTTGAAGGTTGGGGAGTTATGATTTTGAGTCTGCTCCAAATCCTAGATCTAAATTTAGGCACTGAACGATAGTAATCGATGTTGCAATCCATGACCCCTACTTTAAGATTTTGATGATGACAAATAATATCGATTGAATTATTATTTATTAAATATGTTTGATTTCTGTTCTTGTCTGTTAGTACTAACATTTCAGGGAGATCACAAATTACTCAGGACAACAAGAAGGCTTGACTTGGAAGAGTAGGATTTGGAGTCTATAAGCCTGTAATTTTTCTTTTCTTGAGTCTGACCATAAAGTGTATGCAAAACTGAGCAACAACGCACACACCTAGGGGGAGAGTTTTTTTTAAAATGATGAAATTTTTTTCTCTATCGATCGTTTTGTACGAGTTTCAATCGTACTGTACGATTCGCTCTAACTCAATGACTATCTTTGAATAAATTGTACTATATGATATGTATCGTACTGTACGATGTATTTCTAATTAAAAACCCTAGCTGTCAGAATAATTTAAGTTTTTAATTTATAAATAATGAACTGATTGTACTGTATGATTCTATCGTACAATATGAGTTTTTGAATACTTACTTAAATTAATCTTGTAATTAGTAAATCAAATCAAGAATTAATTACTGATTGGTAATCATACTGAATGACATGGTTCATACAGTATGAGATACCGAGGCTATTTTTGATCATCCTAAACATCATACTGGATAATCCCTTAATTTTTATACTAATCATACTAGACGATATGAACATCATACCAGATGACGTGAAGGTTTTAATATATCGTACTATATGAAGTGGGTCATACCATAGGGAGGAATTTAACATATCCTACTGGGTGATTTTAAATCGTATTATATGATTTTGTTCAGAAAATTTGCCTGTTCGTACTCCTTCGTACTAGGGCGAAGGCTATTTTGAACTGATCGTACTGTACGATCTTGGATCATACTATACGAACAAAAATAACTATATTGAAAATTTAGGATTTCTAGAAGCTTGATATAAATATCTAAACTTCTATCTTTTAGAGAGAGAGAGAGGAACATGACTAGAGGGTAATTTCTTGAGAGAGAGAGCTTTTTGAGAAGATTTTGGGTTTATGAGAGGGAGGAGAAGGTGGGCTTTGTGAGGGAGGAGTGTGAGGGAGATCACACAGTTACTCCTAGCTTACTACACGTTGCTCCTCCTATGGAAGCTTTCTAAGGGGGAGATTCTTCAAGGTCTGTGTCCTCTAAGGTACTCTGCCTTCTCCATGAGATAGAAAAATGAGAAGGTTCACTGCCGTCACCAAGAGGGTGACATAGCATTTTGGTATTTCGCCACGCTGGGAAGGTGAAAGTGAGATTTGTAAAGGCTTCTTCGCCTTGTTGTGGGGGAAAAAGGAGAATTACTATTTAGTAGTAAAATTCCCATAGTGGAGGACTCCGAGGAGTGGACGTAGGTCAAGTGACCGAACCAATATAAATTCTCTGGTGTGATTTCTCCCTTACCGCACTTTATTTATATTTTGCATTTTACTTTCATTGTAATTTCTTTGTGAAAGTCATAATGGAATTCTTTGAGTAAGTTAAAATTTCATCACATATTATTGCAATATTGTTTTAAGCATTCGCTTCCGTATCAATTTAAGTTTCCTGTTTAAAATTTAAAAATACAAAAAAATTAGAAATCCTATTTAGGATTATCTTTTTATTGTAACAAATTTCCAATTCACCCCCTCTTGGCACATCTCGTAATTTCAATGCAAATCTAGCTAATGTGATGCAAACTTGGACTAACTCCTGCATGGATTGGGGAGCCAACTAACCACCTAAATACTTAAAATCCACGAGTCTGATCTTTGATGGAGTGGTAGGGACGTTATTTAATTAAGTTTGAGGAATAAAGGCGACATCTAGGGTATATCATAATTAACTCCTTAACACATGTAGGGTAATTGGTGTTGCAAATATGGACCCAAATCTTATATTTTTGATGATAAAAAAATATTATTAGATTTCTTGCTATGCTATTAAAATTTATTGCATATCTATTTTTACCCTGCTCACTAATATTTTAGGTCCATTGTTTACTTGCAATTTTGGTCAACTGGGTAGACTATGATCAAAGTCTATATTTTTAGTCTTTATGTACTTTTTATCTTTCTTGAGTCAATCATATATTTTGGTAGATCTTAAAGCTAGTTACCTTGCACATACACACTCAAGAGGGTGAGTTAGGAAGAAGATGAGTTTTCTAAATTAATCGTATTATACAATTTATATTATACTAGATGATTAGTTAACAAAAAAATCATTAGTTAGGGCACTTTTATCAATTGAGATTGATTGAAGTAATCATACTAAATAATCCTAATCATATAGGATGATCAGTTATGATCATGGTATTCAGTAGCAAATTATAATTTTGGTAATATTTTAAAATTTAAATTTTATTCTGATCATACTGTATAATATGCATCATATTGTACGATATATGACAATTATGCTTAAATTGATCCTATGATTAGGGGAACAATTATAATTAACTTGTTTGATAAAATCATACACGATGATTTGACCAAATATACTATACACCTCGATTCTTGCATGGTATGATAATTAATCGCCACCTATCATACTGAATGATTATCCATATTATTTGTACTAATCATTCTGGATGATGCTCTCAATCATCCTGGATGATCAGTTCATTTCTTTGAATGGATCATGTAGGGTTTATATCTTTGTATAATACTAATAGGAGTATTTTGAAGTAATTGTACAAAATGATCTTTGATCATACATTATGACTAGAACTGTTAGAATTAAATTTAGGGCATTTTGAGAGGCTCTATATTTAAACTCTCCCATTGTCTTATTTCTAAACTTTTGCTGCTAAGTGTCTTGAGAGGGAGCATAGGGAGCGAGTTAAGGAGTGCTTTGAGAGAGAAGATGGGGAGAGTTATTTATGAGAGAGAGTTGTGAGGGATTCACAAGGTTACTCTAAGCAAGGTTCTTTCTTATCTTATTAAAGCTTCAACCTTAATCCTTTAGTGGCCTAGGGCAACATTCTACAACACTAGGTCGTGGTTCTCTTCTATTTCTAGGATGGAAAAAAAGATTATTGGTTCTCTGCCATCTCCAAGAGGGAGAAAAAGAATTTCAGGTTTTTTCCCTTCACTAGGAGGATGAAAAAGGATTCTAAGTTCTCTACCTTCACTATGAGGGTGAAAAAGAGTAAGGTCCTCACACTAGGTTAGTTAAAGAGATTTTGTAAATGCTTCTCTATCTTGTTGTGGGGGAAAAAGAAGATACACTAGTTTTAGCGTAATACTTGGAAAGGAGGTTTCCAAGGAGTGGATGTTGGTATAGAAGTTTGGGATAAACTCTGCATAACCTATGAAGGAACAAAAAAGTGAAACAATCTAGGTTAAACATTTTGCTCCATGATTTTGAACTATTTTGCATAAAATCTAGGGAGTCAATTTTGAAATGTATACTAGGTACATACAAATCATCATATCCTTGCATACTTTAGTTACAAAACATACAAATTCTGTAAAAGTTAACAAGATTATACATTATTTACCTAGTCTTATGATGCCAAAATAATTGCTATTGCTGAATCTAATGATCTGAATGTTTAATTAATCGATAACCTAATTTGATCGCTTATTAATTACAAGCAAGGAGTGTGTTAAAGACAAATTGATGCATGAGAGGTAAAAATCCATTTATGTAGCTAAGTGAATTTTCCATAACAAACTTGGTGGCAGTTTAATTAAATTCATTGATTAAAAATCCTTGAATACTCACTGCCCAATTAATAGATGAGAATTCTTCTACAATACTAGATATTCAAATGAGCCTTCCTGGGGTTTTAAGAAAGCTTTTTTAATGGAAAAAAATAAATTAGAGAGCACAAACATTATGAATATTTTTAACATAATTGCTTGATCAATTGATCTATTTAGTTCTTCCATCTCAGCTTTAATTTCAGTAAATAAAACTCCAATACGAGTTTGTTCTACCATATGATCTCAGCACCTCTATTTGACAATCCTGTGAGAATTATTTGATTATATTAATTGAATAGACTACATGGAGACATAAACATTGAGTAATTGTTTTTTTCAAATCTGTTAGAAGAGCCACCTCATCAGTTGTGAATTTGAGCAAATGACCTTTTATAAGAAGCCTTCATTAAAGCTATCCTAACATTTTAAATAACTCATATATAAGAGGTATATTTTACTGGAATGGTGGAAACTTAAAGAACTAATGAATGCTAAGAGATCTCAAAGAGTCCTCAACATCTTTGAAAATTATTTTGCGAAACGAGACGCAAATACTTTTAAAGGTTGAAACGTAGCTACGACATGTAATAGGATGGGAATAAAGAGGCATAAGTAATAAAATATAAATAACTCAATGTGAAAGCGCTGTAAAAGCACAATGAAAGCGTAATGAATGCACAATAAAAAAGCGCAATTAAATAAGGTTTATCCTCTTTTTTTGATATAGAAATCATTTCAAAATACATAAAAAATTCTATACCCTGAGAATAACTATTTACATATTTAAATATAAAAGTTTACCTAAACAATGTGCTAGCATACATAAAACCCTTAAAAAATAGAGAATAAAATTGAAATATAATAATACATATTGAAAGCTTAATAAAGGCACAACAAAAATATACCTTTATTTAGGACAATGACGACGAGGTTGTGCAAACCGATTACATCCTGGAGAATGCCGAATAACCTTCAAAGCAACTTCTGAAGAACTGAACGGAAGGAGAGAAGATGATCTGTGAAAAAAAGGTCACATTAAAAATGTCGGGTGAAAATTAAAATGCCCCTTTTTGCATCCTATTCATTCAAAATTTTCAGGTCGGTCGGGTCGGGCAGGCTGACAAGACATAGAATAAAATTATTTATTAAAAAAAAAAAGACGTGGATTATCTACATGTATCATTCTTATTGGAGACCAGATGTAAGGTTACGTTCGATCTCCACATTGAATAATTTGTCGATTGGAGAGGGGGGTTTGGTCAATTGTCAGTCACATTAGACATCAGAGTTAGCAAAACAATCATGTCATCCAATAGGGGTGTTAAAATTAGATACGACTCCAAAACCCGACTCGAACACGACACAAAAATTTTAGGTTTGGGTCAACTCGAACCCGAAATGGGTCGGGTTCAGGTCTTGATTTTCGACCCGTTTCAAATTTTGTGTCAGGTTCGGTTGACCCGGAAAGCCGAGCATGACCCAATTTTGATTCGAAATGGCGTATATACAGGATTTGACCGAAGAAGCGCATGAAACAAAGAGGGACCTCGGGGCGGAAAGGGAATTGCCTGTATGTTTATATAATTTTATCCTCTTTAGTTTTTATCTATGACTTTCCCATATCCTTTAGCCTGGCTAGGGTTTGCTTTTCCTTGTGAACTTGTCTTTGTTGTTGTGTTATTTTCATTATCAAGCATTTTAAAGGTATACCGAAGCTTCTTCACCTTCTCCAATGATGTGAATAGGAAGGATTGAAGGAAGACAACAATCTTTCTCTTTTGGGGCGCTTCTTCTCTTAAATACCGTAAACCCACCGGACATTTGGATTTTCTAAATTCAGGATTCAAGGAAAAAAAGAGAAAAAAAGTCTACAAAGAGATTTACCATTTTGTAGGATTTAGATTCATTTGGAACTGTTTTATCCACTGTTCTTTGCCTTCTTTCACAAAATTTTTTTATTAGAAAACTTTTGCATCAAACAGTAAGAAAATTACTTTGCTGGATTTCGGTCAAATTCTTCTTAGAAACTACTATACCCAATAGCTCGGTGAGGCAGTGGTGAACTCTCGGCGTTGCTTCCGTGCTTCTGATAAAAAAGTTGTAACTTTTAATCCGAGGAGAAGCGAACATCGTCCAAGGAGCTGAGCGAACCAGTGAAATTGAGTAGCAACAAAGGGGACTTAATTTGCGGGTCGGGTTCGGGTTGACCCGTACCTGAATCGGGTCGGTTTCGGGTCCGAAAAACCAAACCGTTTGCAAAAAAATGGGTTGGGTCGAATAGTACTAGGTCAGTTTCGGGTTGGACCTGAACCCGACATCCAATGCTTCCCTCGGGTCAAAAAATAATTGCCTAGAGGGCATCGTATTACGTTTAAGAGTGTTGATCTGTTGAAAAAATTAGCAAGTGAGGTAGAGAATATTTTCGACCAGATACTAGGCAAGAAAATAATGGATGAGGGGTAAACATTGGATACCATCAAGCATAGTAGAAGTAAGATAAAAACTTGTTGAAAAAATTTAGCAAGTAAGGAAGAGAACATTTTCAACCAGATACTACGCAAGAAAATAATTGATGATAGGTAAACATTAAATACCATCAGGCACATTAGAACTAAGATAAATACTTGTTGACTTGTTGCAAAAATTTATCAAGTGTGGTAGAGAACATTTTCAATCAGAACTAGGAAAGAAATGAATCGATGAGAGGTAAACATTAAATACCATCAGGCACAATATAAGTAAGAAAAAAACTTGGCGAGTACACTATTCCTATCTCTGTGCTCTCTCTCTTTTTGCCCTAGCGCCGTCTCGGGAAATTTAGAGTTTTCGCCGCTTCAGCCTCGCTCCGTGCTGTTTTGTCTGATCCTCCTTCACATTTCCTGCTTGTTTTTCGACCAGCTGTTGGTTTTGTGGGTTCTCTTTCACTGGTGCCCTGTTTGGGCTTTTTTGATGGCTGGAGCTTCGAGCTCCAATCCATGGGGAAAGGTTAATAGCCCAATTCATGGTCTTAACAGAGGCTTTTTTAACTTGGAAGGCGAGGATGTCTCTCATACTCGCTCTTTCAAAGATGTACTTTATGCAAATCCGATGTCAGGTGATAATACTCCGATCTTAAACCAAACGATTTTTAATGGTGTTCCGGCCATCCTTCTTTCTGATAAAGATGTGCTTAAACTGGATTCTCCTTTTAAGTTCACGTTGTTTGGTAAGTTTGGTCTGCGCAGACCAAACCTTGATTCGATTCGACATTTTTTCGGTAACCTTAAATTGTCTGGTTTTTTTTTTTGTTGGATTGATGGATGGTCGTCATGTTGCGATTTAACTTTCAAACGATTTGGATTATAGTAGGGTTTTTGCTAGGCGAGCTTATTTTATCAACAACTGCCAAATGCGGGTGCTTAAATGGACCCCATTTTTTGATGTTAAAGAGGAATCTCCGAAAGTTCCCATATGGATTTCATTTCCAGATCTTCATTTACATTTTTTTAATTCTAAGGTTTTGCATGCTCTGGGTTCCATTTTTGGTAGTCCCCTACAAACCGACCAGGCGACTGCAACTAGAACCCGTCCTTCTGTGGAGTGAGTTCTTGTTGAAGTTTATAATTCTAAGAAGCATGCTAAGGAAATTTGGGTGGGCTCAAAAGCATTCGATTATTTACAAAAAATGGAATTTGAAAAGATTTTTGATTTTTGTACTCACTGTAAGATTCATGGCCACGCGATTTCGAAATGTTTTAAGCTACACCCAAATTTAAAAAAAAAAACTGTGAATAATTCTGAAGTGCTTGAGAAAATTCCGAGTATGTTAGATGTTGTTTTATCTGCTTCAAATATTGATAATGCTGGACTTGATGCTACTAATGATCCTGGAGCTAATGCTGGGAATCCTG